>CM050221.1:26092500-26262500 GCA_027475355.1 Coilia nasus
GCGACTGAAGACAAATATGTCTGTGTGACTGGCTAGCACAGTGGGTGGATCCAGGATATGTGTTATTATGATGTGATCACACCTAATGATGCTGTACTGTATATTGTTAAAAAAAAAACCTAAAACTTCCAAGCCAGTCTTAGTGAGAGCTCAAACAACTAAGCCAAAGGAAAAAGAAGACAACCAGAATGCGAAAGATGGAAAGAGTTAAAGAGCGTGAAAGAGTATTTGCATGAATAAGAAATGATATATCCTGATTACGTTCTCTTCATCATAATTATGCAATGTTGTGCAGCACTACAGTAAAAGCGTCTGTACCCTGCTCTGAGCCCTCCTGAAGTCATGCCTAGAAAAAGAAGAAAATACTATAAACGTACACAAAGAGAGAGGGATTAAAGAGCTGAGAATCAGGTGGAGCACAGTCAGTGGTGGAGCGCCTCAAGGGCTCCTGAAAGTAATGAGGGCAGACGGAAGTCTGGTTAAAACTCCTACCCCAGCGTTTTTCCACCCCTTGTTTTCATTTTGGGAGATGAGTAATTTAAAATACCCCCCGTCTGAACACTGTGTTTACTCTCCAATGGAAGATACACACATACCGGCTCCACGTGGGCTGGCCTCAGATCACCTCTCTCTCTCGAGAGAGAGAGAATGAGAGAGAGAGAGAGAGAGAGAGAGAGAGAGAGAGAGAGAGAGAGAGAGAGAGAGAGAGAGAGAACTCAGTGTACACAGTGTAAAAACACAGCTAATCCAAGGCAGTGCTCTTTCTTTTTATTGTAAAAAGAAAATCAGATGCTACAGCTGTAATGCTAAATACATCTCCCTTACTGTCTGAATGCACAGATTAGAATTTTAATTAGAGGCCGATCCCTCCGAGACAAATCCCTCCTGGTTTACATCTCAGACAGACGAGAGGAAAGCCTGATGCCATGTGTTTGAACTGCTTTACTAAACACTGCTCTGGCACAGAGGCAGCAACACATAAACACTTGTACACTCACACAGAAACACCACTCACACACAAACACATGCATATGCACACATAAACACACTGCACTTCAAAGCCAGATCTCACAGACTGGTCAAATCTCATATCTTTAATAGGCCATAACCGATCAGCCATCTTTAAATGAATAAATAAATCAATCAATCAATAAATGAATGGGAACTTTGCTGGCCCAATGTCAAGCCATCTGGGTACAACCCAGCCCATTGTCTTTCCCAGGAGACTTGTACACAGATCAGCACGCTATACCCTTCCCAGGCAGTGGATGTGCTGCTGTTGTGTGCTAAGGATTAATTTCAGGCTCGTCTGTGGAGCAGACTGTTATGTTTGCACTGAGATGAAACCCCCTCCCCATCCTAACCAAAGCCCCATGTCTGCAGGGGAAGAATATTGGGGCAACAGAAGCTGCATTTTGGCTGCTTCCTGGGACGTACTGAAAGACTGTGTCTTTGCTTGGGTCAACTAATTTCGTGTGTGTGTCTACTCGGATCAAGGGGAGAGTTCTTCAATACAATCTCTCTCTCTGTCTCTCTCCCTCTCCTTCTCTAACTCTTTTCCTTCTCTCTCTCTCTCTGTCTTGGTCTGCCTTGCTCTGTCTTTGTCTGTCTGATTCATTTCCAGCCAGGCTTTGTCTGTGTTCCAGCTCAAGGTTGCCCTGGAGTAGGCCAAACAATGTCAGCCGCGATCCCTCAGACAGACTACAAGCAGGTCATGCTGTTGTCACACAGCTGCTCTCATGCACCCTGCCATGCAGCTCTGAACCATGCAGAGCTTGTTTGTGCTTTCCTGGCTACTGCAGTGTACATGTTGTCTAGACTGCATGCCTGTATGCGTGTACTTACTGTATGTGTTTCCATAGGAATGACTTCAGCCATTATGAAGGGCCCTTGCTGTCATTTAAATGTTTACCACATTGTACATAGGGATATGCAACATACGTAACCATAGTATATGTAGGAAAGTAACCCTCCCATTTGATGAAAAAACAGCTAGTGTTTTCTTCCTGTGTTTTATTTTTGTTTGTCTGGTTTTTAACAGTCTACAGCAATGCTGGACGATGTTTATCTCCTCCCATGTCATCAGCTGGGTCTTTTTCATGCTCTTATTTCATGCCAAGGACGTTGCCTTTTTCTGAACCTACAAATCAGGCCTTTTTATTTACAATACCTACATAAATCTGCCAAGACATTTCACACAGCTGTGTAATTAACTAGACTTGCCACTGTGACATATGAGCAGCAATCCTGACACCGAGCCGGCTCAATTATCGACCATCTCAATAAAAGTGACCTTTCTGTGACCCTGTTCTGCCAAAGCAGACTGTGCACCCGGCAAGTGACCTTTGCCCCAGCCTGAAGGTTATGGATGCAGCTGAAGGGAGAAATGTGTCAAGAAATAAGCAGAGGGATGGTACTTTGGCCTTTTGCAGTATGAGACTGGAATTCATGCAGCTTGTCTAGTGGATCTTTAAGAATTTACATTCAGGTAAAGAAATAGCATAGTATTCAGTATTCAGGCCATAGAAATAGCATTCTTGGAGGTGGTGCAACACAAGAAGATGGTCACTTTAGCTTTAACACAGCAGGAAAAGTCCCTCCTTTTCAAGTGTGCTAATATCCACCTACCCATATGCACATGCACAATATCATGCATTCACAAGGCACATGCTTACTCTTCTCTTTATCTCATCCATTTACCTAATAGTGTATGTGTATCTTCCCCCGGCCTCTAACTGCAGGCACACAATAGACTAATTTTGAGGCAGGCAGGCTGTCTTCTCTCAATATCAATACACTGGACTGCTAGATCAATACGGCAGGCGAACCGCTTTCATCAGACTCCAATACACTCTTGCCTCCCTGTCATATCTCAGGTAATTCAATATCCCCTCCATGCGAGTATGTGTCCTAGTCTACAGGACTTGAGTGCCTATCTCATCTCAGATGGAGGAACGAAGGTCCTCATGTTCATTTTGTTCCACTGAGACTATATGCCCCCAGAAGCATCCATGTGCCTTCTAAAGTGAATGCGATGTGGATTGGTAACGGTAAAACTTTGGAGTAAGAATGCAATGCCAGATAGGAGTTTCTGTCCACCTTATTTACTTTAATAATATTCAGAAGGAGGCTGCATGACATGCATTTCATTCATACTCCCACGTAATTTCTTAGCATTCAACAAGGCTACGATATAACCTGATGAATGGAAAATGGTTTGTTTGCTATAGGGTTTTGTGAGTTTTTGTACTATTTTGTCAGCCTCTAAAATAAAGGAAATTGATTTCAACACACCACACTACTGTATGTGCTAGTTTATATAATTTTACAAATGAAGCTCACCAATGCTAATTTCCATGCCTGGGTTTAATTAAGAACCTAATGAGCATGCACTCTGTTTAACTCAGTGGCTGCTGTTGACTGGCAATTATTAAATGTGTTAATTTACATGGCTCTATGCACGAATGCAATAATATACATCCAGAGGGCTTCTGCTATTAGAATGTGATATTATCTAACATTATGAAACACAAAACATCCCAGAACATCTAGCCACAGGAAATCTACAAGGACAGCACAACAGAACTTACAACTATTTAAAGTCGGACTTTATATAACAGGCAAAGAAATAAACACTTGAATAAACCTAATTTTTTGCATGACAGCTTTCACGTCAATAATCTCAAAGTCAGATTATTTAGTCAGTCAGCATGAGTGCTTTGAAAAGTGACTCATTGCTATTGACTCCTGGCCTTTCGACACACACCACACAAAAACCTCCCCCACTGCAAACTGCACTCATGTCACCAAACCAGCCTGCCTGGTCAACCTCTCAGACGTAAGTTCCTCTGATGGTCGAACGAGGCTTTTTAGAGCTGCCCAGTGTGACTCTATTTGACCAGTGCGCCCAACCAATGACTTCAAAATACACAATAGCCTCACTGATTCTTATGGATTTAACGCAAGTGTACACCATGGAACAGCAGCCACTTCACACCTGTTCTAACTTGACGACCATGTGAGTGTAAAGCAGTATTTGGAGATGCAGAGAAAGTGCCAGAGCCTTGTCAAAGGAATCCAGCTGGAATAATCGAGTGAGCTGGCAGCTAGCGGGCAGCAGCCTCGAGGCAGCATCAGACACCCGAAATGTATGACTGTGGAGTGCATTTCCTCCCCTAGATTTAGACAACTGTTTTTACAACATTTGCTTATACTGTTTTGGGGTTTGTGTGTGTGCCTGTGAGAGTATGTGCACATGTGCTTTTTTGGGGAATGAAGCACAAGAGAAAGAGAGAAAAACAGCCTACATTATTGGGACTCCAGATAGTCAGTGTTTCCCAGTGGCCTACATCAAAGCACACACAAGCTGAGTCAACACCACAGCCAGGCCTGAACTCAGCCCCCCCACCCAACATGCTAATCCATTTGTACAAGCACCAAGCAGGGGCGGAACACAGCGTGTGTGTGGCCAGAGGTGGGGAGACTATCTTGTCCCTTCTACTGCAGCACGCGGTGCCACCTGCACACTCCCCATGATGTCATGGGATGCTGGGGTGAGGCCAAAGCCCTGCTCACTGGGGTCTAAACTACCTTGTATAAACTAACCATCGAGCCCCTTCAGGAACGCTGCCTGCCTGCATCCTACATGTTGGCCATGAGTTGCCATAAAAGCCCAAGCCAGCTTGTTGGATGAGTTATCTCTCAGCACGTGCGGCTTTCTTCAGTGGCAAAGGTGGACTTCCCTAGACCTTGTGTAGAAACACACTGAAAAAGGAATCTAGCCAGATATCGATTTTTTTGCCTTTCTGTCCTTGTGAAAAGGTTTTACTACATAATTACCAGGGTACCAAGTTTTTTTTTTGGCATGAAGTGAAAGTCAAAATGTCAAGGCTTTTTCTTGGATGTTGATTTAGATGTCTGTGTGTATTCTGGTATTTTTGGCACACTTATTCACTGGACTATAACACAACTTATCATGTGTATTTCTGTCCTGTGTTCCTTTGCCTGACTTTGAGCACTTTGAGTTACATCCCTTGTACTGTACGAAATTTGCTACACAGGTAAAGATTATTGTTATTATTGTTATTATTATTATTATTCATGGTAAAGAATATAACCTGTGTGTAGGGTATGATTTTTTGTCTTTGAAAAGGGTAGTGATTGTGGTTAGAAAAGTGATGCACAGCCCCTCTTACTAAAGGATAACGAGACAAATAATGACTAGAACCCTACTATATATTCAGCTATAGCATGCCATGTAATTACCATCATAGAAGTGATTAGCATTGGTATCACTGAAGCATGCAAGTGTGTAACATATTTAGAAATACACCCAATACATCAGACGAAGGTTCCTTGGTCATGAATCTGTCACACAATTTGCACTGAAATAAAGAGGTTTTTATGTATGGTAGGCTCCCTGGTAAAGCCATCCTGCATAACAGCCTTTACCGAACACCCAGAAAAGCTCTGGGAAACCTTAAATAAACATTTTTTAAGCTTCTTACAGTGGCGATGCGTCTCTAAACCAGCCCCTTTCCTTCTCTGTTCCTCATGCTAGTCTACTCTGACTCTCAAAGACTCTGGTGAAGGTACTGAACAGAAAGAATAACTTTTGCAGTTGACACATCCTACAAACCTTATCAATAATGCAACAGGCCTGTCTAATCCTCCTCTTACTTTACATACTCGTACCAACATGTGAAGCGTAAACTCAGAGAACACAGAGAACTAAAACTCAGAGAACAAAACACAGAAATGAAATATGGTTTACATAGAGAAAAAGAGGTACGCAGCGAGACAGGTGTCTATACTGCACAACAGAACGCCAAGGCCACAGGATGCCTGTGCCTGTGATCAGAGGGAGATAAGCAGTGGATTTATTCTAGCAGAGCACGGAGTGCTACTGTGTAGGTACACCACTTAACAGGACAATGGTGGAGGTGAAGTAGATGATAGTGGTGGCAATAGAGAGGAGGATGGGTTTACAGATTTGAACATGTGCTTTGTCATAATACAACAGCTTTGTTAATGTTTGTTATTTAGACAGTATTCTTGATGTAAAAGCATTTGATGTAAAACTACTGCAGTGCTTGACATCACTACGAAGCACAGATGTTTGGGTTCTTTTTTATTCCAGCTGAACCAGTCAGCCAGGTGAAGCAGATTGCAATGTGAATTAAGAGATGGCAGAAGCGTGCGTTATTCTGAGTGGGGAGAGTCCACATGTGCTGCCACAGGAGATTTATGTGTTCACAAGACGTGAGGTCACAGAGCATGAAGATTCCACAACCCTGTGACAGTTTAGGGGAATCAGAGCAGTGAAGACTTAAATATAACAACGGTGTCTGATCTTCACTTCGGCTGACTGATAAAGCAAAGTGTTACAGCCCATGACTGGATGGCCTGTGCTGTTCCCACATGTGGCCAGGCCACTAATTCCTCTCTAATGCCCCTCTGCCCCCAACCATGCGAGTGATATGAGCTGGCAGCACAGCGCTCCCTCAGAAGATACACTAATATAAGAAACTACCACGAGTCACTGCTCCTTCTCCCTCGTCCATCCCCCCTCCACTCCCCTCTCAGCCTCTTTCATTCTAGCTGTTCCTCTTCAGTCTGCTATGTTGTGGAGGACAGTGAACAACCCTCACATTGGAAAAGCTGTCCTGTCTGAGATGATTGTGGTTGCTACAAAGAAAAACAGCAGTCTGGCTTTTCCAGCACTGCTTCTAATGGACTAAAGAGTACATAATTAATATCACTTCACTTTGTCCTCATCTTCTAATGGAGAAAGAGTTGTATTATTAATCTTAGCCTGCAAAAGTCCTCCCTTTGTGTTATTCAGAGTGCATTACAGCAATGTGGGTAGAATCAGATAGATTTTAACATTTTGTTAATCAGTGTAAAGATGTGTTTAGAATCTAGCACTATTGTCCAGGCAGGGGAGAGATGTGAAAGAGAGACCTTTAACACAGACTTACAACCAGACAGACACACATACAAACTGTGGTCAAACCAATGGTGCTCTAGCATCCTAGCACAACTCACATTCATGAGATTCACATTGTAAAAGAAGCCTTTCACAAATCCTTCCTAGTGCCAAATAAAGCCCTGTCTGCTTGGCACACAAGCATACCTGCCCTGGGCCTGCGCTTCAGGAAAGGATGTCACACCTCCCAGCAGAGATTTGCCAGAAGGGCTGTAGTGGTGGGTAAGTGCAAGTAAATGGAGTTTACCCACCTCTGAAATTTCAGAGACACAGTTTACAGTCCACCTATTAATTGAGTGCATTTACTTCATAATACAGTTCATGCACCAAACTTTCAACATCCCAAAATCACACTACATCATTTATGTTTACCATCATTTATGTTTCACACTAAATTATTTATCTGTGCACTGAGGACCATTTACAAAACCACTTGCATTCTTCAAACGTTTTCGATATTTTTTTAAAACATCAGATTCCATAAAGAGTGTCAACCTCACTGTAATCAATAAGTTCATAGTTTATCCACCTCTTATTTTACCACTACACCCCTGGATGCCAGCAGACCACTTCCTCATGTATTTACGTGACACAAGGCAGGCCGGCTGACAGTTTTGGCTGGGCCTGGGACAAGATAATCTGATGCCCCCTAATGCCTTCCATATCATGTAATGTAAGGAGGGACAAGTTCTGGACCCCCCCTTTCCCAGGGCCCGGGGCAAGAGACCCAATTGTCCCCAAGCCTGACACAAGGGATGAGCGATTGCCAGATAAGCAGGGGGTGGAGGGCATGACTGTGCGTTCTATCTGTCACATATGTCTAGTGTCCACTGACAAGCTTCCTATGCATTACGTTTTTTTCTGTGTAGGCCTATATGTGTATTTGTGTTTAAAGTTTAAATCTCTGTCCCATGTGTCATTGTCCTGTAGGGGTTTGTAGAGTTGCTACATTACATAACAAAAAGTAAACAGAGCACCACTTTTCTCAGAAGTACACCTCTTTCACTTTCCTAGAAACATGGAATTTCTATTGCTTTCGATGTAAGCTGCAGTCATCTTATGATACTGTACATGTACAGTCCGGAAAACAATTAAAATAATCAACATTCCCAGCTTCAATGTTATCAAACTAAACCTTTGTTTTTAATTGTGTCCTGTATCAATAAAGTGTATTACTTTGTCTTAGTAGACCCCCAAAATAAAAGTTATGAACTGTGAACATATGCATACATTGAGTAATTTAATATGTCCATAAATGTGGTTTGCCCTGCATACTGTACCTACTGCATATGTGTGTGTGTGTGTGTGTGTGTGTGCGTCTGTTTATGTGTATAATGCATTATGTGCGTGTGGTGTAGCCCATGTGGTGTAGGGAAACATGCTCTTTACCTCAAAGATGGCTGATAATCCCCTGACTCAGGCAGGTAGTGCACATGTAAACACAGAGCAAGTGTGCACAGCCACACTGGACTTATCCTTTCTGCCACGCACAATTTTATCGTGGCCTCTGTCCACCGGTAAGAAGACTGCCTTCCACAGTATGTATATTTTGGGAGGGATGTTGTGGCACCTCTGAGAGAAGATCCTTCTTTCCCTCTTTGTTCGGTCCCGTTATGTCTTAATGGACCCAACCACGTTCAGTTCAAATGCTGATAAGCACTTTAATGGATGTCAATTTGTTTTTGTAACCTAAAGAGAAACTTCTAGACAGTCTCCTTACAATCAGACAATAGACAGGCAAGTTCACATTTATAATCTGAATGTATTGATATGTGGTTGCTTTGGCCATAAGCATACCCTGATCTCCACCCTTGTAAAAATAACAAAACTACAACTGGCCTCAGGTGGTCATCTGAAACCTGGGAGTTTGCTGGGCCCTTCAATTGTCAATCTCTCTCCTGACTGCATCCACAGATAGATTAAAGAAAACAAAACATAGCCTCTTTTCCTGAAAGGAAACAGGAGAGGAAGTCATGTGGTAACATCCAGCCACTTCTTTAGCAAGCCAGATTTCCATCACTAGCCACTGGCTACTTTGTTTCCACTACCCAATTTTCAACTGTGGTGTAGAAAACATGCAGGTATACGCCTCATGTCTCCAGCAGCTATTGCATGTTATAGAGCAAACTGGGCAAAGCACTTCTTTCAGAATCAGTAAGACAGGAGTGTAAACAACGATATTGTTCTCAAACAGGGAGACTCTCTGCTGGAGAAGATACCTATTTTTTATCCTGGTTGTGGGCCACATCGGCTACATCTATGTGACATTTTGTCTCAAAGAGTCAAAAAGATTGTTTTGAAAGAATAACAATTTCACTGTATTCTGTTCGTCTATAGATTTCCCAAATTAAGGTCAGACGATTTTGACATTAACCGGTATGGTTGTATTTCATATGCATGCACTGTGTATCATATGGGAGCAAAACCTTATAGTGGTAAATGTCATGCTGGAACCTTTTTTCTCTCACACACACTAAGCCGTTAATATTTTAGTGCTTTAACACTCCGCTATTCTAACATTAAATTACGTAACTCACATAAAGAGGAGGAACCCTAATTGCACTCTGTAGACAGTCATCTGAGGAAAACCAGCTCCGTAAAACTGTACTGACGCGTAATCCGTAACACCTGTCAGTTTTTGAAAACATTCTTACAGTTTAGGGAACTCAAGTTGATAAGTACCAGTACTTCTATTTGAACTTTCACTACTATTCTCTAATAAAATACAATTTGGAGGGCATGCTCGCAGCCCTGATTCTGCTCAGGGCAGAATTCACCTGTTACGCACCAAATGTAAGAAACCGTGCATAAACGTTCCCGCTATAAGGACCAAGGTCTCAAGATTACGAAATGGGCCATTTCATTAAAAAAAAAACGAGCGATTGTGAATCTAAAGCTAAATGTAACTGGAACTGTTAACTAGGCAGGCAAACTCTGCTCTTGCGTATCACGCTTACCACTCATCTGATGTACAGCGTTTATAATGTAACCCTCACAGAAAGTGTCTTTGAGCATGGAATAAATGTGATATTCCTGAAGTCATTTAATTAACACCACAATTTCTTTTCTCTAGACGATAGACCACAAAGTTGAGAAATGCAGTATTTCATTCGTTTTGTTTTTTCACAAAGTAGGCTAACCTTGCCGTTCCCATTGCTTAGTCTGTTTGTTTCTGAAGAACGTGCGCTTTTTTTTTTGAGCGATTAGAGAACATATACCGGTATTTAAAAAAAACAGACATACCTAACAATTCACATTTTCACCGTGTGGTGCCCTGTATGTCCTTACCTCAACAAAACTCCTATTTCCCATGCGAAGAACCCCCAAATAGCTACAGAATGCAGCCTTTTCAGAGTCATCTCAAGGCTTCAGTTGTGCTGAAACACCCCGGAAAGCCTCTGCTCTCTTCGGCACTTGGGGTGTCTTGACTTCAGAACCCCGGACAGCACTCCAGCTGTTTTCGCCACAATCCAATAAGCGGCAGGTTGGTTGCGCTCGCTGAACACCGAGACATATCAGAGCTGGAATTCCACATATTCTAAAAAACTGACGCGCACATAGTCACTTGCTGTCATAAACGTGACATCGATAACCGAAAGTCATCTACACAAGTAGCCTTAAGACTTGAGAAGGAGAACAAGCGCGAGATTGATTGCATGGAGTGGGTTGAGCGTCTGTTTACATTCAGAAACATTTGAACAGTCCTTAGCAATGAGGCTTCATAAGCCCGCCCCAGATGCGCGTCTGAATGACAGTACATTCCTCCACTCCCTTGGTAAATAAGCAATGCACAATCTAGCAAAAAAAAAAAAATAATAATAATAATAACCATTTATACTGCACATGCATTTCAACCACAGGGCACACATTGCAAACAATCCAGTTGTCATAACAGAATAACAGAATTTTTTACCATGTCAAAATATCATGTTTATCATGTGGAAATAGGCACACATTGCTTGTAGCTTCCATTTTCTGTAATAATGTGGTTACCAAGAGACATGTTTAATTCTTATATGCCTTAAGACATTATAAGCCAAATGTATAACATATGATAACATTGGATTTTGATTTTTGTTTGCTCTCTACATCAGAATAAAGTGTGTGACAAGTGTTGGCTGCCCTATTTGTGAAGGTTGCAGCATGCTACTGTCAATGGCATATGGTTTAATACTTTGGAAGGGGCCTAGCTAATGTTTGGACGAGAAAGCAGCTCGGTATACACACATGTATACTTCGTCCGATCTGTTGCCAAAATTGTGGTAGTCCAGGCGCCACCTATGACTCCCAGATAAGCCTAACCGGCACGTACTACAAACTCTTAATTTAGCCAAGCTTAAGCAGGTTTGTGTGGAATTCACCTGTTCGCTTAAATGCCACTATATTTAAACTTTTCTCCCTTTCAATTGATCATATTTGGACTCAGGAGATGTACTGCACTGGGTAAATGCACTGCGTTACCAGTTACCTGAACTTGTAACTTACTTAAGCAGTCCCTTGGAGGTGGAGGGCAGTGATGTTGTGTGCAGCAAACACCATTGGCACCTTCGTATTAGCATGACCAGATCAGCGAATTCGGTGACATTCAGGAAGTGGAGGCCAGGCGAAAGACCTGCTTTGTATTTACCGCCATACACCTGTGTGGTCTGTAAGTATAGGCAAACATAGTCCAGGGTCAACGACTTACAGTACGTATGTCACGACCACAAGTGCATTCGCTTTCATGTTAGACGCACACCTAAGTTCTAAAGCGTATGCTTACAGTCTGTTACAGTCTTTAGCAGTACCTATGGTTATAGCCAGTAGCTTCCATCGGTGAAGTTTGTGTGTGTGTGTGTGTGTGTGTGTGTGTGTGTTATTCTTCTTAGCTATGGGTGGCTTTAGCCCTGTGGTGCCATAGCTATGTGCATAAAGCGTTTCTGATGTGATAGTGATATTGAGGAAAATAATTATTTTTTAACTCACTAATGCACTACTGACAAAACAGAAAACAAAGATAAAGCTCTCAGTATCCTATGACCTAAAGGCAGTATAGACAGATATCATACAAGCTCCATTAAAATGGTGAAAACTGTGTATTCTTATTAATGATCATACAAATCTTACTAGCAGTGCATTGAATTGATACATTTGTGTTGCTCTTGTTTATTTTTGGATTGTTGATATAGTCCTTAATATTGGAGTATAGGTTTTGTCCGTAGTATTTCTCATAGATTATACTCAATTATATGTATATATATATATATATATATATATATATATATATATATATATATATATATATATATATATATATATACATATAATTGAGTATAATCTATGAGATCTATGCGATATATATATATATATATATATATATATATATATATATATATATATATATATATATATATATATATATATATATATATATAATTGAGTTGAACTCATGACTGTTTTGTGTAGGTGAATTAACAGATAATCAACATTGTCACTGTCTCTGATGACATGAACCCACAGTAATCCAAGAGCAGTCTAGAAGCCCACAGCATAAAATGCAGCAATTGGCTTCTCCATGGAAAGATCACACAGGCTTGTGCACACTGCCACAGGTAAATTAGTACAATTATGGGTTACAATAAGCTACGTACCAGAAATATAGTGTTTGTTTTGTGACTCAGGGAAAGACATTAGTGTTGCCAGGGAGGAGGGGGATAAGACATACAGCTCTATTGTGCCCTCTGCACAGTCAACAACACTCTTCCACTCTAGGCTTTTTGCAATTTGAGACCAGTGCATATTTTCTTCCCATGAGGCACCCATGTCCTGTAACTAACAGGTGTCCATGGGCTCATCTGTGCACCTATGGTCTTGCTCTTCTCAAAATGAGGTGTTTTCTGGTGTGCTCTTGGTGGGTTGCAACCATGAGCTGGCCATGAGTGTTTTCTGACCATATTGTTGACTCACGCATGTGTGCAATACCTTGCACACTTTCATGTGGCCATATAGTCTACACATACATATTGGATAAAAGTGTACAAACTTAAGGATTAAAAATAAAAAAAATAAATATACAGTTATAATCATTACTATTTTGTCAGATGCATGGAAGAATTAAAAATCAAATCAAAATGTTGCCTAAAGGCTACTATGAAATACTGTCAGTCAGACATATGACAATCAATAAAAAATACATCTGTTTTTTATCGTTCCCTTCCTTGGCAGTGACATTAACATAATAAGAGACCGGACATACACAGAGTTTAATAAAATATACTGTACTGTCAATTGCAACATCATAGGCTGAGGTCTGAATAAGCCTAAACTCTGCATCCAATTCAGAGTATCCAAGTAAGGGAGAAGGATTGCCAGCGTAGCAGATGATAATGTCGCAGCCAGAGATCTCAAATTCATTTAAAGTTACTTCCCAGTCTGCCATTAGCTTGGCCATGCATACAAGTTGTGAGGCAGTCATTAAGTTCCCCGCAATATCTGCCAGTCAAGAGCTAGATAAAAACGCCAAGACAAGGCAAGACAAGCAGATCAGTCTCAAAGACCAAATACCACCTGTACTCTACACAGCACACAGTGATCTGATGATCCTTAAAACAAACGTTTGTTCAAAATGTTTTTTTAACAACTATGTGGTGCACCATACATGCCATTTTTACAGTACATTGGCTAGTTCACCGCACAGTGCACCATGAAATGAACAAGTAAGCATTTTGGATTTATTTAAAATGCCCCGTGTAGAAATCGATCTCCCTCACTGCTCATTGGCTAGCAGTCTTGGCTGGAAAATCAGCAGGCTAACATAGAGAAGGCACAAGACAGTTACATGTTCATGTGACATACTAAGTGAAGATTCACTGGTGAAGATGCTCCTCATTGTACCATGCCTTCACTGTGATTCTTGTTCAGTCTTAACGTGGCAATGGCCTTTGAAGATTACAAGTAATTTATCAGAAGGATAGGGATCATAGTGACTGGCAATTACGGATTCAGTTATTGGTATCCCACACGCTGGTTGCTTGTAGGTAATAGCGTGACTGACTCTCTCATTTGGCTCCACTGTGTGATACACATTGGTTTCATCGCTGAGACAAATTATTTTTGGTATGGATATTATTAATGTGATGTCCCAGTATAATCACTCATGGAAAATGCTATTGCTCCACTTACCCTTCTCTCTCTGTGTCTGTCTCTGTCTCTGTCTGACTCTCTCTCTTTCTCTCTCTCTCTCTCTGTCTCTCTGAGACTGCATGCAGAGTCACATAAGGATCCATCCCCATCACCCTCCCAGCTTCTTACTTTATTAAGCCCGGGGGGTAGTGGAGAGGGTATGCTAATTTGGGGAACTTCACAGTCATGATAATTTGTGCTCTTGCCAAAGGGTAGTGCTGCAGATGCAGCAAATGGGTCACACCAGCTATGAAACAAGCTCAGCAGACATGCTGTATCCATCACAGTGCCTTCAAGACAACCAGCATGGCTGCTCCCCAGCACTACACGTGAGCAAGTCTCCACCTGACCACCAGCACATCTGCACCATCGGGGCTGGTGTGCTGTGAAGGCATACAGAGGAGGAGGAGGAGGGCAAGAGAAAAGAGGAGAGAAATAAAGACATGCGGGACAAGTAGAAATGAGACAAGAGTGCCTACAAAAAGAATAGCTTGCAGTGCATAGGCTAAATGAAGAGGAAAGGTTATTGAAAGCTTTGTAAGAAGAATAGTAGAAGATACAGTAAGTAGAATAATTTTTGGAATTTAACCCAGGTCCAGAGCTTGAGCCAACTGACTGGTTCCCAGAGGAGATTTGCAGAGCTGGGTGATCGTGGCAGATCGAGGTAAGCTGGTAAGGTCTGAATTCTGGACATTTCAAAGTTTGCTGATGGTTGTACTGTATCTCGTTGACAATGGAAAATACAATTGCCGTAGTTGAGTCTGGAGGGGATAAGGGCATAAATCAGTGTTTCAGCAACAGTGAAGGACAGGGAAGGGTGGAGCTATTCAATGTTTGGGAGGTGGAGAAGGGCTGTTTTTTATTACATGTGGTATGAAGAAAAGAGTGGGGTCAAAGGATATTGCAAGGTTCAAAGCAGGGTGGAGGGTATGACGTTGAGTTTGTGCATAACTCTTTTAATAAGGATTGGGCAGGCTGTGTGAGAGAACTTGGGTCAGTGATCAGAATGTCTACCTTACTGTAGTTAAGCTGCTTATTAGATGTATTGTTGTATCTGATATTTTAGATCAGTGAGACAGGCTATCAGTATGGAGTGTGTGGTAGCTGCAATAGCTTTGCAGGAAAGGTGGAGCTGGGCGTCATCAGCGTGGCTGTGGAAGAGGAGGTCTTGCCTGTAGAAAATGTGTCCAAGAGGGAGGACATAGAGGATGAAGAGGGGTGGGGGCCGAAAAACTGATCATTAGGTGACATCATGAGTGACTGAGGTGGAGGAAGATTTGCAGTTATTTATGGAGATAAACTGCTGCCCGTCAGAGAGAGGTGATGTAAACCCCGATAAAGGGTTGAGTCAATTATGCCAGTTATGCTAACGCGAGAATATCAAAGACTGTGATGAGGTCAAGCAGGATGAGGATAGTACAGGACCTGGTATCAGCAGAAAACAAAATATCATTGGTGATTTTTTTCAGTGCAGAAACTGAATGGTTTTTAGAGGTTGTTGGAGCTAAGGTAGGCCTTTCCCTATATTACGGCCTTTCCCTATAATTGGTTTGTGACATTATTTTATTGCTTAAAAGAAAATTGTGGAAGAGAAGGCAGGTGAGAGAAAGAGAGGACATGAAAGATGGCAGGATAAATGAAGGGACTGCAGGAGGAAAAATCAGTGGTGTCACATGAACAACCTTTCTAGTTCTTTCCAAAAAGATATCTGTCAGGCTGGTTTTGGTGATTAAACACTGGGCAATGTGAACTGTGGAAGACCCAGGATGGAGAGCTCATCAGAAGGGAACTGACAGCTAAATGTTACAGTGTAGGGATAAGACTGTGAGTTGTGATAGGTGGTCTGCGCTGTCTCCTGAGGGGTATTGTTATTTCTCAGGTGCCATGCTTGTTAGCACGAATATAGCAGAAAACATTTGGCAGCCTTATTTAAAAACAAACTTCTCTCTCAACAGCAGGCATGGTGCTGAATAATTAAACAGCTGAAATCAGAGTAAGTCATTTTTGAGGTTGCTCTGAATTTGTGTTGCTCTCATCTTAACACCAGGAGACTGCATAGTGATAGTTTATTTAAAGAAGTATTACCCCTGCGAATGCACTGTTGTTCAGTCCTGCGACTAATATAATGACAGAGGCTTCTTTTAGCTTCATAAACCTCCTGAGACATAATTAGCATACAGTGTGCATATTTCAAACTTATCGTCAACACCGTTATCCAAACATACAATCAATGCTTTAAATGCTACTTCACCAGGTTTCCTCATGATTTAATCATAAGATACCAAAGTGCCTAGGTATGAAACGAGGAAAACAATAATCTGCCAGAACCCTCAGGGTTTAAACAGTGACTCAGTTTTGTGTACCAGACATTTGTAGAAATTGTAGTAGAGCACTTCTGATACTGCACCTCAGCATATTGACATCTAAATTTGTAACATGGCTATGAGTCAGCCTGAGACAGCTTGGCTAATGTGGCAGTATAATCTCCAACGGTGGCATCTAAATCCCAATTGTTTCGCACCCCAGCACCACATTCTCCCAGCCCTGTGTGGAATTTTCTCAAATATCCTAATCTGGGTGGGGGTGGGGGTTGTGGGCGTTGGGCACTGCCTAGCAAGATACAGATAACAGACCCAGCTGTTGACTTGCCATCACATTTATGCACATGGGCTTTGTGTCTACTGCAGATGCTCCTATGCACGCACCCCTGCCCCATCCACAGTACACATAACAGTTGGAACTAGGGAGATTTGAAGAAATGGAGCATCTGTTTCAAAACCATTTGATTTAAAAAAAAAAAAAAAAAGGGAAAAAGAAACAAAAAACTATATTTATTCGATGCTATATTAGCAACAATGATGCCTGAGGGGTTTGTGTGGGGCTTAGGGCGCTCCATGGTTCTCTTTCACCAAAGCGCTCCTTTCTTCCTGCTGTGACGTTGCATGGAGATGTTGCCCATATCTGGCAGTGGCGGAAGCAATTGCGGGAATTCATCCAGCAGAGAGGCCAGTGTTTGCTATTATGTAACATTTAGCTGAATGACTAAGTGGCCAGCACTTTAAGGGGTGCAAGTGTGTAAATGGTTTTAGTCTTTATAATGAAGAATCAGTACAAATTACATATGACATTTAAGGCATCACAACACCACGTCTGGTCATATTTATTTATACTGTAACTGACCACGCAAGTACATTTGATCCTTTTCAGTAGTTTATTATGCATTCTTACCATTGAGATCACATGTCTGATTACAGGAGACATATTACCTTCATAGTGTGTGTATTCATAATTATATGAAACATTGATATAAACAGAATCACACACACATGCACATCCAGAGAATCTTTTAACTCAGTAGGACCCCTTCAGCAACCCCCACCACCAATAAGATCAAACACAATCTTATGGGGAGGGCTTCTTACTGTCATCATATCTTAACCAATCCTGTTAATCCTGCCACGCTCACACACCCACATACACACACACACACACACACACACAAACACACACATATATATATATATATCAGATATGATCTGCATCCGTTTTTCTGAGAGTAATTGTGAGTGGTTGGAGTGCCTACAGGGTGCTTGACATGCACGCCAACATGCCCCACCACACGCATGTGCATGACTGGGGATTATAAGACACATAGTCACGCTATGGCCATACTACACACTCTTAGCCTGCATGTCAGGCCTTTGTTTTCTCTACAAATGAAATTAGACGATAAAGAGGTTTAAATGATAGCATAAGCCTTTGTGTAAAGGTCTTACACAGTAAATCCACTGATTTCATTCCGATTACCATTTTGTGCATCTATTTGTTTGAAGTTGTTTTGTTTTCTTTACCAACCCCAGTATTTTCAAGAAATAGTGTGCATGCTGAATGGCTATACAGTATATGGGGCCACAGCAGCATGAAGCATGGAAAAATACATTAAAAAAATGAGGTGTAGTTGTGGTGATGGTCTATGTATGTGTTGGGGAGTGATTTTTGTTTTGTTTTTATGTGTGTGTGTGTGTGTGTGTGTGTGTGTGTGTGTGTGTGTGTGTGTGTGTGTGTGTGTGTGTGTGTGTGTGTGTGTGTGTGTGCGTGCGTGCGTGCGTGTGTGTGTGTGTGTTTGCATTTTTGTTTGAGTTCTTTCCCCCTTTGTATCTGAAAATGTTGACCTTATTACCAAGTGCTGTTGGATGTGTCTTTATTTGTGTGATTGAAGATAGCAAAGAGGCAGGTATAGCCCTCCATAACCTATGACCTCTCTTTGTACCCAACTGAGCTTTCAGGAAAAGTAAAAGTTGCTCTGTTTATTGAGTGTGTTCTGTCCAGTCATTTATTAGTGTCTGCAGAGTACGCTGCAAAAGTGCTGGTAGTCAGTGCCAGGTCCATTTAACTGTGATTTGCTCACCCATGTGCTGCCATCTGCTCCCCTGCTGAGAGCAGGGTCACACTTCAAGGGGAGCTCCGAATGGTATGATACAGATGACTTGATGCTGCCGTATCCTATTTCTCACACTTGCTATATTTTCTACATTATAACAGTACTGTACATATATATCTTATGTTCATTACTTGTCCTGAGTAAATTATTTAATCAACTTAATGAACACTTAAAGCTCATGTGTCATCCAGAGGGGACTCCATTTTAACTGTGTGTATAATTATAGCAGGGTGGATGTTATATTTCTGGGCACACATTCACCAGTTGTTGCATTTCCACAGTTATGAGAGAGGTTGCTCTCTAAGTCGTGATGACACACAATCACACCACACAATAAACCTTTCTCTCTCTCTCTCTCTCTCTCTCTCTCTCTCTCTCTCTCTCTCTCTCTCTCTCTGTCACTCTCTCTCTCTGTCACTCTCTCTCTCTCTCTGTCACTCTCTCTCTCTCTCTCTCTTTCTCTCTCAGTTATGCAGTCAGTGCAGTTTCCAGAGCAAAATATAAACGCCCTAAGACAAATTTTAGTCCTATTTTGTTGAGGCCGTAAGTAAAAAGATACACAACTGCACAAAATTACAGACCCACCTACACAGAGAAACAAACAAACAACCTCGTGTCACGGGTTTTCGAGGAGTCATCATAAAAAAAATCTGTTCAAATGTGCTGTGATTATAGCCGAGTAAACCAGCCCCTCGTACTTCATTGCGATTATGATTTAGGTTTTTTTTTTCCATACTAGGAGAAAGTTTCCCTACCCTATGTATTTTAATGGGCTGTGCATAACACTGTTGCTACCTTGCGTTAGCTGGTGACTGAGGATGATACACACATCAGCTTAATTTATGTATCCACTTACACTCTGCAGCGAGTTTGGCCTACTGTAAGCCATTGTTGTACATGCTAAAATAGCCTAGCCCAGATCACAGTGAATGTGTCTTTAGTTGTCTTCTGTTGTATGAATGAGCACTTTTATGCAATATTGTGAAAATATACACCACATTTCCCGCTAGGAGTAAAGTGGGTTGATTTCTTATTGTTTTAGTTTGCACAGCTGAGCATTTAATTCTTGTCCTCTGGTCTCACAGCCTTTCGTGATGTCGTCATGAAAAAAAGCCATGAGACGAGGAAAGTTATGTGTAATAATACTGAGTTGATTCCTCCTTCTTTGAGTTTGCAAAGCTGGACATCTCATTCGTGCCCACACAGGAAGTCACACATTACCCAAGTTGCAAATGGTGTTTTTGGTGATGTGATGACCCTAGCCTTGGTACAGTATGTAATGTGCTTCTGATGGAGATAGAAACCACCCACCTTCAAGCCACCCACTACTGGCTTGCGAAGCAGGTAGGCTATGATTTCACATCAATTAATCTCAATTTTGACTATAATATGACCAATAATTATTGCGAAACAAAGATTTTTGTGACAATTTTTGTGACATGAAATTGTTTATGGGCATGATGAATATTGATTTTCCTTTTCTTGAAGCCAAGACTTTTTAAAACGTGAAAGATTAAGCCTAATTTTCACCGTTTAAATTTCAGCCATCCAGCTTCTCTTTATCCCATGCAAAACATTAACTGGCTAGCTAGCACCTACACCATGCATGGTCATGGGTTGGTATCATGCCCCCACCAAGTATAGCAGGCATGTTTGGGCATTTTACCCTCAAATTACCTATTGTGTTATCAGTGGTCCATGTAGCAGCTGAGTCACTGACCAATGCTAATTTTGTTAAATTACTTTTTTGACAGATTTTGCCAAGCAATGACTACTTTCTACTTTCAAACCAAAGGCTTTTTCAAGAGTAAAATATCTCTCTGTATCTCTCTCTATCTCTGTTTGCTTGTTTGTCAGCCTCTCTGTGTTCGTCGGCCTCACTTCCTCACTGATGTCTGTGTGATCACCAAGACATGTATTATCAATCTCACCATTTATTATGAGGAGGGCAAACACTTTGCTCTTGAAATACACTGTGAGTCTATAGACTGGAAGACGGCAGGGTAAGTTGTGCAATGTATTGGAAATGTGGCAGCTGTGTCCTAGTGGTTAGGGGAGTTGGTCTTGCAATCGGAAGGTTGCCGGCTCGAATCCCCATCCCTACCCATGGTTGAGATGTCCTTGAGCAAGGCATCTAACCCCACACTGCTCCAGGGACTGTAACTGAAACCCTGTAACTATCTGTAAGTCGCTCAATTTGCATATTCTGATATGAGTTTGTGAGATGTTCCTGTACTTGGTAAGGATATTGAGTAGAGGGTCTCCATGAACTATGAATAATCTTCTGGAAATAGGTGTGAACAGAAATACTGAAACTATTGACACAATTTTCAATGTGCAACTTTATGTTTAACTTTCCTAGAGGAAGTTGGAGAAGTGCAGACACCCCAAAAAGGCTGTGCAACTGTGGAATGAGGCAAGACCATTCCATCTGAAGTGCCTCCTGGAAACCCATATTGTGAGCCATGCTTTGTGCAGCCATTGCAGTGAGGCTGCTGTTATTAGGTGGGAAGTCATTAATATCGATTCATACCATGTACGTTTTTTACAAAAAGACACATGGGATTTATTATTGTTTATTTGTGGTGTAGCCTTAGTCGATTTTGTTGGCCAGTATGTAAGGGCCAAACTTATTTTCTCCCAGGGGCCCCACAATGTCTGAGCAGCGCCCCTGTCAATATGTTTAGTTCATTCAATGAACTAAAAGTTATTGCCCCAACACTATCCAGACAGGCCTTCATGAACCATCTTGAACATCTGACAAGATGTGGTGGAAGGGTATGTGTCATAGGATTTTCTTACCATTTGAAGACGTGGAAATCCAAGATTCAGTTAAAGAGAGTGTTGTAGAATGTTGTCTATTCCTTGTTTTTCTTGCAGTGACTTTCAGATTTCCACAACCAGAAGTTTCCACAACCATGCATTATAACCTTTACATTTTCTAGTTTTTTTTTTTTTCAGGCGTGAACTGTTCAATATTTTTTCTTCCACATAGCTCATTCTCCATATTTTGAGGGGGTGTTTGTGGCTGAGGACACATCTGTGTCTGAATTTGTTGTTGGTTTACAGTTATCTGTGAAGCAGGCATGTTTAATTATATTTTACAATTAAAGCATGCACATGGTTCGACAATTTGTTCTCATTTTGCTTTCTGATTCTCCATTGACACGTGGGCAAGACACATGTGGCAGTTCATCATGGTCCGCAGCAAAGGAGCACAGCAAAATTGGATGAGTAAGGCATGGAGGTCACAGTCTGTTGTACAGTACATGTACAGAGGTAAGATTAAGAATGAACTGCCAAAGTGATGAGAGATGAAGAACTATTGTCAATCATACAAAATTCTATTAGGGAAACAATCTGAATTACAATCTCAATTATGACCAATGCTGTACATCAGATACTGTAGTATTTTCCTTTGGTGTAGGCATTGTGCTCCTTTTTTAATCATTGGACTATTTTGTGATGGTAGAACTGTACAAGAACTATATAACAACATCCTTAAAACACACACACACACACACACACACACACACACACACACACACACACACACACACACACACACACACACACACACACACACATACACACACACAAAGGCAGTGTGCATAGTGTTTCTGACCTTTGGTTGTACTTTTGTTATAAATTACAGTTTGTCTTACATAATCACATTACGCAGTCAAATTCCATCTCTTAAGTATCATTTAAAGGTCTCAGGATTCATCATTCGTGTTGCACCAGAAGTCCCACACATCTCTAATGAGACTGGCATGAATAAGAAATGGCTTGGTGCAACACCGTAAAATATGCAGCACCACAGTCCCATGCAGATGTTTTGCAGAAATGGATTGGGTTTTAAGAGCTGAGCTGGTGAGGGCTGGGTGTCACCATGTCCTCAAATGCTACAAAAAAGGCATGCTGTATATCTAAAAGCACCCTTCCTGTTTGAGCTGAGGGGCAGGCCTGACAAGAATGTGTGTTCTTAGTATATGTCAGGTACTCTATACTAAGTTATACATTGTCATCAAGCATACTCTGTGTCAGGCCATGGGCTTTTGTCTCTTGTTTTGTCTCTTGTCTCTCTTCATGTTATGCTCAAGCACAGGACATTTTATTTTCATTTTTAAAGTGAGCTGAAGGATTTGGTGTAAACTAGACTCAGGCCCAAGGAAGGAGCCTCTTCAGACTATCTCAGTATATGAAAAAGTTCATTTACTTTGTTCAAGTTTAAAGCCTCTATCTGTTCTATCTGTTCATCTAAGGCTGTTGTTCAGTTATGTTTAAGTGTGATTGAAAAAGAATCACAGTCCTGAAATTGCTTTCATAAATATTTATGTTTTATAATTAACAAGTTATAAAAACAATGTGAGCTTGGTTTAGTCTTAGTTAATTATAAGTTGAAGTGGTGTTATTAGGTACAGTTTATTGCCAATATGAAATAGTAAAGTTTTGTTGCATTCATTTGCAACAAATGCATAATTAATGCTTGGTTATAATGTTTTTGTATGAAATGCAGAGGTTGACAGAGAGGCTAGCACAAATAGCAAAGACGGTATTTTTGCTTTCAAGTAATGTTTTACTGACTGTTAAATTGTCTAATTGCGAGCATGATAAATTCATAAGCATGTCCCATCTGCATTGATGTCTTTATGATATTGTTATGGACATATGGAAATAAATATTTAAATCAATAAATAAGTAATGTTTCCCTCAAAGACATTATTTTATTTTTAGATGTTTGCCAAAGTGCTTTGGCTGTGGATTTTTTTTTTTTTTTTTGGTAAAAAAAAAAAAAAACAGTTAATGCAAAGTGAATATGTAGTTCATAGTAGTACATACTTTATGCATGTGAACACAGCTTGTTTCTGTGGGATTTGTGATGACAGCAGGTGAGTGGGGGCCCTGACAGAGGATTATTTTAAGATCACAGTTGTCAATCAGGTCACATCCTTAAAACAACTCACAGGTATCTCAACATACTCCCTTAAATTTTCTGTACATATTGTGGTCACTGAAAAGTACTGTATTGACAGCTCTGAAACTACTTTTGTAGGATACTGTTATATTCAGTAGTTGGCTGTGTTGTGCTGTATTGACCTGTGCTGTATTGACCAGCCGTGCAATGGATTGCAAGAAGCGGCGCAGATGTACTGTAATGGGTTCCTTCAGTCCCATTTGTTTCACACCACTGAACTGCTCCTTAACACTCATGTAATATTATATTCATGGTACACCCACCTACCAGCGATTACAATATGTGGAAATAATGCGCCGGCACCTTGGTAACATTCCTTCAAACGTGCCAACGGTGTGCATTAATTTCAGACATGCTTTCATGTGTGGTCGTCACCATATGAGAGGGTTTAATGCATTGCAAGCGGCCCGCCACATCAAACACCTCTTGCACGGCCGCAGGATTAGCACTCTAAAATATGCATTAGTTACGATACCACCACTGTCCAACTAAATCCCTGCCTATAAAGACATTTTAGTGTGTGTGCGTGCGTGTGAGTGTGTGTGCCTTACTGTGTGTGTGCTTGCATGCATGTGTGTGTGTGTGTGTGTTGTAAGTATGTTATTTTTGTGTGTCTTAAGTATGTTATTTATTTTTAAGTCAACATGAGGAAAATGGAAATTCTCATGATTTCTTCTCACGCTGATGCACATAGGTCTGTGTTGTCCATGTTAAATTAATGGCAACACTTTTGGCAACACAGGAGGCAGAATTCATTATGGGGAAAAATGAGTCAAACGAAAAATAATGAGGACTCTTCAATCTTTCTCCATTTATCTTGAATACAAATGACTATTCCAGGTGAATTGCCCTTAACAACTGGGGAATTGCAATTCCAGGCAAGATTAACCTTGAATTAGATTACCCTGTCTGGAACTGTTTTTTTTTTTTTTTAATCTGGCATCAAAGTGTGCTCAACCCATCTGAAACAGTACCATTAAAAATGTAAGAAAGGAAGTAAATGCCATGCAATAACACCAGGCAGCCACACAATTCACATGAAACTGCTGTGCTAGATCTCTCTGTTATCTTTTAATTACCCAGCCGCATAGTTAAAATAGAGAAATGTTTGAGTGTCTGTTTAAAAAAAAAAAAAGAACTGCACATATTACCACACTGGTGGTTCATAATAGCTATGTCTGACAATGGAATGCACAGCTCACAGTTTATAAAAGAAAGTGAAAAGTGAATGCAAACAAACCAGAAGAGTCAAAGAAGGCTGCTAGTTTAGATGATGGGCATATGTGGGCACTGACAGGTTAACAAGCACAGTGTTTGGCACATGAACTTAAGTTATCCTGTGGTCTTTGGGACATTTCCATCATAGAACTTAAATAGAAAACACATTTTGTCTCGTTATTAAAATAGCTTTGGTTAGATTTTTAGATTTTGCACTTCGCCCAACTCTGAAATAAGGACCTCTTATTTCAGAATTCTTATTCTGACAAAATGAAACAATGCAGTGCGTGTTCAGCTTTTTGGAAATGGAGATGTCCAATTTTGCTAACACACACACACCCACACACCTGCAGAGATTATCTGTCTTTAGCATATGGAATATAATCTTTTGGCATGGGTCATGAATGAAGAGTAGAGAGTGGCTGCTGGTTCACAGGTCAGCCCATGGCCTTACCATTGAACTCTGGGCTCTATACTCAATCAGAATCTATACCCCCTCTGTCTTTCTATATTTCGCATGCATACAGCCATCCACCCATGCCATGTAGTAGTACTCTTCATGACACGAAGGTTGTAGTCAAATACCTTCAAACATGCATAGGCAGTGACATTTACAGTTTACATGCAGCCAGAATTACAGTAGCGTGCTTATTCTGTGTGTGTGTGTGTGTGTGCGTGTGTGTGTGTGTGTGTGTGTGTGTGTGTGTGTGTGTGTGTGTGTGTGTGTGTGTGTGTGTGTGTGTGTGTGTGTGTGTGTGTGTCAGTGTGTGCGGGCATGCACATTGTGTGTTTTCCACGCAGAGGACCTCTTCTACTGGATTAGGGATCCAGGTGCCCACAGGGCAAAAGTGAGGAAAACAAATAAACAACCTCACTTATGTGTCTTTCATCATGAAATTACCCAGCCAGTATACTGCTGTCAGAAGTGACAGCAGAATGATGAATGTAAACAGCCTGTTGTTTCTTGTCATCACTGCTTTTGTGCATGTACTGTCAACACCAATCAGAGTCTTACTCAGGTACTGAATCATTTGCTGTCCCTTAATTGGAATGGCGAGATGTGACAATGAGAAAAGAGAATATGCAAGGAGGGCTGTACATGGCTGCCAGGGTACAGGATCTATGTAATTTAGTGCATTCTACCATTGACAGTGACATGCCTATCAAGGACTCTCGCTTCAATATATGAGCAATGCATGTCTAAGGCCTGTGCCCTCAGCACTTGAAATAACTAGCAAAGGAATTTCTGTCAGCAAATCAAGCCTAGCACTTACCACGATGCCAGCACGAATGGTACGGATGGAGGAAGCCATGGGAGTGGAGGTTTGGCTGTTTAAATCTGTGTCTCAACATAACTGCTTATACTTCTTATATTCAGGATTCAGGAAATTTGCACTGTTGTGTCTATTCCTGTCTCTCTTTCTCATTTGTTTCTTTGTCTTTGCTTGGTGTCAGATGTTTTTTGTCTGACACAGAAATCCTGCAAGTGTCGAAGGGGCATGCCATTTTCGCAAGCTTTAGACAGTTCTGTGTTCTCTAAATGACCTGGCCCAGACAATCACTGAAGTGAAGCATACAAAAGTAATCTTGGATGAAGGCATTGTTTCAGATGAAACCTCTTAAAAGAGAAAGCATTGAACCATGCCAGTTCTCCAACCTAGTAAAGTTTTTTTTTCATCTTTGCACAGAGATGATGAAAAAAAAATCATATTGACAGTAGAGGCACCAGAATTACATTTGGTTCAGCCAGAATTACATCTGGGTCCTCCTGACACCCAGGTTCTATAAAGAATGAGAATCTCAAGCAATGAGGTGCCATTTGACAGAAGTTCACCATGAAAGTATAACATAGGTTCAACCTTTCAGAGATACACATTAAATTAATTATTAATAGCCTGTTTAGTCTAATGGCTGAACGGACAAAAGTGTGAGTATCAGGAAAAACCACAGACTTCTGGGAAAATATAGGAATGAATGACATATGAGGCATGCTCCTTTGGGGAGGATATCTCAGTGGTGTGTTCATCCAATATCCTTCCTTGCTGAGCGCCTGCTTTAATCAGAATGAAGGGAGGTCTGAGCAGAGGAAGAGAGAGCCAGGGCAGTGGACTCCAGGGAGCAGAGAGAGGTGTGTTTGATCACAGGTCTCTCTACCCCCACCCTGTAGGCAGACCTACACAGTGTTATTATCACAGAAGCGGATCATCGCTCGCTCGCCTGACTGACTGGAACGCTCCCTGCATTCTGATTTGGAAGGGAAGCGAGCCGAGACGGGAAATGAGGAGATAGCAGGAGGCAGAACCAGAGAGACCCAGCAACGAGAGATGGAGGGGAGTTTAGTGACACAGTGAGGTTGTTTGTGTGGAATGTGAGTGAGATGGAAAGAGAGGTGGAGAGAGAGAATTCATGAGAAAAAAAGAGCGATCAGATAATGACCATCATTTCAGCAGTACATTCCAGAAGAGGCTGTCCTCTGTCTGCTGTGTGAGCACAGAGTCCAAGCTGTACCTGAAGTGCCACAAAACATAGCCACTGTTATGGCGCTATGTAGTATTTTTAATAAGCCCTGTAAGGACTTTTCTTTGCAAAGATTTTTTTTCAATTGTAGGAATTCTGTGGTTTGGAAAATGATGTTGTGTCCTTTTTTCCTTTTGGGCATACAAATAAAATGGAATGTATGAAATTTCCTTTGGCTACATTAAGAGAAATAATAAAATATAATAATAAAAGAAAACGTTTTCAGATCTGACATCTGGTGTTGTTTGACCTGATTTCTAAAAGCATTCTCCAAACACACACACACACACACACACACACACACACACACACACACACACACACACACACCCACACACACACACACACACACACACACACAGCTAGGGGAAGGGCTATTTTCATGTCTCCTGTCAGACTTTGACGACACTTGGCTGACACTTGGAATTTTACGAAATAGCCCTTATCTGTGTCTCGGTGTGTGTTTAATTCAAAAGTAGACAGACGTGGCTCACAACACGCCATGACATAGCAACACTCAGCCATTGGCCAGTATGTCAATGTGTACTGCAACATACAGTCTTCATGCTCTCTTTTCTTGTCTTTACAGTCTCACACAGTGTTGTTTGTATGGTTATGTTTTTTGTAAAAAAAATCTATTGAACATTTTTCAGCCAAGAATGCTTAACTTGCCTGGTGAACGTATATTAGCTGTCCTTGAACAGGTCACCATTGCTTGCATATAGTGGACAGCTGCCTTTGGCTTTTTGTGTGAATGTTGGCCATGGTCATATTACCACTAACTGAGAGATAAAAGAGGCTTTGGGTAGGCTGGTCATTGCCAAAAGCCTTGTCTATACCAGCACGAAAGGCAACAACACCCTCTAGGCAGCACTAAGCCGAAGGCCTGAGATCACCCAGGGCACAGAGGACAGGGATTTAAAGGAGAATCGGATGTCCACGTGCACACTAGTTTGAAAAAGCCAATACTCACTAATAGTAAGCAAAATCATGTCCTTTTGTGAAAAAGGCTATTTTGATTAACTTCAGTTAGATGTCCTGGCTAATCACAGCACTGAAACAACTGTTACGTTGTAGTCTTAGATTTAATACCTCATGGTTTACCAACAATATATCCACACATGTAATATCTGCCACTTGTCAAACATACACAAACACACACACACACACACACACACACACACACATACACACACCACCACACCACACCACTGCCCACCACACAAAACACACCACAGCACACCACACAAAACACACCTGCATGGCTCACTTGCAGTATTCTATATATTGCTGTATACATGCTGTATACACACGTCTAAGTGCACCCAGACTTGTTATTCTTGCTGCAACCCCTTGATGTCCTCATTAGTGGAGCTAGCTTGATGAAAATGGCCAATCGATCAATTAGCCCGGTCTTGTCTCCTACCAGTGCTGATTTGATATTCTCCTCCCGGCTCGCTGGTGACTCTCAAAAACAGAGACTCTCATCATCATCATCTACAGGAGATCGGTCAGAGATAAAGCGCAAACAAAGACCTAGACAACCATGCCTGTGCCATATGCAGAAATTAAGGAAGGTTTTTTTTTTTTTTTTTTTTTTTTTTGGCTTTTGTAGATGTTATAGCATGCCGCAGGCTTTGATTAAGTGTGAGGTAGGTAATGAGGCCTGGCACATTGTGCATCTGAAATGTGAGTGTGAATTGTTGATGTTTGTACACATATATTTGTACATATTTTTTCCCTTACCATTTTTTTTGCTGTGGTATCAGTGTTTTCTTTGTTGTCTCCATGTAGGTCAAGACAAATGCCACACATTATTAATGCTGTGTATAAAAACATACACACGGGTGAAAAATCAGCACAGTATTTTGAGACAGACTTTTTGCCATTGGCCCTCACAGCAAAGCTCTTCACAGGGTTCTCTGATGACAGTGGCATCTCTCCTGTGCAGATCTCCCTATTGAGAGGAGCCCAGGCATACTGTAGGATGTATCATAGGCTCCTGCCAGTGTCTGTGGGAGAGACGAGAGACAAGGGCTTTTGTCTGCTGCTAGCATAAATAGGATTACCAGCCGACTGTGCCCCAAAACCATCAAAGACTGAGCCACATGCAAAAGAGGCTCTCTGGGAGAAAGGGAATGGTGATAGGTGAGGGAGATATACATCGACTGGTTTTGTTTGTAAGCCTGCACCAGTTTGTGTGTGCATGTGTGTGTGTGTTTGTGTGTGTTTGTATTTGTGTGTTTGTGTGTGTCTGTTATTTTTTCTGTGTCTGTGTGTGCATTTGCTCCTGTGAGTCCGCATCAGAGTAAATATCTAAAGACTGCAATGAAATTCTTGCAGTTGCAGCAAATCCAGTAAGCAGATTTTTGTGACACCTAATAACACCTTTTTTTTTCAGTGGGGCCCTCCTAGATGCTACTCAGGCAAATGACTAAACTAAGCTTTAACCTTAGAGAAAGTGACTGATAAACAGAACTAAGCACCTGCTCACCAGCAGCCTTGCATGAACAAAACCTGAGGTTCCCCCTATCTGCCATGTTACCCCAAGGGGTCAGCACTGCAATTCCAATCTGTCAGGGTAATTTACTGCCCTGCTCTGATCAACAGCATCGGGCTCACTCTCATCACAGCACACTGACCACCTTCTTTCTAATCAATCCCTCTCACTGCCCCCACGCTCCTTACAACACACACAACCACACACACACACACCCACACACACGCACACACACATGCACACACACACACACACACACACCAACACACACACACCATCCTTGTCGTCACACACCATCACACATCTGAATCCTAAACAGATCGAATGGCTGAGTGAAGGATGGAGGACAGGCGAGATGGAGAAGGAGGGATGCAGTGGAGAAAGGAGGGGAACGGTGAGGAGGAGAGGAGATAATAAGGACCAGGGGGAGGAAGCCAGTTAAAGAGAGCACCATGACAGGGGTAGAGGGGGAGACAAAGGCTATGTAGTTTTTCTGGGGATCGGAGCAATACCCAACCAGCAGGAATCCAGGTGTGATGTCTGTGATGGGATTTCTCGGGGCAGAGTTTGTTTCTGGCAGGTCTCGACATGGCTCATCAGCGCCGGGACCAGTGCCAGCCAGCACCACTCAGCACACATCAAGGCCAATAATAGCTACACCTGTGGAATTAGTGTCAAGAGCTCCTCTCCCCCCACCCCACCCCCCCTCACTCTCCCTCTTTCCACCAAACAACCTCCGTCAAATGATTATATTCTTCTCTCGCCTGTTTACTAAAGAAAAGCGCCCGAAGGGCAGAGCGAGTGATTTGCTCAGGTGTGCGGCTTCTCTGCTTGATCCCAGAGATCTGTGTTTTGAATGTGCCTGTGTGACTTCCAGTATTTGGAGATAAGTAATTCGATGCTGGTTGACAGCCTGGCATTGCTGACAAAACAGCCTCTCGGTTTGTCTTCCTTTCTTGTTTTCTATTCCTCTTTTACTTTATTTTTGTAGGTGTGTGTTTTTGTGCAGTGTCACGATTCACATTAAACTCTTTGCTGGAACTTTGCTGGAGAAAACTTTTATATACACCTATATAAATCCAAGTCAATGCATTTTTCTCCTGCTCTCTGTTCTCTCTCTCTCTCTCTCTCTCTCTCTCTCTCTCTCTCTCTCTCAGTCTTGCTCTGTGTTTAAAGCTGATCACCACTGACTGTGAAGGCTTCTGTTTTCATGAGCGCTGTAACACAGGAGCTCATCGCCTCGTCCAATCAGCCATATGAGCAGCTGTCTGTGAATGGCAGACATCAGGGGAATTTATGACCAGGTGACCCTACTCTGGCTGCAGACATGAGGGGTCCTACACTCACACCATCTCAAGCCAGACCAGGCAGATTATGTCCAGGTGAAAATATGAGTGCGTATTTATCAGTGTGACAGGCTTTTGGAGTGACAGCACTTTTCGAAGCTTTACCACATTGAAGCCATTCTAAGAAAGATACACATCTCAAGTAAATGTGTACAGAAGGGGGCTTATGGTTGCTGTGATAAAATGAGTGCAATCAGTGAAATCACCTGTATACTGAGCTGAAATGGAACCAATGCATGGAAGAACTAAGCCTCTTTAAAGCATGTGTTGTCCACCTCTGTTTAGTGTCCTATCCCTAGATTAAATGTACCCCTATAAGAAATGGAGGGGTAGAGGTATGCAAGACCTGCTTGTCAGTGCACATCTAGTGACTATTTTGCATGTGTACATGGCAGGGAAGATGCTGAAACAATATATTCTATAGCTCTACTACAGACAATTGGGTGTGTAGACATTTTCCCATCTAGGCCTCGAGCATAGAAGAGTTAATCTGAGTTCTGTGTAGCCAAAAGCCTTGAATGATAAATCTGAGCAACTGTTATTTTAATGGATGATATGTAAATTGGTGGAATTGGGAGAAGATAATTTGTACAACAAGGTAATTTTGTTTTTACTGAACATACCAAGAAATGCTATATGTCCCAAGTTGACAATTTTAATTGAGACCAGGTAAGCACAGACATCTATGTTAATTATTTAGTGACTTTAGGAACTACTGGGACAAATGAATTTGCTCAGTGTTCAACAAAAGCCAAAAACATTTGTTTTGTCCTACACAGCAACCTTTGCTTGTGTTAATAGCAAATCCTTGTTGTGGGTGTCTCAGGCACAGAGGTATGCAGCAAGACATTTTTCTTTCCACTCCTTCAACCACGGGCCCCATCATTTCATATGTTTGAATCCAAACTGCTAAAATTTGGCTTGGCAGTTGCATTGAAAACCCGGAAAGCTATTTATAATAAATGGCATTTGATATTTATAGCCTCTTCCTCTTCTGTCTGAGGTTATCTCAAGTGTTTGCATAATGAATGACGAGCCTTGGTCTTTTGAAAAATTTAGGGAAGCGATGAAACATGCACTTCATCTCCAAAATCACATGCGATTTCCAACCAAGCCATGTCACCCTGGCGCCAGTACCCAGCTATCGTGTCAGAGAGTGCAAACAGGCAGGCACGTCTCTCCCTCGCTACACAAACTCACAGCAGAGAGGCGTCTGCTGCTCCTCAGAGTGCCACAAACACACACACACACACACACACACACACCTACTCTCATGCAACTGTGTGCATACACAAACTCGGAGATGGGGACTCTCTCACACACATCCATAAATATAGGCTATATCACCAACACAAAAGCACATATGAAACAAGCACATACCCAACATGTAAACGTACTTGCCTACACATAAATACAAAATACAAACTCTGAAATATGCATGCATTTTTACACTATTCAATCTTGCATGGATCCACACAGTGCACAAAGTAATATACATGCACATCCCAACCCCCACTCTGAGAAGCACATCAGTCTCACTTCAAATGTCCTGCCTTGGTTTAGCTGAGGCACTCCTCTGTGGGCCATCCAGCAGAGGCATGGCAGCGGCTGACAATCAGGGCTTGCTCAGCTGGCAAAGTGGGCCTTGCTTCGCTATGCCTCGCATTGCCTCCCCTCCCCTTTTGCCATGCCGTTCCCACACCGTGCATCAGGCTCACAGCGGATTATGGGGAACAAATGCAAACTGGCTGGAATCCACAGGCCTAACTGACAGTGCTGGCATGTGGCTCTAGTCCCCCGTGGCCCGCCTGCTCTGCTTGCCGAAATGTTTTATAGATGGCTTTGACAGAAAGTAGATTGCCACTGAACGACTGCCCCACGTTGTCTTGTCTGATTGGGCTTTATTGTTTTCGGGCCGGCCTGTCACTTCACATTTGAACAAAGGGTGAGTACTTCTTACACACAACATGAGCTCATAAGCACTTAACACACAAGCCTCTAAAATCATGAATCGAAAAAGATGTTTTCCATGGTTACGGTCCCCTGCATTCTGTAGTGATGGCAACAAAAGTACTGCACTGGCCGTTTGACTGTAATTATTTCATTTATTTTACCAACATATACTGTACATCGTGTGTGTAAAAAGTGGTCATATTCACTCAGGAAAATGAAGGTGAATCTTCCAGCGAGTCCCAAGCGTTAGCACATCATTAATTATCTGAGAATTGAGCAGCCAAACAGGATTAGTCTCCCCCCTCCAGGGCATTTTGTGCCTTATTGAAGCAAAACTATTCAGACACCAACACTATGCATCCTGACACTGAAAACTACTTAGCTATAGCTTATAGAGCAATGACAGAGAATTTTTGCACATGGCTATAAACCTATATTTTATATATTGTGTCATGCTGAAAACAAAGTGACGTGCAGATATCCTGAACCCTAATCAGACAGATGATATTTAAAGGTTGATTAAGAAAAATAATGATTAATTGCCTAGCTGACAAAAGCTGAAGCTAATGTGCTGCCTGCTTATTCACTTGTACATCCATGCAGGTACAGTATGTTTCTTCCTAGCGACTGTTGAAAACTATGAAATGTGGCAGTTGATTGCTTTCTGACCCTCACCTTAATGTGAATGGACAGCCTGTGTGTTGTATCACGTTCCACACAGACTTGCTTCCTTGTTTCTTATGACGAAGGACAGTGTGAGCTGCTGAGGCCAGTAACGAGGCGCCAGCGTGGTGACAAAATGTGCAATAGCCCTCAGCAATCAGGTAGAAATTTGGATCCCAAACTGTGGTCGACTGGGCAATGACGCTTGAGCTCGCTGACAATCATTCACTAACAGGCTGCAAAGAAGGAAGGAGAGGAGATGAGATGAGAGGGAGGGATGGATGGAGAGGCGTAAGGAGGATAGGACAGAGGCAGGAACAATTGAGCCATTCCACCCATCTGTAAGCCAGCCATATCTCCAATTACATACCATCCTGGTGAACCAGCAAATGGGGCACACACATCAAGCCCTTTGTCAGCACCCCCTTTGCACCTCCCCTTGGGCTGCTGTCTAGCATGGTCAAGGGTTCATAAAAATGAGATTTCCTTCGAATGGATCTCCTGGCAGTGGCAGGAGCGTGGCCAGTGAAGCGGTGAGAGGGGGAGAGGTGATTCACGTCCGCCCCCTCGGTCCTGTAACCTGAGGGAGATGGTGAGGAAATGTTCCACAGTCAGACCTCATGAACAAGTAATGAGTTGTTTGTCTTGGGCTGGTGATTTCTGTGTGCTGTGTCTGTAAGAGCACATGTATATGTTTGGTTGTGTGTGTGTGTGTGTGTGTGCGTGTGTGTGTGTGTGTGTGTGTGTGTGTGTGTGTGTGTGTGTGTGTGTGTGTGTGTGTGTGTGTGTGTGCGCGTGCGTGCGTGCGTGCGCGCGTGTGAGTGTGTGCATGCGTGTGTGTGTCTGTGTATGTGTGTGTGTGTGTGTGTGTGAGAGAGAGAGAGAGAGAGAGAGAGAGAGAGAGAGAGAGAGAGAGACAGAGAGAGAGAGAGAGAAAAGGTAAAGAAAGGTTTATGTAAAGGATTGAAAAAAGTGTAAGGTGTTGTCTTTTTTTAAATTCACGACTTCCACTCAGATTTAAGCACCTCTGCTTCGAAATTCTTGACACAGAGCTTGTTAGCGAGCAGGGAAGACAGAGCTGGTGTGATGAGTGGGTTTCAACTCCTCACCCATTCTGCTCTCCCCTGTCATACAGCACTTTTACTTTCTTCTTCAACAACTTTGAAGCACTCTCAAATTTCCCACTTGCTCCCACTCACCCTGTTCTTACTGACAAACACACATTTGCACACTGCATTTTCAAATCTTCCTGTCATTTCACACCATATCCTTCTATCTGTCTTTTTCTCTCTTTCTCTGTCTCTCTTTCTCTTTCTCTCTCTCTCTCTCTCTCTACTCACCCATGTGCACACACACACACTCACACACACACAAGCAACCTTTCACCACACCTACCACATGCAAGAACCCAAAGATAGGCAGCATGTATCTGTCTTTCCGTGTAGAGGCTTTGCCACTCACAGTGGGCTTCAGAGAGTTAGAGCACTACACATCTTCCACCAGATCCTATCTCAAATCTGAACCTGTAAAACTGACACCTGCCAATCCCAGTGCGTGTAAAACCCCACCTGTAAATTGGGTGCTAACCGGTCCCTGTGGTCGCTGATTTATGAGGTGTTTCGCTTGCTCACATGGTGTCTGGACAGAGGTTAAAGAATGCATAGCCATCTACTCATCGATGTCTCTGTAAGCATTTGTTTTCCAGCAGCATAAACAGCATAAACAGCATCTACATTTTTCCAGCAGCATCAACAGCATCTACATCATTCAAAACCTCTGCAGTGTGCATGCCATTCTGGTGATGTCTAAACAGCGGCACTTCGTATATAGCTTTTAATTTCATCTGGTACTTACCCCTTTGGGAATCTAGACTGATTTATGGTCAGAGTGAGACTGCCTTTCTCCCTCTGAGGTCAAATATTTACCCTTTCTCCATTCCCCATGGTGATCCCCTGACACGGCTCTGATACAGGCCTATTCATCACATTCTCTCAGGCTGCCTGAGGCAGAACTTCTACATGCACATACCCACATACTGTGTCAGCTGTTTGCAGATGCGAAGTGTTTTCTTTTGATCGCAAAATGTCCTCTGTGAAGATCATCTCCTGTTGTGGTAAACGGCAACTGTCATCCTCATGGATGAAATTTAATGTTAATGCTTGTGTAAGACTGAAAGGGAGGGGCAATGTTTCAAAGCATATTGACCCATGCGTGAAGCTATTTCTTTCTAGCTGATATGTGTGTGTGTGTGTGTGTGTGCGCGTGTGTGTGTGTGTATGTGTGTGTGTACAGTATGTGTCTGTGTGTGTGGGTGCGTGTGCCTGTGTGTGTATGTGTGTGTGTGTGTGTGTGTGTGTGTGTGTGTGTGTGTGTGTGTGTGTGTGTGTGTGTGTGTGTGTGTGTGTGCATGGGTGAGTGTGTGCATGATGCCATGTGTTTGTGTTTACATTCAACACGGAGCTACATGTGAGGTGTGTATCCTCTGGCGTAGCTAACAGCCCTTTGGGTGAAGCTCACGTGAGGTGAATGCAGATAAGCCCATAACGAGGAGAGACGCTTTCACTCTGTGATGCTCATCCACCATGTTTGACTCACGCACTGCCTGAAAGTGGGTCACTTTCATCAGAATAGTTGTTCAAATGCTCTGTGCCAGGAGTCTCTCTGCCGTATGACACATTGGGCCTGATAAATCATCACTGTCCTTAATTTATCTGAAACAAAACATAAAAAGGGAAAATATAAGATGTATACATTTCAGATGTCATCTCAGAATAAACTGAACATTCCAACAAATGAAAATCTGGTTTTACATCAATGTGGTAATTATATTAATATGGACAAATGTTTTGTTTCTTTTTTAATATGAGTAATTTCCCCTAATCACTAACTGAGATAGCACATGAGACTGCACTACACACACAAACAGCAACTGTAGGCTATAACAAAGGAGTTGTGCCATGTGGAAAACATTCTGATACATGCCAAATATTTGCAAGCTGAACACACAATATCATCTGACAGTTTTGATAACATTAATTATAGTCTTCATATAAAATATACAACTACTTTACATAAAGACATAATGATCTAAATGTTCAACTGAAAGTAATATGCTGTTTTGTGTTTTTGCAATATTCTTCAAACCTAAAACTTTTATTTTTATGTGTTGCAAAGACAATTTGTCGGCTGTGGAAATATAAGAAATTATGGTGATTCCCAGAAATTACCGAACACTTGCAAATCTAATACAACCTCATGTTGAGACAAACAAAAACAAGAGAAACTTTTTATATTGCTTTCTGCATGACCCAGTGGAAATAAATTGCTAATTAGTGTGCAATAACAAAAAAGGCTTTGTTCATTTGGGTTCATAAGCACATTACATCTCTACATCTTTCAAAGCACATTTGGTTTGACAGTGTTCTGCTGTGACTTCTCATCAGTACTGTGTTAGTACGTACATATATGTCTAATTAGCTCAGTGGTCCAATGAGAGGTTTAAGACATCTGCACAGTTATTTTTATGCTATGGTGTAGGCACATATACACACAGACTGTTAGCACAGAAACAGCTCACCGATGCTAATGATCTCAGTTTGGGTTCTTTTGTGCTTCAGGGAATCTTAGGCATTACACCGAGAAATGTGCATGCACATAAGAATAGTTCTGTTTTCTCCCTCTCTCTCTCTCTCTTTCTCTTTCCTTTTTTAACACACACTCACAAGTACACACAGAATATTCAAATTGTGACCATAATAAGTATATATTTATATGCCATATGAAGACTAAACTAAGAAAAATCATAGAATGAACTAGATTTGTGTGACTGAGTAATTGATTGAGTGAGTGAGTGAGTCAGTGAGTGAATAAGAAAGAGAGAGAGAGAGAGAGAGAGAGAGAGAGAGAGAGAGAGAGAGAGAGAGAGAGAGAGAGAGAGAGAGAGAGAGAGAGAGAGAGAGAGAGAGAGAGATTGTTTGTCTCTTACAAACAAATATAGCATCTCACTGGGAGGCCGAGGAGGATATTTATGGAAAATGGATCACATACCATCATCAGTGTTTCTTAGGGGAGGGGCTTGGCTAATGTTCACGTATGGATGCATAGAGATGAACATGTTTCTGTTCAGCAAATAGGATAAGAATGCCTGCAAACACAACAGAAAAAAACTGTTTCATCTCGCGACACAAGAGAGAGCTCAGCCATATCTGCTGCACGAGGGCGATGGGCACAGCTATCCCTGTAATAGAGCCTGGCATGTCAGTTAATTAATGCCAATTGTGGTCCCACACCATTAATCATTACTGATATTTCTGCATGAAAGACGATAAATGGTGCTGTGGGAAAAGGATTCTGCAATGGTAAAGTGGGATCAAATGAAGGCAACCCATCTCCACAGTCGACCTCTCCTTAAATGATGCCTAGCTAAAAATAGCACTAATGATTGAAGCACATAATGTGTAATTGTTACTGTGTAAAGGAATGATCAAAAGAGCAGAATATTTCAAAGGAGAAAAAGAGGATAGCCCTGTAAACAATTGTGGCTTTGCTCATATTGCACATTTTTTTCTGTAATATTCTGTCTTCAGTTTGCTTTCCCTCTACATGTCATTCAGTATGATATCGTATTATCTATTACACACACACACACACAAAAAAACACACAGTGACAGTGAGAGACAGAGAAAGAGAGAAAGACAGAGAGAGACAGAGAGGCAGAGAGAAACAGAGAAAGACAGGGGGAGATCTTTTCCCTAGAAACATGGAGGCTGGCTCAGGCTCTTGGCTGTATTAGCGATACTGTGTCGCATAAGTAATTTAATGCAGCAAGGGCCTCAGAAACACGACTCTTGCATTTGTGGTCATGAGCTTTCAATTTTTTTTTTCGTTCTGCCTTGTTCCAAGTGTACAACATGTTAACATTTTCAAACACAAGGTGACAAGGGCAGTGAGGAGAAGTTAAAGCCATGTCATACAGACAAAGCCACTCTGGAGTAGTATGTAGGCAAACCTCTCTTCTTTTTCCTGCTTGGAGAAGGATATCTGGTCTTTGTCACATGAGAAGGCAATGACTTCCAGAAGCACTCCAGATTCAAAACAAACTTTCACTATGTTCTCACTCCGTAAAATAAACTCTTTTTCTTCAAGACACTTGATTTGAGGTTTGAAGAGAAATCTTATATTGATCCTTCTTGGTCCCTGTGAAGTAAAATGGAACTCTTAGTCATGAAAAACAAAGTTGCAAGGCCCTCTTGGAGCATAAATTCAGGAGTTGCTTGGGCCAGTCCTGTCTGTACATTTTAAGCAGGAAAATACACTGCAGGCTAAAATGTGTCTGTCAAATTTGCATTCAGCAAACCTGAACCTTGTCAGGCATGGACCATTTTAAAAACATTTCCGTCTCAAGTGATATTACTGTGACCTATATCTTTCTTTCTCTATTTGAACTGTGAATGACATATTCACCTACAGAATGTATGCAGCTGAGAGGTCTACAATCCCCTGGAGACACATCAGCTGCTCATGTATATATCTTTGTACAAGGCCAAACCGTTGTTTGTATGTCACCCTTCTAATATGTTCAGACATCATTCACGCCCCTTCCTACCTTTTTATTAGCTCACTGACCCCTTTGTCTTTCTCACTTTTTATCTCTTATTCTGCTGATGACAAGTCACGCAACGCTGACATGACTGGGGAAGTGTAACCACTCAGCAGACATAGTCTCTGAGATGTCAAGATGTCAGCATGGACATTGATAAATACACAATGACAGGGTGGCAGCAGAGTAACTGAGTTCTTTTTTAATCTGTGCTGTCAATTTTTAAAGTTAACTAGTGATTTTAGAGTCTGATCACTTGAAGACTTGAAGGCAATGTGTGGTCTGACCTATTAACACTGCTCTCAGCTTTTGTGGCAATGAGGGATGAGTACTTATTTATTTATTTATTTATTTATTTATTTATTTATTTATTTATTTGCCTACCTACCTTCATGAGTCCAACAGCAGTTTTGTAATCAATGCATATGTCTCCTGGACCAACCAATGGGGCAGCCCATTGGTGTCCCGTGCTGCCAATCCTGTAATGATTCCCAGTAACCTCTATTTTGAATTTCAACACCAGACAGCAAGTAAAACATTACCCCAAGACCCAGAAGGATTATCCTTTCATACACAGTCGGGTCCTGTTGGTTTGACATAGGAAGACCCAAGCCCCTTATGATGATAACAGCATTTGGAGGTAATCTATAACAGCGCAGAGCAGCCACGGCATGTTACGTTGTTTTATAATTTTATTTACAGAGCGGCAAGTCTTGTTAAATCAGTAACTAAGAAGAAGCATGGGTTCAGGTCAAGGAAACAACCCAACAATGGCAAGAAGAGGACATGGACAAGAGATCTGACCTCAGTCACATTTACTGTTACATGTGAAGATTAACTACGGTTCTGCTCATTGTAATAAAAGAAATGATGTGGTATGAGGTGACACATCAAATAAGATGGTGATGATAACAAGATATATTTCCTATTGTCCTGAACTTTAATTTCATGAGTATAGATTTTAGCCTCCCAGTCTTCTGGCCAGCGGGTCACTCTTATGGCACAGGGAATTGGCACTGTTTTCCTCTTAGTTAAGAATGTATGGCAATCCTTATGACTGTTGCTTGCATACAGTAGTTGACACACAGAGATACAAGAATGTTAAGCAGAAGGAGTGTGTGAAGTTATCTTAAACACATTGTGGGTCATGATCAGCTTAACGCAACAAATAATGCTGTGCTAGTGATTCGGCCCAGTGCCCAGGCAGGCTATGCACACTGGTTGTTTCATGTGCAACCACGGCTATGGAGCCTCATTTAAAGGGGGCCTTTGGAAGCTTACCTTGACTGTATTGTTTTCCAGGGTGCATGCATTTTTTGAGTAACAACACACCTTATTAATCCAAAACACACAGACCATCTCACATTGTACAACTCTATTCAGCCTCAGTCAAAAGCACAGTTATTGATCGATCTGTAGTGTTCTCCAGGTATAAGATAAAACAAAGGTTAAGATTGATTAGGCTGAAAATGGGCTTTTCTTACCACAGGCAAAGTCTTCAAAACTAGAAATTATTTTTCACACTGTATGAGGACTTCAGTACAATGTGATTTCACCTTATACAGAAATACAGGAATGAAAGTGATAAAAATGTCTGAAATTGCAATCAGACATTCCATACCAACTGGAAATTGTATATTCTGTGTAATATAGTTACATCTTCTGGTATGTACTTTGGATACCAAGTAGCTCAGTTTGAATATTTAGGCACCAACACTGCTTGAGTACTATTCAATACTGTAAAATGTAGAAGCAGTGACTGACTAAACATGCATCCCAAAGACTTGATGGAAATGGGTACAAAAAAGCACAATCAAGCTGATAGCACTTATTCAGTTTAACAGGCCAGTTTAGTCTGACTGGGACGTGGACTCGATGGCCTAAAATACAATTATAGTTCAATCAGACTGAAAATCCTTTCTTTGGATGCGGTGTATGATGTCTGGAGCACAGTGCAGAAAAGGGCAATTTATTTTGTGCTATCACTAGATTGAGTCATTCCTGATACTTCATGTAAACAAAGGTAAGCAAGGTCAAAACCTGTATAATAAAGTCATGTGTGGTGAACACTTGTATACAAGAACACGGATAGATCAGTGACCTCAATATGATCTTTTAGATTTCACTACATTTTAAAAAGCCCATAGGGACTAGCTGTGGACTACTGCTGGCTGAATTAAAAATAAAACCAAATACTACTTGGACATATTGATCTAGCTGTAAGCAAAGCAGCAAACCAGACTTATTCAGGGCTGCTCAGGGGGCCTCTAGCTTGGGTAATGTTAAATGGCAAAGTAAAATATTGACAAAACATTCAGAACACGTAGGAAATGAAAAAGGGATGGAATGGAATTAAAAAAAAGCCTACATCCGCCTACATAAATCTGTCAAGTCATGCAGTACATCAAGAGGGAAAGACACAGGGATTTCCCTGAAGGCCCCAAGCTCTATGAGTAAGCCCTTGATGTACTAATGACATCTGCAATTAAATGCAGCAACAGGGAGAGAGTCATGAAAGCACTCCTATATTTACACTCTGATATGGAAACGAAAGCAAGCAGACAGACTGTGCGTCTGTGAGACTCAAACTGACATTAGCACCAGGGACTATACGTCACACACCAGAGAGGTTAGCAGGGGTCCCCTCACTTTGTTTCTTCCTCAGACTTCTTGGATATATTTACTATTATATTTTGTTGCTTTTATTTTATTTGCTCCACCTCTGCTGCTGGACATAGTTTGTATGCCACAGTTTTAGCCAAACCACACATCATCATGGACAAATCACAACTTTACAGGAAAGCACCATGAGGTCGCCATGTGTCATATTCTTGTAAGTATTCCCATGAATGAAGTGACTACTGTAAATAATTTATAAAAAATTAAATAGCACTGGCTCTTGGATAATATGATGTATGGCTTTTAAAGCAAACATAGCCTGACACAGACACACACACACACACACACACACACACATGCACGCAGACACAGACCCACACACAGACACAGACACAGACACAGACACAGACACACACACACACACACACACACACACACACACACACACACACACAGACACACACACACACACACACACACACACACACACACACACACACACACACACTCACACACACACACACACACACTATGAAAACCTTTAAAGTGCAGGAGGGCCTTGGTAGGAAAAGAATGGTGATATGCTGCTGAAAATGAAACGTGAAAAGACTCAGCAAAAGCAAAGCTTGCATTTAGCTGGAAGGTGTCAACAATCCACACTGAAACTGGCCTCTTAAAAGGACTCTAAACAACAAGGAGGAGAAAAAAACAGTAATGGCATATGACAGGGAATGAATCACAAAGCTGCAAAGACAGCTATCTTTCTATACTACAGTGGGCTCAGACTGGCTCAGCTTTGTGTCTTTGTGTCTTTCTCTTGGGCATACACAGCTATACAACTTCCACTCTGAAAGACCCCCTGCTTAGTTTTAAGACTCCTATGAAGTTAAGGGAGTGAAAACACTTTTTATGACTCATGTGTTGTTTTCTCCCTTTCATTTCATATAAAGCACTGAATATTAAAAAAAAGAAAATAAAAAGAACTTTATCTACCACCACCGCCCTGTTGAATCAACACATTAAAAATGCATTATTTCATGAATAATTAACATTTGAATTGCATTTGGATTGATTATGTGCTGGAGGAGGGAAATAAAAAAAAGGGAACACCATTACAGTTAAATTGGTTTCTCGCTGCTCTCATGCCGTTTGGGATGATTCATTCTGAATGCACCTCAAACAATATTAGCACCACTCTGCTTCTGCGAGTCATTGGCAATGGTGCTGGAGACGAATGTCTGTGTCTCAGGATTATGAGCACAGATTAGCATACATCTAAGCCTGACAGATTTCAATCCATAACACCCCCCGCCTGCTTGGTAATTGCGGGTGGAAATGGCAATTGCGGTCGTGCCAAATTAAGGATGGGGCTGGCGAAATTAACTGTGAAGAGAGTGGATGCCAGGCTCCGAAGCTCAGCAGCGTTTTTGTGCAGCCCGGACTAGATCCCCCCCCCCACCCCCTTTCACTGGCATCTTTGCAATTAAAGCGAGATAAAGTCATTTTCATCAGTGATGCAACTGAAAGGCTGTGTGAGCGGTTGCTCATACTTGTGTGTGTCGATGGGGGCTTAGCTTGTTTTGGAGAAATGTCCACGGTTATCGAGGAGAGGCAGCTGTTTGCAGCGATTAAAATGAGGAGGGCAGTTGTATCTTGCCTTCAGCATCATGGTCTTTACGCTTTAATTTCTGTATTACATTCACCTGATTCTCTTTCTCACTTCACTCATTGCAGCAATTACCACATATACAGTACTGTACAAGATCTTATGTACCCACTCACAGACACACACACACGCACAAAACACATATCCACATATCACTTGCACTATGCTATATATTGCCAAACCTAAAACATGTGACAGAACCTTTTTTTTTTTTTTCAAAAAAAAAAACAAAACAAATACATCCTTCACCTATCTTTCCTTTATATTATTCCTCTGCCTCTGGCCTGATTCATCGCAGGAACACTCCGCTATGATATCACATTCATTCTCAGGCCCACCTTTTATTGACACTTATTCAGCCAGTGACTCATGCTGACACACGGGCGCATCTGAAAGCACTGGCATCCATCCTCATTCTGGGAGCCGTCTCCTCACGCGGCCCCGGACCCCATCCCTCTCTGCAGCTGCTGAGGTGCCGTGCCAGGGCTTTGGCTCCTCTTCTCCCTGCTTATGGACCCATCTGTTTAGTGGATTCGTGGCTGCTCCAGAGGGGGAAGTGTGCACACACACACACACACACATACACACACACACACAAACACACACACACACATACAGATATATATCAAAGCTGGCCTATTAGACAGCCACAGAAACACTTCCTTTAAGTGCTCCCCAAGACAGCGCGTGGGTGGGATGTGGGGATGTAGGGGCCCCAGGACCACATTCCCTCTAAACAGACAAACACACACACACACACACACACACACACACACACACACACACACACACACACACACACACACACATACACACTGACTCTCTCCCTCTCTCTCTCTCTCTCACTCTCTCTCTCTCACACACACACACACACACACACACACACACACACACACACACACACAGACTCTCTCTCTCTCTCTCTCTCTCTCTCTCTCTCACACACACACACACACACACAGGCACACACACACACTGACTCTCTCTCTCACACACACACACAGGCACACACACACACTGACTCTCTCTCTCACACACACACACACTACAAGTGCACACACACACACAATCACACAAACACACACATGCAGCCTCTAATCTCTCCTGCGGTGTGAGGGGAGCCTGTGGTGGTCTGATGATGTAGTTTGAGCCTCCAGCAGAAGCCGAGCCCCAGAAGACATCCTAAGAGGATACAGAGAAACTGGGCGAGGGGGCGGGGCGGGGCAGCACAATGGGATTTATTTATGGATGCAGTAACAATTTTAAGCCAGAGGTATTCTCACCCCGGCCTGTGGTCGCGTAATGACAGGCCACACAGCAGGGGGCCCGAGGGGAGCAGTGGTAGGAGCCGGGGCCCAGAGCCTCAGTGAACACAGAAGAGCAACAGCCCCTTTGAGGGCACAGAAAAGAGCAGAGACCCTTTAAAGGTGTTAAAGTCAGATTTGAGACTTTTAGAAATGTTCCCTGGTCATACTTCACACAAACTGTGTAATCCTAAACGTAAAAAGATTTTTTTTTTATTCCCATTTATTTATATCCATCACAGTTGGGCTCCCACACACTGAATCCCCCCCCCCCCCCCCCCCCCCCCCCCCCGCCACCTGCTGAACTTCTCCTTTAGTGTGAACACTACCAATGGCCCATAGAAAGCAACACTACTGTATCTTCAATTTTAAAAGAAAGAGTGTCAGCCCTGAAACTGTGACTACTGGAGGTCCACTTTCTTTGAGTTCTCTTTTTGTGTTTTTCTTCTCTTTCTACTACTGTGCTTTCACTCATGCTCTCATCCATTTTGTGGTACTTTGTTTCTCTTCCAAGGCCAGCTTTGGGCTGACTCCATCCGATGGACCCCATGCAGAGGTGATTGTTGCTCATGGCCTTGCGCATGGTCTCTTACTTTACAGGAAAAATTCTCCTTGAAGCTACTGGACTGGCCTGCGCTTTCTCATTTTGACAGGATTTAGTTATAAGCTTTCAAGGCTTCACACACACACACACACACACACACACACACACACACACACACACACACACACACACACACACACACACACACACACACACACACACACACACACACACACACACACACACACACACACACACACACACACACACACTGTCTCCAAAAATTGATACAATAGTCAAATCCACGTTGCTTACTCCACCCTGCTTCCCACCTCTTTAATATGAGAAATCAAGTTTGTTTTTGTCTCTCAGACTAAAGGAGTAGCATTCACCACTGGTCACCACATGATTCCTTTTGATATTAGCAAAGCTCTAAGTCTCTTTCCCTTTGCCAGTCTTATTGGCTACAAGAGCTCTGTTAGTTGTCACAGAAGCACAAATTAACTCAGATGTCAATGTGTTGTCCCTTCAGCCTGTCCAACTGTGAGCTATGCATTTTAAAAAGGCATCTCATGGCTCCACTGAAAGTTTAAAGGCTTGTAAAAATACATACACAGAAAAACATGTGCCCGTAAGTTAGACCAGTCATTATGGTGGAATGACGCACTGCTTTGCTGTCTTGTTTGAGCATTTAAATTGTATAGATTTAATAATGGCAAAATATTAGTAAGATTCAAGTTTCAAGTCAAGAAAATATGAAAAGGGTCACCCCATATCATATAAATAGTTTCATCTTTAACACTGATACAATTGTAAACGTGACCAAAATGGTCATGCCTTGCAAAATCGTGGGTATAAGCTTGTGTAGATCATCAGGTCATAAGGTTATGTAACATGTTCTGCAGGCATTGGGTTAATGTTTTCCATAACTTCCCTTGAATGGTTATGGCTGCAGGGGTAAAAACATCAGTGGATGCTACATCCAGTCCTTTCATTTCGGAACAGATTACCTTTAACTAATATTTAATTTCATTCTTTCTGTATTAAGCAGTCTGCTGTTTATAAGGCATAATTGATTCCAAGCCCATGAAAAGATATAATTACTTCTTATCTGTATTCTGTGCTATTTCATTGTGATTTTCATACAAACAGATGTGTTATAAACTTTAGTTTGATACATTTTAATTTTTTTTGTCTAAACTAAATAGTTTAGTTGTGCCATGTCTACTTTTGTAGCAAATATAGTAAAGTGATTTTAAAAAGCTGGATGTATTGACTATTCAATCACCTTGGACATGTAGTGTTGAAAGTATTGTCAACCTCAAATCATTCATCAACAGTTAACAGGCATAAATGAACAAGCTTTCTTCAAAAGGTGATAATAGCTCACTGCAGCAGAGACTGTTTCTAATAGCATCCACCCTACTCACTCACCTTGACACAAAATCACTGTGAGCATGTGAATCTTTCATGGTGCCAGAGGCATGTGAAGGCTCGGAGCGATGTCTAAAGTAGAATTACTCATTTGCTTTGTTAACCTGTTCTCAGGTTGACAGTGTTATTTATAGCTGCATGGCCCTGTGTCATTCTTCCTTTTCCAGTTGGATTCGACATCAAGTCCTGACCAGGTGGAAAATGGTCGGATTAGTAAGCCGAGGTCGCACCATCTCTGTTCTCCTGTTGAGCACCGAAGCTAAACATAGCTGAAAATAGGCCTTACTGATGACACTGCCAAGTTTATGACCCATGCAGAATGTTCCAGGCTCGGTAGATTACAATGACATTTTCCGAAGGGGCCTTTTTGTCTCCTCCTCACTATCCCCATCCTCTCTAATTTACTTGCTCTAGGTTATATATATATATATAATTTGCATATTGTAACATTTACACTTTATCTTAGCACACTCACAAACATACTTAATAATAGAAAATCACATTTTACCTCTACCTGGGAGACTACATGGATTAAAGTGACATTTATGATCCATGATTTGATCTGCCTGCGTACAGCTGAGATCTTGGCGCTGAAGGCGTAACATCAGGCATGTGAAATATGGACAAGGAGAGGTGGCTGTATTCATGCAATTCATTCAGCTGTATTAGGGTGCTTTTGCATTTTCATTTTACCTCTGAGTGCCCTAAATGAACCTAGCTTCTTTTGTCAGAATAGCTTGAGTGGTAATCACTGTATATTCCTTGGGCATCTATTTACAGTATTCACAACATGATTCAGCTTTTATGGTATCATATAATTATAGAAAAAAACATTAGGGTTTTGTTGCAGGCCTTAAAAAGTCCTTCATATTTTAGTTTTACTGTGTGTAAATTCTTAAATTCTACATGGATGTTTTTATATCCCATAAACACATCTCATTGTTGTATATCACCAATAAATGTAGCCATTTAACAGTTCCTCATATCACTCTCTGAAAGCCATTCACACTCTTCCAAAGTGTTGGGATTTTGATGGCATAAACATGACGTCAAATTTAACACCTGCAAAAAATAACAACCAATTACAGTAGGAGGGAAGTGTGAGGTGCATGCTTATGATCGCATGTTTATAATCATCCTGAGCTCAAGCATCACAAACATTTGTGATGAAGGTGTTCTGAAGTAAATTTGTATCAGAATTGGGATGCCTAAGACTTAACAAGAAACATCAAACAGTATTTCTGAGACCAAATGTGAAATTCTTTGAGGTCTTCTGCAGGATACACTTCCAGGTGTTCTACTTACTTAAATGTGCATATTTTGTGTTGCTACTAATTATGTCAACTTTTAACAGGCATCCCTGCAATGCAACAAGTATTTATATCTATCTATCTATCTATCAAGTACCTATGCTGTGTAATGAAATGCTGTTTTCAATGCCATCCTGACGGCAAACAACATCATGCCTATGCATTGCTGCCTTTCTGAGCCAGTGAAACAAAGCTCTCTTGCAACTGTTAGATTTTTGCCCCATCCTTTTTTAAATCAGGCTTCCTCCCCTAAGGTCTGACAGGAAATGTGAGGACAGTGTCTAGCCCTCCAGGCCCAGCCCCGCCCCCCAGGCCCACTGCCCACATATGTGGCTCCGGGATGATCAAACGTGTGACATGTGGGACACTGTCATGCAAACAGAGGGCCATAAACAGACAGATGATACATGACAACGCACACACACACACACACACACATACACACACACACACACACACACACACACACACACACACACACGCACGCACGCACGCACGCACCCACCCACCCACACACACACACACACACACACACACACACACACACACACACACACACACACACACACACACAACCACACACACACACAGTACACTGCTAACAGATACAATGCTGTTGAAAATAAATATATACAACAAACAACCAAAATGCAACAAAGTACAAACACCACATGTGAGTGTCAGGAATCCGTCATATTTTTAATGCACATCACACACGCATGGACACAAACAGACAAGAGATTATCTCATGGCGGCGAAGTAAACACTCACTCACCTAAAAGAATAATGTATATGATGCACAGTACAGTATATGACGCGCAGTGCACAGAAGGCCACTCACATGCCCAGGCACACTCACAACAGGCACGCCGTAATCCGGCACTGCGCACGCAAATCCCACCGCAAACGAGAACCTGAGCATGAAAGTATTAATATTCATATGAACGACAGGATCTAAAAGAGGCACAGCGCTGGGGTTGGACTGTCGTGTTGAGGTCTCCTGTTTTTTTTTTGTTTTTTTTCCTCCTTCCAGCCCTCTGCCTCCCTTCCTTCCTTTTTTTCTCTTTATCTCTCTTTCTCTGTACCTCCTGCTTGCTCTCTCACTGACTGTGGTCACGAATGCTGAGGCAAAGGTGGCGTGTGATATGTAAATCTCTGCTCTCTCCCTGCAGAGAAATGAGTTCAAATTATGTCAGGACTATTACAATATCATTTAAATACTTCCTGCAATTCACATGAGTGGAAGTAATGTGACCCCCCCCCCCCACTCTGTTCTACATCTTGATAGGACATGATTGCACTAAACTTGGCCCTAACATTTTTACCAGCTTAACCTCAGTATAATGTCCCTTCGTTGACATTTAAGCATCTTGTTGTCATCCCCGTGGTGGCAAGATATCCCCCTGAGTTCTGTAGGACATTTCATGGCTGTTTGCACAAACTGCTTCCCTCCGGCACTCCATGCTTATGCACAGTGCAGCCAGTCTAAACATACGGGTCATCGCCCTGTTTGTCAGAGGCAAGGCGCTGTCCGAGTAGATGTGTCTGGTTAACAACCGAAAAACTGGCCCTGTCTGCACCAGAACCTCATCCTCGTTGGTCTACGTCTACGGAAACAAACCCCGCCCATGCTGACTAGCAAACACGGCTCTGTATGACACCAGAGCAATACAAGAAGTATAGTCTATTCATGACAAGTGTGTTTTCTGTGAGCTGTTATGCTTCGCCTTCATGGTCTTACCTCAATAGAAGACCTTGCTTTACTTTGGCCCAGTCAAGGTCTAAAATGAAAGACAGATGAATATTTATGAAGTATTTTGACTTCTGTTAAGCATTAGATGACGTTAAGGACAAACACACAGTGTATGTGCATTGACGCAGATGGTCCTCAGTGTTCTAAGGAGCAACCCATATGGCTAATTAGACTTTCCCCAGGAGTGCTTTATGTGGGCAGCTGTTTCACACAAATTAAAAAAATAACTATGAAGAGGCTAATCAATGTACAATTCACGCCTTCACGGTCTTGGCCTCATTTTATGTGACATACATGTGCACATGTAGGCATGTATATCCATTAAAGCAGAACAGGAAGTACGGTCTGTCAGCTGGCTCTCCTGCCTTCATATTGTGTTTGTATTATGTTAGTGTTGCCTGCAGCCTGCAACTGTATGCTTTTTTCTTAAACTGTGGACCATAAAAAAACAAACTAACAAACAATGACATAAAAAAAAAAAAACTAATTATTGCTTACCATGACGTGGCATTATGTGGTGACTAGGAGTTGTTACGTGTTTTTTTTTAACTCAACTGGATAGAGAATTGGGTGAGAGTGGGGTAGAGAGTGGGGTGCTAATTATTCCCAGTAGGATCATTAGTATGTTGAATTACACTGAATCAGCATGCCCTTCACTGACTTACTTAGCTGGTTTGAAATAAATAAATAAGCAAACAAAACCTAATTAAATAGATATACAACTATCGTTACTACACACAGATATGTGAGACCAGTATGACCAAGATTAAAGAGGTTCATAACTGTTCAATACTGATGAACAGGTGTGTGTGTGTGTGTGTGTGTGTGTGTGTGTGTGTGTGTGTGTGTGTGTGTGTTTGTGTGTGTATGTGTGTGTATATGTGTGTGTGTGTGTGTGTGTGTGTGTGTGTGTGTGTGTGTGTGTGTGTGTGTGTGTGTGTGTGTGTGTGTGTGTGTGTGTGTGTGTGTGTGTGTGCCACAAATGTGGCAAAGCAAAGATAATGTTCAGTTCTTACCAGCATTGTTAAAATTTCTTCAACTGATTTTTTTTTGTTATTTCCATTTTCAACCCTGTGTTGCCATTCCATATGCATCATATTTACTGTGTTGGGAAAACATTTAATTGGTAAACGGGCTAACCGCACTGCTAATTAGCATTACTCCAAATTAAAAAAGAATAAAGCTCATAGCACAGTAAGTTAAGGCAATATGTAGAATAAACAGGCACACTTTCAATTTCTAATATCTTATATGCAAATTAGCTAAGACAGCTAAGGAAATTTCACACCTGAACTGAGATGTTGCCTTCTAGAAAGATTGCCTGCTTTTTTTTTCTTCAAGAGGCTCTACAGCCAAATACCAGTAAAAGATATGGCCATAAAGAGATGCAAGACAAGTCACAAAATCGTGCTTCAAATTTCTGGTAACAGCTCCAGTGAGCCCTATTGGTCACTGTTTGAACCACTGCCTGATTGCATGAGCTCATGCCTTACTGTATATTCTCACTGTGTGGAGATACTAACTCTTTTTCAATATGTGTCTTCAGCCTTTTTTTCTTGTCATGATTTATGAAACTAGTAATATTATATGATTTATTTGAACTTTTGTTTTTAAAGAAGACTTTAATTTGGAAATGTTAGTTATCAGTCACGGACCTGGCTAGCCTACCAACCATTGGACTGCAGTTCTTTACATACTATTGCTTATGTGTGTGCATAACATATATCAAGTTGCACAGTCCACAGTTGATATTCCTGGAGTGTTTATGATGCTTTTGTCGTATATACAGATTCAGACACAAACAGACGACTAACAGCATCCAGCAAACTGATCAGGGTAAAGTAACAACAGTTCCAGCTGTGCTGCTCAAATCAGGACCGCGGCAGGACCAGACCCTTTGCACAGGCGCGCTCGCCGGTTATGTCTCTGACACTAATTCCATTTGATACGTGGCCTCCCTGGGCTGCTGATTGCTGTGGCGAGGTGTGTGTACGGGGATCTTGTCAGCTAGTGTAACTTTCAAACACATTTGCCTGAATCCTCTATTAGTGTCTCTGTCACCTCCGCAGAGCTGCTTAGCAGGTTAGTAACTCTGTCATGTTGTGCTACCTCTCTCTTTTCCTGTCTCATTCACTCTCACTCACTCCTTCCTCCTACCTGCTGAAACCCCAAACGTCCACATACAGGAAGTACGTTGTGTAGATTATATTATTCTATGTGGCTTGCCACAACAGGAGATCCAGGCTAATTTTAAGGTTCAGTGAGTCTGGGCTGTCTGGATGATGTGCAGAGACATGTATGAAGTGAGCCTGTCTCTTGTTATGAAACACACAAACAGACTTTCTGTGTACCTGAGGTGTTTCTCACTTCCTAACCCCATAAACTATAACAGACAGTATCCAACAACAGATAGACTGCCAAAATTGGCTTAAAGAAGGGATTGATGTAATTCAGTATGGTTATATCATAAACTCAGAGTGAAGGTGAAGTGACTGAATAGGTGAATAATGAGAAAGCTGAGACAAGTAGTTAAAACAGAAAAACAGGCTCCTGTGCACTGAAGTAGGCTCCAGAACCATAACCTGCTGACACAGTCTTAGGTAAATTGATAGTTAAAGAGCTAAAATGTAAAAAAGTACCAGCCCAAGTGGTTGTTTAGGTCTAACACTTCCTAACTTTCTATCCTAATGTATGCTAGCTGATGTATGGTTACTGTTGGCACTGGATATTTCAGACCTCCAGACTGCCAGGGCAGTCTAAAGTAGTGGATAAATCTCTGTTGCGCATGCCACTCTGTTGCTTATACCAAAAGTGTTACTCTGTGGCCTGGTGTGTGATGTCACCGCGTTTACATTATATTAACCCACACTCCTTACATTAAGGCCACACTCTCTATCACACTCGTAGCAGACTTCAGTTGGAATTATGTTTGCTATTATGCCATTATTTACTATACACAATCATTCAGCCCGGAGACTTCCATCGGAGCTACGAAGCAGAACTTAGTCATTTATGGGCTGTTCAGGTGAAAACTTAAAATACATTGAATTGCATTTCAGTGTTTAAACTTTGAGCCTCGCTTGGTTGATACTCCTGTTATAGCCTATATATTGTACCGACCTACAACCTAAAACGTACACTGCACAACACAGAACAGTACCTAGAGCATTTCTCGGTAGTCTGTCTCTCATCTACTTAGTTCAGCAGCGTTACCTGGAGCCTAGCTCAGTAATCGTTGGCCCCAGTTGACTCCTTAAACAGCAACCTTGCCTGGAGCCCTGCGGTTTGCCCCGTCAGTATTGTTAGCATAGGCACATGTGCTTCAGTGAGTATGTTGCAAGCTGCTACTCTCTTTGATGCAGATCAGTGCTCACAGTGCCCTAACGTTCTGGAAGCATACGACGGCCATACACTTTGCCCATTTCGCCTTGGCTCAGACCACTTGCAAGAGGCTTTGATCAACCCATGCATGAATTGTGCAATAATGTCAAATAATAAGGCCAGACAACTGGCAGGCTTGGATGCATTGTGTGACCCATCATTGCCAGCGCCCCCACCAGATTCTGGCTAAGTGGTCAGCAAAGCAACATAACACAGGCGATATGGCAGTGTAGCCCCAAAGGAAAAAATCTGTTTCTGGCCTTGCTCAGCAGGTGCGTGGCGCAATCTCTTTCATCTGACATGGAGCAGATTAAACCTATGCTATATGGTATTGAGTGGTGGTCCTTTTATACTGAACCCCTGACAAGGTGCACCGTCAGAAATGGAAGATGAGTGTGATGTATCAACTACAGCCTCCAATGTTGCCTTCCAAGCTAACTCTGCTAACCCCAATGGCTCTGTGCCTTGCACCTCTTGCTAGTTTGGATTCCACTACGCATTCACAAGAGTCTGGCAATGATTCCTCAGCATCAGACGAGGACCCCCCGAGGACTCGGACTACTCCAGCTGTGAGAACTCTGTCAGCTATGGTAGACACTGAGAGCCATAGCCTAGCGCATATGCCGACGGTGGACATGTGTATGGCCGCACTGGTGGTCTCGCAAGATGAAGCGTTTTGCCCGGACCCACGTTGCCCCACTGAGGAGTGCAGGCACACAGATGAGGTTTTCATCAAGGCTCACAATACTGCGACATGGGTTGGATGGCTGTCTAACTCATGGGGCTCACTTCTTGCTTGCCTTGCAATCATCGCTGCCAGCCTCTACCACTGACAAGGCTCCGGACAAGATTTTTTGGGTGCCGCCCTTCAGGCTATGGGCTACATTGCCCAGGACATAGGAAGACTTGTAGCCACCTTAGTGCGTGGCCACCGCCAGGTGTGTTTATCCAAATCCCCACTGTCAGAGTCTTGCAGAGCCACAATACAGGCCCTTCCTCTTGTTCCAGGCCACGTTTTTGCCCCTCAGTGAAGGACGCGCTTGACCGGTACACGCTTATTTCTGAATCGTGCCGGCAAGTAACACAACATAGACCTTTTTACTTTTGGAGATTCGCACAGCCTAGGGAAGTTTGACACCAGCAACAGCTAAGCCCCTCGTCCTCCTCCCAGGAGTGACAAGGGAGACCCCTCATCTGCGCACGCAATCGCCCTGCACAGGGACCACACAGCGGCCTGCTTTTGACACCATGCCAAGAAAGGTCCAGCGCTGATGGGCCTCGGCCGGTGGCGGGAATGTTGTCAGCTCAGCAGCGGGCATATTGGGAAGTGTCAGCAAAAGATCTGTGGGTCATTCGGACAATGACTGAAGGATACAGGCAGCAATTCTATCGCCAGCCACCTCTCAGTTCTCAGCCCAGGGTCACCATTGTTCGCGACCCAGGATAAGCGTTAATTCTTTCCAAGGAGATAGCATTTCTTTTCCAAAGAAAGGTGGCAGTCACAGGCCTTAATGTCAGTTGCATTGACTTGCAATGGAGATGGTGATTTGAACCACGCACAAATGCTTATACAGTGCTGAATGTATGTGTAACAGTGCTGCTGCCCGTTACCATTTTTGCACCGCACATTGTGAACACCACAGATATTAGACTTAGCAAACACAGCCTTTTATTTGTACCCAAACGTTAATTGGCAGCCAATGAAGGGAGAAAACAGCATCTGCAACAACAAACAAACATGAAACACAACTACTTTAATAAAATGCCTTAAGTTCAGAGGTTGCCAACTGAATGTGAAGGACTATGGACAGATAAACTTTTCTCGTTTGGCAAGACAATAACCATAGACAGCAGAAGACAATGGACGAAGTGATGGCATTCTTTTCAATGGTAGCTGATGAAACCAGATTTTCAATTCTCAAATTGTTCACCAGTGTACTGCACAAGCTAGTAGTGATGTTAGGTGACGTCGGCCACTGAACCCAAATACAACAAATTGAGTAGTAGATGTGTTGTGAATTTTGTGAGTAAACAAAGTGGTTTGTGTAGTGGAATACATGTGTGCATGTGACAGAAGACAGAAAGCTAAATTGGTAACAGTGGAATGAACACCAGAATGTGCTTAGTTCTATGTTTGAGGAATCCTTAAGGGGTTTAGAGTTAGAGCCCTTTGTCTCTGAATATGGACACATGTTAACATGATACGGCTGAATTCTGTATATAGGGTGGACACAGTAGGTGTAAAGGTCAGAATGGTCAGGAGGCTCTGTCTATTACAGCTGTGCTCTCGGTGACCGCAATAAAGATTTCAAAGTGACACTAAAATGAATGGTCAGTGGAATGCTAAAGGCTACTGGGCCCTTTCCGGGTTGCCCTTTCCCCATGGGGGTTTTAACTTCCGCATATGTTCCTGACCGCTTACGTAGCATGCAGTTGACTGTTTGCTTCCTGGTGTGACAAAAAACCAGATCGCAGCCCACGAAGGACATTAATAGTTTAGCCAGGCTGTCATCAGAAACGGGCCTGTTTGAGGTTTATAGGAGAAGAGGGGTGTGTGTTGTAATGAAATTGTGTAATGTTATGGTCTTGTAATTGAATTGTTTGTAATATTGTATAAAAAATTGTTATCTACAGTAATGTGCAAAAAGGGTATACACAATGTCAGGGATTTTGCAGGATTATAGTCAGGTGTATGATCAACCAAGTACACCAAATTGGCTGTATATGTCAGGAAGCAGCATATACACAGAAGATCTGTGGTAGTTCTTCAAGATGTTTGGCGCAAGCTACCAGCCAAGTTCCTTCAAGAACTCTATGCAATAGACCTAGAAGAATTGATGCTCTTTTAAAGGCAAAGGGTGGTCACACCAAATATTGATTTGATTTAGGTTTTTCTTTTGTTCAGTCACTGCATTTTGTTAATTGCTGAACATAAATGGGTTAGAAAACCCAGGACAAACCTGGCAGCAAGTTAGTTGGGTTGAGGAGAGCTCTTGTGAACACCTGCTTGAAACCTGTGAAAAGTGATTGCCAAAGAAAAGTGTTAAGCTATTGATTTCATTATAGAATTTATTTTGTTACATTTTGAAAGTGTAGTATTTTGTTTTACAATTTGTTTGGAGTTTTTTTTTTTTTTTCTTCTGTCATTTTTCCTGCTGCTGTGGAAAATGAAAAAAACACTACTGGTTACTATCTATACCGCCTCACTGCTCTGCTCCTTAAGGCTGCAAGGCTAGCCTGACAACAATATGGTAGGATGGTCTGGCCCCACCTCCTTTCTCTCAGCCCCCAGAAATGTGAACATTTCATTACATTAACTCCCACATAGCTGTTTTTCTTTTCTTTTTTTTTCTTTTTTTTTACAAATCAAAGTCCTTAACAATATGCCATCTAATGCATAGGTGTGTTTCTAAAAGAGAGAGAGAGAGAGAGAGAGAGAGAGAGAGAGAGAGAGATTTGATAATATATTTGTGGGATAGCTGGCAGTAAAATTGTATAATTAGACAGCATGGATAAGTTAATTCCTCTTAATTTCACTTCAGGGGAATGCACAGCACCCCTGTCTGTAATACACAAAACTGTCATATGTAATAAAATGCCTGATCACCATAGTGGCAATGACAACACAGACCAGTGCTGCTGTCCCTCTGCGTGAATGTGCTACCTCTCCCTCTCTATCTTTATCTTTCTACAGTATATGAATAAATATAGATTTTTAACTTTAATTCTATACTGGCTGTCTTGTGCGTCCTCTCTCCTGCTTATAGACCTGCACTAAGCTTAACTTGTTTTCTGTCTTCTGTTTACGGCTTTTTTTTTCTGTTCGACATCTACTCCCCTTTTCTGTCCTTCTACTATCTCTCTCTCTCTCTCCCTCCCTCTCTCTCTCTCTCTCTCTCTCTCTCTCTCTCTCTCTCTCTCTCTCTCTCTCTCTCTCTCTCTCTCTCTCTCTCTCTCTCTCTCTCTTTCTCTCACTCTCTGTCACTCTCTCTCTCTGTGAATGTAATTTTCTTTCTAGGCTCATGCTGATGGCAGCTACCTGCCGAGCAGCCATGTTCCCTGCTGTCGGAACACATTCCCTTTAACTCCCGGCATCTGGAAACTTTTTGTGCCACATTGGGCACCGGAAGGAAGGCTCCTCCTGTCGATGTCAGGGCAAATTTACAAGCAAACTTCATACACATATTAGGCCAAACTGTCAGAGACCACTAACAGTTACGTTAATAATTGTGGCTAGGAGACAGTTCTATACTGGGCCTGTGAATTGCTACAGAAATGCAAATACTGACAACAGATTTGTAAATTCTGACATTCAATGCATTAGTACTGAAACTACAATAAACATGGACACTGTTTTACCAATATATTACTTTGCATATCACATAGGATTTAGTTAGACATGAAAATAATTTGTCATTAATAATATTACATAATTAACAGCACCTAAAAATGCAGTACATTTCTGACCACAAAATACAATCATCACACCATTTTAAACCCTTAAAGCTGATATCTAATTAACTTACACATGACTGGGCAGTAACCAAGTACAAACACATGATTCCCAAAACATGGTCACTGGTCAGGCGCTGATATTGATTGCACACAAATAACCTGGTACAATGGCAATCAACAACCTTTGTCAAACAGCATAAAATACACAATGCAATGTCTTTCACCTCTGCCTCCATTTCCTCTGATGCCATTTTATGAGAGCACGTGGGCCAGCACTTGTCAATACTCCTGTGTCCCATGATCAGGACCGCAGGTTAAAATAAGGAAATACATACTTGCTCTTCCACTCCATTACTCACAAGAAACAGACACTCCCCTGCTCTGGGCACGCAGGTGCATGCCTTATTTCTACATGCTGCTGTTAAAATACTGCACCCTCTATTTTGAGCACCTTTGTCAAGCTTAATTTTGTGTAGGGGTGTAACCTCTCTTCTGTTCTGCAATCGCATGAGGTGAAAAAAGTTCACCAGAGCTGGTATGTCCTCTGACATTTCTACACTTGATTGGCTGTCTGAATGAGGCCCTATTTGGCTAGGCTAGCACAAAGCCCTAAATCAAGGCATGCCCCCTTTTACACAAAATCCTTGACACTGAAAAGACCTAACTCAACCAAATATGTGAGTAAACACTTAGCATTACAGAATATAAAAATTAGGACAATGTAACCACAAACCACAGTAAGAACAGAACACAACGTAAATAATTTGTCCTGCCTACCATTATTCTTGATAATATCTACCAGAGAAATGTACCATAATTAGTGGTGACTGTAATGAAGCTACAGAGCAGGGCATTTATTGAACTTACAGCCTAGGCACTACATGAAAGGCCACACATAGCCAGCCAAACTGTTTTAAATGTCATGTTTGTTAAGTTACTAATGAAAGTGTATCTGACCAAGGATACTGTTTTGAAACTCTAAGGCGCTCTGTAAAGACCTTCCTTCTTTCAGTGTTGTGTTTTTACTCTTTTTCCTTATTTGCGTTGACCCAACAGAGAGGAAGAGAGGAAGAGAGAGAGAGATAAAGTTAATAAGTAATACATTATTTCATGTGCCACAGCTACCTTTGTCAAATCATTGCCATATTGTCATTAGTTTAAAGACAAATCCCAACATAGAATACCAACAACCTACATTAGCATTATACCCACTCAAAATAACACCCAATTGGAAAGATAACAGAGAGGAACATTATAAATCTCCTGCAGTTGAAGTGGAAAACATGATATACAATATTCTTTCATATTCACCAAATGCAATAACAATACAGAAAACACCAACCTGGCCCCTCATATATGTATATATGTATATATACAGATGCCAAAAGATCAATTGTAAATATAAGGACACCAATAGAAAAAGAAGAAAAAATCAGAGAACATGGAAGTCAGGAAATTGGATTAGAATACTATTATCTTCATCACAAAACTTCTAAAAAGCAATAAAGGCTGACTATGCCCATAATCACCTTAGAAAGTAGATTACACACTAGAGCAAAACTCTTTCATAAACAAATAAAGAAATCTTTATCCCAGTGATGGCAAAACTTGGAACAAACATTTCAAAGGCCTACTTAAGAAAAATGACTCAACTTCTGAACAAACAACGTTATACTTCCAATTGAAACATTACATGAATTGAACACATAACGTCCCTTAAAAAAACAATCCTGTGGAATAGATGGAATAATGGAATGCTAAAACACAGCACTCCTAAACTTTATCCTAAAATTATATCATCAACTGATATCATCAACTGGCCATCAAAAAAGAGAGACACAGGCAAATTCAGGTTTCTCAAGAGCATATAATATGTAAACATTGTAATACTGGAGACATAGTGAATGAAGCACATTTCCTTACAGAATGTACCAGATACCAGATAAGAGAAACATACTACAGAAGAATAGAAAAGGAGAGAGAGAGAGAGAGAGAGAGAGAGAGAGAGAGAGAGAGAGAGAGAGAGAGAGAGAGAGAGAGAGAGAGAGAGAGAGAGAGAGAGAGAGAGAGAGAGAGAGAGAGAGAGAGAGAGATTGCTATAGAGAGGAAAAAGCACTGACCATTTACAGCACTACAACTCTTACTTCAGATGAAATCACATCTAATAATGGGTAAGGGAAGACAGTAAGGAGTCTAGAAGATACAAATCAGTAGTGAAGCTGACAGAAAAATCCCAAGAGAATGCCTGTGTCAGTTTCTGCTTGGGGTGCAGGCTGCTCCACCTTATTGCTACAGTAAGTAGTGCAAACACACTCACAGGGAGGGCATTTTCTTCCATGATATTACAAAATGGAAAAACTGGATTCACATTTCGCCATGTTTTATGCATGATAAACCCAAGGCTACTGATGTGAAAATGTATTATAAACAGTTTGAATTGCAATATTGTTTATCACAGATATTTATGAAAGCATATACAGTAGGGAGGTGCTGATAAGCATGGCTTTTCTTGGAGAATATTCTAGACATAGACATACTTTGTGAATATTGTAAACACACATGGATGGATACCATTTCTTGAAATGATAGCCATTGTATACAATATTGTAGTCAAATTATTTCTATGAATGTCACACTCTTTTTACTAAAATCAAACCTCACTTTTGGGATTAGAAATTGCATCAACGCAGTCATGAAGCAACAAGGGTTGTCCTATTTCTGCCACAGACAATTATGTAAGTAGCAGCAGGAGTTCCCAGACTGTTCAGCGACTGCATCCTCAGAGAGAGAGGAGACACCAGTAGAAATGAGAGGGAAATATGAATAATGTAGCCCCACTGTCCGCTATCTGCTCCCCATCACCATACCCACAATGCTGGCTTAAAGGGAAGCTTTCACAGGGGCTTTCTCTTCCTCTACTACCGACTACAGCAGCGACGCAACCGCTCTGTCCTCAAGAGGGTCCAGAGTAACAATATAACCTCAAGACAAAGAAAGCTATTCAGATGCACCTCATGGATTCCTAATGTTTTCTGTTTCCTTAGGCTACCCTTACCTGCCAATAGGGCTCCTAATTAACCATTGCATATTTAATGAGACAACAACAGAACAGATAATTACACCTTGACACTAACGGGATCAAAGTTCCTGTTGCTGTACACGGTTTGCTTTTTAGTAATGCATTATTTGATATTTGTCTTTGACAGGCCAATTTACATGTATTCATGTAATATGTATGAATATATTAATGTACATAATTCTACATTATGCTAGATATTTACATATTATATACATAATCTTTTCATACATAGAAAGTCACATTTGCATGAGTACAGTCTTTGTAGACAAGATATCAGAGTCTTAATTAATCCTCCTCTTCCACTCAATAAGAAGTTGAAATTACTTTGATTTGGACAGAGCAGATCGAAGACCGCGTTTAAAAAATACCTTTTGCATTATGTTTGTCTATTCAGCATTGATTACCCAGAGACCCCCTGGAGGCCACATTCATTCAGGAAGAATGTAAATGAGATTGCTCTGCTCCCTGCAATTTATCTGAGGAGTGTTCTCTTAAAATATTACTAGCCCTGTGATGCATTAGTGCCTCGGCAGGATGTAGTTAATAACCACTGCTAAATATTTGATGCTTTTGTTATTCTATGTGAAAAATGGTGTATGTATGGCATGATGATAAGAACAATTCACAAAGAAGATCTACAAAATTACTTATGATTGAAGCAAAACTACAGAATCAAAATGACAAACGGTGACAACTCTAGTTTATAATTCCGATCTGTTCCTGTCCTCAAAAGGACATGTACTCTAACAGGTAGTGTTTGTAAAAGAGGGGTAAGAAAAGGACTGTTTTTTCTTTATTCAATGTTGGTAGTCAAGAAATATGACACCTTTCCTCATTCAAGCCCAGCAAAAACACATATACACATACACACAGTGGGTGCTAAAAAAGAGAGAGCCATCCCCCCGGCTGTCTCCATGCTAATGTCATCGACTCTCCATCCTCACCATGGCGATGAGAGACAGCAAGTAGCCAGGATGGAGCACTACCCAATCATTTTTGATTCACTGCTGATACATCCCTCTTGTTTAATTCATGACCAGGCCAGCCAGATAAGAGGTTGGGGAAACCAGCCTCAAACAAACACAGCTGGAGTTAGCATTGTCATGGCTACAGCACAAGCTAATTGCTTCGGGGATCAAGTTCAGTTTAGGGTGTGTTCGTCTGTGTGTGTGTGTGTGTGTGTGTGTGTGTGTGTGTGTGTGTGTGTGTGTGTGTGTGTGTGTGTGTGTGTGTGTGTGTGTGTGTGTGTGTACGTGTATGTAAGGCTAAGGTTTGTGCGAGTGTGTGTACCAGTGCATACTAGTGACTTCTAAAGGCCCACACTCACAAAATGCATCTCTCTCTCTCTCTCTCTCTCTCTCTCTCTCTCTGTCTCTCTCTCTCTCTCTCTCTCTCTCTCTCTCTCTCTCTCTCTCTCTCTCTCTCTCTTTCTCTCTCTCTCTCTCAAGGTCATATTGTGCTTAGGGGGACATACAGTATGAAACCCTCTGGTTTCTATTGCTCAAGCACCCTGATCTAACCGCAGGCTACAGTCTCTTGTGTTTCCACACTGGAAATGATTGCTGTCCTCCCACTCCTATCGCTGGTGCCTGCGGTGCCCATGGTGCCCAAAGGGGATGCCACTGGTGGTGGAGGTGAGACAGGCTGCAGTAGCTAGTAGGAATGCTGATGGTCGGAATTTTATTTTTTTTATGGGAGGGGGGGTTATGTTTTTTAATGTTTATTTCTGCATTCTGTAAACATCTGTGTATCAGTGTATATTTTTTTCATTACAAATTTTGCTTTTTTGGTACGATCGTGCTGTGAGTCACAATTTGGAGATGGGTAAGCGGTGCGTGTGTGGACTGCTCATTCGTTTTATTCTCATCTTTGCTTGGCTGCTTACCAGGAGTTACAAATAAAGTCTTTTTTTTACTGTGTATCATTTTCACACTATCAGCCTCAATGTCCTGATCCAAAATGAGCTGCTGCGATGTGAAATGGTTTTGGATTGATTGCCACAGTAGTTCGAGCGAGGCGATTCGGATTCCTTGCTGCCTCTGACCATTTGTTAAGGTTCAGTGCGCCCAGGCAAGACCTTTCCTCAGTTCACAGAGAGGCAGGTGGGGATCCATGCTTATCGATCCACCGCACCAAAGGCAGCCTGCAGGGAATCGATGCAAAAGCATTTGAGCACAGATGAGTTCTTTAATTTCCTAAAATGCGTGGAGCAGGGGACCATGCCGTGTCACTTACTCAATTACATTTTCGTCTGCATGGTGATGAAGATCTCGTGCTGAGATCTTCCTATGGAGTAAATGTCTAATAAAGTCTTTTTCGTCTAATTAGCAGTTAGCTGATGAAATGGTGGAATGGACTTAAAACAGTGTGTGTGTGTGCGTGTGTGTGTGTAAATGTGCTTGCATGTGTGTGTATGTGTCTGAGAGGGAGAAAGAGTCTGTTAGATTCAATGTGCATCCAATGAAAGAGAAGCAATTACTACACTACAGCAATTACTACTACAATTTCTTTGCTTCTTTCTCTACACAGTGACAGTCTGAAGTAGATCTGGCAAGAATCTAATTGATCTTTCTTATTATGCAATTTAGTTTTTCTGAGGGCTGATATAACTCACCCAGCCTACCTCAATTGTAATGTGAAACTGTTTGGTAGGTTTGATTAAACTGAATATAAATAAATTGTAAGTAGGTTCAAGGAAAGGTGAGGTGGAGAGGGAAAGAATGTGCTTGTGACATATTTTGTCAGCATGATATATCAGCATGTGTGTAAAAGGGACTGATATTTGATTGAGTAATTTCTTTTTTGACCTTGTTCAAGATAATTTCAAAACTGTTTCAGAATATGATTTCATATTTTGTAAATTACCTCCAACTCTCATTTTCTATGGTTGCGTTCTTGAAGTGTCATGTCCATTCGCTCTCTTTTTAACTTGCTCACCTATTAAGCTGCAAAAAATGTCACACTTGTCAAAACAGCCCATTCTCACCAGTTGAGATCTAAAACTGCTACCTGCTATCAGCCAAGCTGTGAAGTATTAAGCTCTGCCACAGAATTACCATCAGGAATCTGCCAAGTGTCCTTTGTGTGCTTGACTTGAAGCTGAAATTTACCGCATTGAGCTGTTTATCTGCCATAATAGAGGTCATACTCATAGACCACATTTAAAAAGACATTTTTAAGAGTTAATTTTAACTGACAAGAAAGCTTAGAAAAGCACTGATTTATTCTCTAGCGTGGTCTGAGCATAAATTAGGCTCAAGTGATGATGTCCATAGGAAATCTGTTGTAAATTTTAAATACAGTATTATACATAATAGAGCATACATGCCACACAGGCAAATACTGTAAAGGGTATTGTTAGCTGATGATAACTGGATAAATGGAAAATACCAGGACTGTTAAAGAATCAGCATTTTGACAGTGTAAAGACCCAGTGAAGCACAGTAGTTTGATGGTGGTCATGTGCTAGTGGGTGTTTAGGTGCTAATTGTATGAATACAATTGAAACAAAATGGAACGTCCGCACAGTTGCTCCCATTTAGATGTATCTATTTGTAAGTATTTACAAATAGACAAATCTATATTTATATTTTTATAAATATTTTTATTATAATCTATATTTTTTGTTGTCCAGCACGTTTCTTTTGGATGTCCTAACCAGTATCGTCTATTAATACAATTGAGCCATATATTTCTTATGTGATCTGACAGCACACTGGCAGCACATGTTGGGGAAACTAGTCTATATGGGTGGCTAAGTGGCTCGTAATAAACAAAATTGAGCCAAAGGATCTACACATGTGATCATGCATGCTGTCTTGTGGTAGGAATGCTACAAAAAAATTAAAATGTTCAGAAGTTGGATTTTATATCAGTTTGTGAATAAAGACAGTAAGTGCCGGTGTGATGACATTCTAGTGCAAATGTCTGACTGCATCTTCGAAATACTGTATACATTTTCTGATTGGAACAGCATACAACAACCTAAAGGGATGGCCATATTTTACAGCTAGTGTGTTCATAGAGGGTTGAGAGGCCAACATTAAGTTTCCTCGCTGTAAAAGTTTTTTTCACAATATGATCCCTTGTACGGCTCACACTATCCCCATAGATTTATTCCAGGACAGTGGACATCGCAGTGCCATGGTTGCAAACAGAGCCTAATGAACAATTTTCACACCACACACAAAAAAAAATCCTGTACCGGCTGTCAAAAGCTTTGCTTTATTTCCCCTTTAAATTGCCTTAACACAAGTGATAAGAAAATAACAAGGGCATCAATGTGTTCATCTCCGTCTTTCTACCCATTTAAGTTTAAAGACATGTCGCTTTCCAGCACTTGCAAAGGAGGTAATTATTGAAGCAGTTCAGAAGTCATCCAATACAGGAACATGCACGTATTCCCACTGCTTCTCATTCAGTCCTCCTTTCCCTCAGGTTAGGTGAGCTCACCCCTCTTTTGAACCATCTCAGAGGCCACAGAGATTGCATCTCATTCTAATTCATAGCTGACAGCTTATAAACCATTCACCCTGCAAAAGCATTCATCCCTACCTCCAACCAGTCAATCACGAGAGCCAGCCATAATTCATGACACTGAAGAGGACATCAAATTACTTTCTGTCTATTTGCCTGAGACATGAATAGGGTTATAAACAGACAAGACACTAGTGTTTCTCTTTGTTCAATCCATTTTGCTGTTGCCATAAACAATGACAATGACCAATGACAGCTCTATTGAGCTTGATAGGATCAATTGCTAATCTATGCAGGTTATTGCTGACGAGAGGGGGAAGTGGTGGAAGCGTTTTTGGTGGCTTGCTACTGTCACTATGTGGCTGCCAGAAGAACTACAGCTTGCATACAGCAGTTGTACGGCACCACCTATTACAGAGTTGTCAGCCTTTAAGGCTGATCTCTGTGACGCTTGACTCAAAAGGGAGTTTTTCTTTTTCTGGTCTTTACTGCACATGATTTATTAAAAACAAAAGAAACTGTTGTCAGCCAGGCCTTCGACTTTCCAAACAGACTGTTGCTATATGGTACATGCATGGCACAAACTGCTTTTCTTCTTATATGTAACCTTTATTTCATTAACAATTTTACTGAAAGATCAGCATGGTTATTTTGTACTTTGTGCAGTGTGTTTGGCATTTTAGGTAGGTAGAAATTTCCATTAAATCACAATTTGGCTGAATGTTACTTGTTCACTCAAGCTATGTTTAAACAGCACACATCAATCCCAGCTCTGCCTGTAATCCCATCACTTCCCCTCGTACTGCTAGTGCATTGTAAATGACCTCTTTCATGTGGGTAAAGGTTCATTATCTGCCTGCATCCTCCCCAAGCTTCTTTTTTTTTTCTCTCATTCCTGGCAGGCCCCAGTACCTGCTAATGTCTCGAGAGGAGCACAGCCAACCAGTGCTGTGTGTGGAGCAGCCCAGCTGGTATTCTCAGGCTTCGTCTGTTCAGGCTCACACATCAGTTCAGCTGCCAGGGGCCCTGGATCCAGTGCAGCCAAGCAGGTAACGCCCTCCCTGCAGCCATTCCTCCCAAGATGGCACACTTCTGCTTCATGCCAACTCTGGGGACCTGGGAAGCCATTTCCAGTGAACCGGGAAGAGGCCTACAGTATATGTGTAAGTCTGTACCAGTCTATCTGTCTCTATCTGTCTGTCTCTACCTGTCTATCTGTGCAGTCATGTAGTGAAGCATTTTGTTTCCATATATTTTCTTTTATTAGGCCTGTTCTAATGCAGTCAAATAATGACCTTATAGAGCCTGAGAATACCATGGCATTTGGATGTGAGATCTTATCTGTTTCCACATCTTGTGTTATTATAAGGTCAAGGCATTGTTAATTCATCAGAAAGGGTGAGATTGGGCTAAAGCAAGACAGCAGAGAAATGGAATGGATGAGGCTGATAGGGCACACAACATTACACTGCGGGAACTGACTGGTGTCGGTCTTCAGAAACTGGATTCATTACCCATGTCATGATTTGTAGCAGTCAAGTAGCAGTAGCAATATTATTATTATTGTTATTATTATTGTTATTATTATTATTATTACTATTATTATTATTATTATTATTATTATTATTATTATTATTATTATTATTATTATTATTATTATTATTATTATTATTATTATTATTATTATTATATACAGTGTTAACTCCTGAGAGCAACTTGTCAGTGGTTAGTGGACACACAGACACACACTGCAACCCTATGATTACTTAGAGCAGTGGGCAGCTCACACTTGCTGTGGCATCAGGGGAGCCGCTGGGGGATGAATGCCTTGCTCAGAACACCTCAGCTGTGGATAAGTGTGAAGGAAAGCTACTCTTTATTCATTCCCTCACTCACATTTTTACCTGGAGGTGCAGGCCATTGAACCTGTGACTCTCAAGGCCAACTCCCTCACCTGTAGGTCACAGCTACCTTCAACCTTAACTATTAAACACTGTCCCAGCCAGAGGTGGACAAACCGGCTTGAGAAAGTAAAAGTCCTGCCATATATTCCTTCTGCCTGTTCTCCTAACACAGGGGATTTGACTAAATAGGTCACCCACCTGGCTAAAGAGGTGTGCTAATTAAGATCAGTTGGTTCAATGAATTAACTGGAACAAACATGTGGCAAGACTTTTACTTTCTGAACCCGGGATGTCCGCCTCTGGTCCCAGCTGGTCGATAGATATCCCTGTATCATGTTCATACCAGTACTTGTTTACACATCCTGGGAATCTTTGGAATCTTCATTCCAACGAAATGTGCCTGGACTTGCAATGTATTCCTAGACAGCCTTTCCCCTGCTCCCTGTGCCCCATACCTGCTGTCCATTTTTGCCTGACCTTACTAAAGGCTTGATTAACTAAACAAAAAACATTCACCCACTCATGACCATTCTAAAAATGCTGATATTATCAGGTGTGTTTAGGGAAGAAAAAAGACAGAGGGTTTTAGAGCAGCAACGTTCAAACAAAGGAAGGAGGAACCTCTGATTCAAGAGAATGTGGGGTCCCTTATCCCTATAAGTAAAGCCACTGTTATTTAAATCATCATTCTTTAAATTCAGCATTTAATCTTTACAGTTCATACATCATCTATACAGTTTTTGTGAAATTCAGTAAATTTATCTTTTTGGTACTTTAATGGTTCACTGATATGTTTAAAACCCATTATGATCATAGGTAAGACTTAAAAGTCAGACTTAAAGCAGCACTATTTTTTGCAATTACAATCTCTTGTCCCCCTACAGGTTGAAAATGTAATTGTCAGTTACTGCTGTGGTAAACAATTTAACTCAGCCTGCTGTGGTGCACAGGACATTTTTTTTGCAATCTAATGTATAGCCAAGGATGTCGGACAAGGACGACTTGTAACCTGTAAATTGTAATTTATGTTGTAGTCTTTTGTTTTCCGCGCAAACTACAGGGTTCCTACCTGAGATGCAAACTAACATACTGCTTTAAATGCATCAGAATTGTATCACTGCTTCATTGTAAATTTGTTGAAAAAAAGAACGAGGACGGACAAAATCACACTGAGACAAATGTAATTATTAACAAGTACACAAGTGAATTTATTTATGCAAGCAATTTTTGTTCCTACTGTTCAAAAAAAGCCACTGTCAAGCTGTTGGCACATTTATGTACAAAACAGAGTCATTTTACGGCCTGCTACAAAGCATTCTTAGTGAAAGTACAAAAGACTTATACGAGGAGGAAGCCGAAAGCATTGTCTGGTTATCAATACTGAATGCGCAACGTCATAACAAGTATCAGTTTAAGACATGGTTTGAAAATCATTACAACCTAAATAAGGACACAAATCAAACACTACAACCTAATATATTTAGCTTTTAATACTGTTATCGAAGGAGCCGTTATACTGCACATATAAGAAAACAATTGACCCAGCAAGACAGTCAAAGTGTAAAAATTCAAACTGAGAGAGAGAAGGAAAGTTCTTTTGAATTGGATTAAACTATTACCATATATGCTTAACCATGCCACAAATAACAACTAGATACACAGTCTTTCACCTAATACATTTTTATCAGTTCGTAAACCAAATGCTGCATAACTAGGACTAGTGTTTAGTTATGAACCCAAATGCACTTACACCAAGAAAGAGCTCACAATGGTCAATAAGTGCACAAGGAACTAGTTTTTTTCTTGTCTTTTTATGTTTACGTACACTGACAGAACAGTCAGGCAAAGATATCATGAGATGCTGTCCTACAAACCCAGAGCAGCAGAGTGGAATAGGCAAGACAGGGCCAACACGTAATGTTTGGTCCTTCATAATGAATAATATCAACTTTTTACTTTTTTCTCATTTTACTGTACACTTTTTTCCTGCTTTATTTGTTAACAGTTACTGTTACCTTCTCAGTATTTTAACCAACATTAGACATAGTAGCCTGTGATATTAAAATCTTTTCCCCAAAGCACCAGAAGGACCAGATGGTAAATTTGTCAGCTTGCCTCTTGGTTTAGTATTGATTAGCTTATACCTCTGAATGGACACAACCATGAGATCACCACTCAACTTTAATCACTACAACATGTGTTAAGCTTCTATGTAATGACCTGAAGTGTTTGACATATTTGTATATATTTATATATATTTATATATATGTATATATACAGTGCAGAGCAGTGACTAGTTCATGTCTGGTTATTACTAATGTTAAAAAGTTCAGCTAAAACATAGAAATAATTTAAAAAATCCCATAATCAAAATGTTATTTGCATGTGAGTATGGCTTGCAATGGATGAAAAAAAAAAAAAAAAAACGCTCATCTACAGAGTCTATCCAAGGCAAATCCTATAAGGCCAATCTATCAGGCTTTCCAGTACATCACGCTTCCCCCCGGTTCCATCTGACCTCTCTAACAGCACCAAAACGCTCACACCGACCTATCTATAAAGTGATCACCCACTTCACAGTCTACCAAACACTGTTATTGACAAAGCATCAATCAAAGTATTACAGCTTCAGTTAACACATACAGCTAGCATATACTTCTGACAGTTAGGCCAAGCTACAGTATAGCAATATGAAAAAGTCACTTCACGGTACTTTTTTTTTAAATCCCTGGCACTCCCAACCAATAAAGAATTTGCTGGAAAGGAATCTGTACATTGTTTATACTGTTGGTGCTTACCTTTCGGAAGCATATGCAATTCTACCTGTAAATAATACAAGTTTGGTCACATTTTGGTCTTGTAAAATCACAAAGAAACAAAAAGGAAAGGAAAAAAAATGTGAGAATGAAGCAAGGAGTGGAGCCCCATTCGAAATGAGTTTGAGGAAGCTCAAAGTTAATCTAAAAAAATGACAAAAAGGTGAAGTCACATGATCTTTTCGGCTTGAAGCAAGCCTTCGGTTAAGTGTCAAAGAAACTTCATGGATTTCAGATGTGTGTAGATATAAGCGATGACTAAACGACAGTGAGCCACTCACTTTGTGTGCTTTCAGGAAAAGGTGTACAGTCTCTGAGCAGAAACAAAATGGATGGGAGGTAGAGAAAAAAGAGATCGGAAGAAGAACCACAAGAGGACTTGATATAAGACATAGAAGTAATAGAAAAAATGCAAATCTCAAATCCCAGATATAAGTGGAGGGTAGTCAGACAGGTTGTCACGGAGGAGGCAGTACATGCCCTCCAAAACCAACATTCTCTGCTTCACCCCTAAGCACATAAGTAAGTGAAGGACATTCACCCAACCCACCCACACCATCCCCTATTCACCCTGGCAAACAATAACATCAGAGACTAGAGCAAGTGCAGATGTTTATGTGTGTCTGTGTGTGTCCGAGCGTGTAGGGAAGGGGGGCATGCGTGTTTGTATATGTGTGTGTCTGTGTGCGTGTCTTATGTTCGTGTTGCCATGGACATGTGCTTTATGTGTAGGCATTCAGCCGTTCTTTTGAGCGAGTCGAATGGATGTCATGCAGCTCCTGCTCCTCCTTGGACTTGATGTCCTCGTACTTCTGCATCCGGCAGGCGTCCTTCACATAAGCCCAATTAGCAGACAACACCATTAGGTAGTGGACCTGGGGGAGGACAGTGTTTAGAAAAGTTAGAGGGTTACCATGGAGGAGGGCCGGAAGGGAAGACAATGAGAAAGAGAGAGGGGGGAGAGAGGGAGGGAGAGAGAGAAAGAGAGAGATAGAGAGGGAGAGCAGATTAATAATTTTCAGTAATGATTAAATCCCACATAGCATCATTATTAAGTGGTCAGAGTCATGTAAATATTTTAGATGCTGAAACCACACTGAACTGTTAACCACATTAGTTGTATCGTCAGTAGTGTCACTTTCGACAGTTACTGGAGGCCAGCATTGAGAGGTTATTGAGGAAACTTAAAGCATATTGGGGTTATCGTGCACCCTCTTGGATAAACAAAAAGTCTCTGGACGGCCGGCGTGTCATGGCTGAGGATGCTATGTTGGCCCATTGTCCCCAGTGCTTATGCTTTAGGGCATGGTGGCCTTGCCACCCCAGGAGGGTCCTCTCAGAATCGTGTGCAGTACTTCCCCAAGCTCTGGGAGGCCAGGGTGACATAGTTACGGATGAGGACCATGCTGCAAACTGCCTGTCCATCAAAACACCACAGAGATAGACATGTGAGGAGAAACAGAGATACAGGGGGGCATGATTCAATTTTCCAGTGTCTATTTTTAACAGCATAGTATGTAAGGTCTAGATGGTTATGCCCACCACAGGTGACTGGCCACAGAGGAAAAACGCCTCTGAGTAACTGGTATCTTGTTACTTAAAAAAAAAAAAAAAAAAAAAAAAAAAAAAAAAAAAAAAGCAGTCAACATTTCTGACATATTAACCAGCATGCGGCTGAAGAAAAAGGACTCTTGTGATAGTAGCACTGCAATACCAGTGTTAAACACTGGGTGGCACTGCTACTCATACATAAAGTTATTCTGCAGCGCCAAGCACTGCACCCATGAAATGCAATGATGTAATGAAATAATTAAGGGTACATCTAGCGCAGCCAGTGTCCCATCTTTCAACTCTCATTACATTTTAATGCACCATTCATTTCAGGATACTATTCTGTCTACTGGTGCTTCTATTTTCACTCTTGGCTCTGCAATGTTCCTTTAATGGATGAGGTTATCTACAGGCATACCATCTACAAGTATTACACCTGTTCCAGTCATGTGTGTGTGTGTGTGTGTGTGTGTGTGTGTGTGTGTGTGTGTGTGTGTGTGTGTGTGTGTGTGTGTATGTGTGTGTTTTAAAGCATGTAAATCACTGCATATATAGCAACAAATGGATGTTCCCTTTCCCTTCCTTAGGACAAACATGGACAAACTAGCCAGCAGATGGCAATACAACTCATTCAGCAACTGACTGCAGGTTAGTCAAAACCACTGACCACTCCTGCCACATCAGTTGCTACTAGGACAACGTTTTTTTTTTTTCTTTCCTCTAACGATCTGATCTCCAAAGGGTTTGGGGAGGAGTTGTTAAAAAGACTATTTCAGCCGAAATGTGAATGAGTTCATTCTGATGGAAAATTTAGTCTGCTAAATTATTCAAATGAAAGGTCTTTTCTGTTGCATCAAACAATCTTATGATTTCCCTCAATAAAATAAGGACATGCCTTTGGGATTTGGTCAGTGTGACAGATCTTGATCATAAATGTCACCTCTCACACAGATCTGAGCACATACTGCAAAAATATATGGACAACATATCTTAATTAGTTAATTAATTAATTATGTCTTTATGGCATTTCTCCTTGCAAAAAAGTTAATACTTCTTCACCTAACATCACCTCCTTTTTTGAGAAAATTATAACCTAATGCTGACAGCAGTAGCCTATATGATTCCAGCTATGATACACCAGCTATGGGCCCTGCATTCAGCAAGCTCCTTTCTTCTCTCCCAGTTTCCATGGCAACTGCACCCCATGCATTTCCAATGCCTGGCATCGCCCCCTCCCAAACTCTCTCGCTCTCTGCTTCGAACACACCCTCACTCTCTCCATCTACCTCTGCATCCTGCACTTTTGCTCATTAATGAAGCACTGTGTAGCTACAGTGCTTTCCATTACACGACAAGCACACACACATAGCAGGCTGTTCCCTCCCCTTGCTCATAGTGCCTGGTGTATTTATCTCCTATTTTAAACATGACCGCAGTCTTTATTATGAGCGCTTTCTTCAGTAAAATTATACCCTAAGACTATTATTGCATGAATGTTCGGTCATATGGCCATTGAACAACATTAGCTGTGAGGTGGCCCTGGCCCTCTCACATTGTTCATGTCTGTGTGTTCATGGTACAGTGATGACCCTAATGTGTGATGTTATCAAAGCAGCTGGCATTTGAGTGTAGCTGCGGCCGGGGTTGCATTTCACCACATTACTGAGATATCAACGTATCAACAAATCAAAAATGATCGATTTCTCTATACTGGCCAATGGGTGAGCTAAACAGAGGCATAACAGATCCAATGGCAGCCCTTACCATTGCAATCACTGCAGCGCCAGCTCCAGCAAGAGCACAGATGAACAGGTGGAATGTCATGTCCAGCTGAAAAGCAAAACAAACACAAACAACTGACCTTTACAGACGAACCGCCTCAGTAAATGATGTTTTTTTTTTTACAACTGCCCCAATCAATACAGAGCCTGAAAGTAAGTGTCTTTTTATAGCCCACTCAGTGGATGATTTCACACATCAGATGTACATGCAAATTGTGTCACATTTAGCAAGTGTATTCACGCTGTATGACAAGCATTATGAATACTAAATAATGATGGTGTAGGTATCAGTTACACCACGGAAGTTTGCGCCTCTGCAGGGATATAATTGTACTCTTTCTTGCTGAGCTACAACTGCAGGTATGCCCTCTGACGTGAAATATACCTCAGGCAGCCACTCAGAACCAAGGAGGTTTTATGATGCTCACATATCAAAGAGGAGAGGAGTGATGGAGAGCAGTTCCCTGCTTTCTGACCCATGTGTGTGTGTGTCTGAGTGTGTGTGTGTACAGTATGTGTCTGAGTGTCTGCGTGTATGTGGGTGGGGAGGCTCTTTGTGAATGACTAAGAGAGAAGAGGAGGAGAGAGAGAGAGAGAGAGAGAGAGAGAGAGAGAAGAGAGAGAGAGAGAGAGAGAGAGAGAGAGAGAGAGAGAGAGAGAGAGAAAGGAAGAGAGAGAGATGTGAAGGTACATGTTGACTGTAGTGTGGCCAAAAGAGTTTCTCGCCCTCACTGCTCAGGGTCTCACCCTCACTGAATCCGGACAGAGCCCCATCAGTCACAGTCTACAGCAGCAGTTTCCCCCACTCACCTCAGTAGAGTCACACATCCGCATGAACTTCTCTGTGTTTGTGCACACCTTCTTTTCATCGGTCAGAGTCACAATGCCTATAAACCAGAGAAGCAAAATTTGGGCTTTGATATTGTGTAAATGGGTTTATTACAGCAAAGAACTGAACATGTTTGACCTTCACATGCTGTGGGGCCAATTAAAATGCTGTAAAATCTAAATCACAGAAAACTATTACAAAAAGAATGTTCTATTCAGTAAACCTATATATTCTATACATAGGGAAAGAGAATAGTAAACAAACCAATGAATATTTCATTCATGAACTGAATAAAACATAATTTTTGTGATCAAATATGAATGCAAATCATGGTCAAGTTGGCGTAGCTTCCAGTCATGAATGCAACACCAAATTGGACTGTTTTGGCATTATGGAGTTGGAATGCTGCATACCAAACTGGCGCAGATCCAGACACAGGTTGGCTCCCTCAGTGACCGTGGTGTTCTGACAGATGGTCCAGATGTTGAAGTACATGAAGACGGGCAGTGAGGTGAAGGCTGTCACCCCCAGCCAGGCCAGCATGAAGATGTAGGTCAGCATAATGAACTGAATAAAAAACACAAATGAACAGCAATGAGGAAGAGTGTCACTGACGCAGAGTGACACTGAATAGTCACTGCAAAATGACAGTGAAAACATTGTCCTCCTGATGAGGGAAGTCAAGGTTACCACCTATAAATCCACAATAAAATAGCAGCTTTATTGTCTACTGTTGTGCTCCAGGCACTATGGGGATTCTTACCCAAGCACTGACACAGCGTCCACAGGTGGTGATCTTGAAATCTCCGTACAGGTCACGGATTGCGCCGGTTGTGAAGAAGCCCTCCACCATCAGCAGGATGCCGTACACAAAAAAGGCAGCCGCCACGCCGTAGATCACATACTTAAAGATGTCAATCCTGCACAATGGAGTAGAGAAAGCAACAGTTTTCCTGTAAGCTGCCATGGCAAGGTTGAGCTGACACTAATGACATTTCATGGAAGCAAATATAAGAGGCAATGTTTAATTGTGGAAAATGTTGTTGGGGATGTCTTATTTGGTACTGGTTGCTGTTTTTAAGGAAATACATCAGTAGAATCATCCAATGTGGGTTGACACTGTGCCTCTGACTACTTTAGGGTTGGAACAGGCACAGGTAAAATGCAGCTGTAAAATCAAACTATCATATTCCTGTCAAGACTCTTCCTCACCTTCCACACATTCGTTTTCCCCTTCCAGTGTATTCTTTGAGATAATATAATATACTGGCTACTACAGAAACTTAATAAACTTTCAGTTTTTGTCTGCAGTGACTGTTCTATTTTCCAGAGGCATGTGAGTCTGCACAGGTCCCAGTTTATGCATTCTGTTCCAGTCTCTGGATGTCATCCGCTTTCCCAGACTCTCGACAGGCGGAGTTCCGGTGAGCAGGTGTGTGGCGGACGACCCGGAGCGATTTCAGAGGACTTAATTCCCTGGGTGGGATTCTCGCCAAAACACGTCACACACCATCCACGGAAAATCAATCTTAGCCCATGTGCTTGTGTGTATGTGTGTGTGTGTGTGTGGGTGTGTTTGTATGTGTGTGCATGTGTGTGTATGTGTGTGTGCTTGTGTGTGTCTTGTAAGACAGAGTGAGAGAAAGAGAGAGAGAGAGAGAGAGAGAGAGAGAGAGAGAGAGTACAGAAAGTGTGTGTGTGCGCGCGCGTGTGTGTGTGGTGCTGTGTCAGGAGAAATTCTCCTTACTCACATTCTTAGGCAGCACCTGTCACTGAATCCCTGCTACACCATGCCATGCGGCAAGATGTCTACCAAAATGGGCTTTTGTGCTCAAGTTAAGCTCTATTTTTTTATCATACTTCATGATTTTTTACCATGAGGTCACCTTACCATGAGCACCCCATTGTTTATTTGTTATTGTTTTGGAAATCAGTATGATTATTTCCAACATTGTTTTTATGAATGTCTTCATCCTCTGAAATACCTTGAATAATTCCCCAAAGTCTGTTTTGTCTGCCTTTGTTCAGACCTTCTTAAGCCATTTGTAGTTCAGCTGTTTAATCCACTGCCTTGTTAAAGACATGTTCAACTGAGAAATATTCCACTTTTTAGAATGTGGTGGTAGATTGGAATGGTTGTAAAGTTCTAACCTTAAGAATGTAAGGTTCTCCAATCCAATTAAGTGTTAACAAGTCTTACACACTATGACATGCTCCACCTCTTGCCAACGGGAGCGTAGGTGTATTTCTAAAAAGGGCAAAGTAATTATCCACTGCATTTGACAAAGAGGTCAGACAGATTTCATGTCTCTGTAGCTTGAGACAAAAGTGATGGATCAGAGCACCTTACAGCTACTGCCCAAGGTGTGTAAGCTGCTGGTTTGTATGTGGACTGTGCTAATGCAGAAACCTCATTGATACGTGAGGACCTTTGTGATTTTAGAGCCAAAGCAGCTGTTTATACAACTGTGAACTAGCATGTAACTATGTAAAAATATGTACGTAAATTCTTCTTATAATAATTATTATTATTTTTGGGCATTCTGCATGGGAGTTCAGCAGTTCTTCTCCTGTAATTCTTAATGTGGGTTAAGATTTGTTTTTTCAATTTCACCCACATGTCACAATATGCCACTGATAACAATTGTCCACAAGCCACACACACTTTTTTTGGACTTTTTTTCCTGGGGGTGAACTCACATGGTAAAGACGTCCAAAGATTCCACAGGTCCTTTCACCACCTCGAAGTAACTCTCGAGGATGGTGACGGTGCCGGAGAGAGCCTCATGTCCACAGCCACAGAACAATGCCACTCCGGCATACAGCAGGATAGTGGCGATGAGCGATGCATAGGGGATGCCACCCAGGCATTTGATGCAGCACTCAAGGCACCCTGTGCAGAGAGAACACAAAAACACACACACACACACACACACACACACACACACACACACACACACACACACACACACACACACACACACACACACACACACACATTCAGATCAGTTTAGGCTCAGATCCTCTGATCTGCACTGGAATGACATTTGAGCAGTGGTGTTGGCTTGGAATGTTTAGATACAGGTGTAGCCGATGGTTATGCACATGCACTGACAATTAAGGATTTTTTTTTTGTAATGTTATCTTATGTGGAGAAAGTTGAGTTGCTTATCCCTGCTTGACCCCACATGTCATACAGTCAGTGCTGTCACTATGCAGGAAATTTGCTGTCAGCCAAGCCAATCATAAAGGCATGGCTGACAGATTTATGACCTTCATACACAACGCGAAAACAGTATTGATCTGACGATGTGGACTGCAAATGGACAATGCAGAAGCACGCACAAACCATGGCAGGCAGGATTTATGGACGGTCGTAAACAGAACCAAGGAACCACAAAACAAAGCTCCTAGGATCCAGCCAATCAGAGAGTGCCACATTTAGAGCAGATTACCCAGGGAGAGGATACGTCTTATCAATTTTTCACTGAGGATAAGTGATAACAGTGGCCGTCTCCAGTGGAAGCAGGAAGGAAGTACGTGACCTGGACATACTGAGCACACAAAAGCACAATCACTTTTGCCCCCCTGCAACAATGGCTTGGGTAACTCCCAAATTTGTCTGCTAAAGGAAGAAATGGCTTTATACATGCTGTACAGCTGACAACCATCACTCTTAGAGTTTGGATGGTTGGTCTTAATGTTTGGAGTGTCATAAATCTCCCTGTTTTTTTCATTGTCTGTCATGTTAGACCTTCCTGTGACTCCTGTGTCTTCCTGTCTTTGATATTGCTAGATATTACAATCTCAGGACAGTCAGTTGTTTGTGGTGCTGTAGACCTGCCACTTATTTACGCTAGTTTGGTGAATGGCATTTTCTGTAGATGGTCTGTTGCCGAAAATAAACACAATACCTATACTCTATGCTAAAAAAAAGTCCAGATCTCTATCTAAGCCCGTAGGCTCAAAACTCTAGAGACTTCCGATGCCTTCCAGAAAGTGCAGGAAGGCGAAAAAGAGCTCAACTAAGCAAACCCAATATTCCCATCTCACTCTATTTTCAACCAGATACTGAAAAAAGACACATGGGGGGAGGAGGGAGAAAGAGAGAGAAAGACAGGGGGGGGGGGTAGAGAAAGAAAAAGAGAGCGGGAAAGAGAACGAGAAGAAGAGAAGAGGGAAATACTTTGGTGAAAATGTGTGAGAGGAAGAAGAAACTGACAGACTAAAGATAAATGCTCTGTGTTGTGTGTAGGATATGGCATTTTGGTGACTGATAAAACCTCCACCTCATGTTGACATCACAATCCCTTGTGTTGCTGTCAGCATAGCACTGCAGATGTGAATGCCCTTCATCCATCTGTCTGTCTGTCTGTCTGTTTGTCTGTCTGTCTGTCTGTCTGTCTGTCTGTCTGTCTGTCTGTCTGTCTGTCTGTCTGTCTGTCTGTCTGTCTGTGTCCCCATCACACACACACAAGTACACACACACACACACACACACACACAAATTACACAGAAAACAGCCATCTGGATATGATCCCAGTGGTTTCGGCTGCATTGATTATGTGGAGTGGGAGCAGGCGGCATCCCTGTGGCATGTTTAAGAGGCAGTGGGCCCCACGAGTCGAGCCATGGAAGATTAATGAAGAGGTCGGGCGTCTGCACTCTTTGATCCCAGTGGGCCGGGAATCTCAGATCAATGGCCTGCTGGGACAGTCTGTCAGGGCAAGAGCTACTCCTGCCACTGGACCCAAGAACATGAAGTTATCAACCGTCTCTCTCTTTTAACATGTGCGAGATTGTATCCACTGACCAATGTGTTCCAGGGACCGACACAAACAGGTAAGGTGTGGTGCACAGAACACACCGAGAGGCAAAAAAATCATCCTCTCATGAACAGATGTACACAAATTAAAGTGTGCCATTCGAAACCTGTAAGCAAGCACAACAGTATTGGGATGCACTATTCTGCCCCCACCCAACCCTGCACCACAGTTGCACTGTGCTGAGCACTGATCATTTCTGATCAGTGCAATGTGTCTGGCCTGGTTTGAATGCTAATGCTGCTGCACATTGCATTCCCTTTCCACAACACTGGAAGAGGTCTGAGGCGTCTTCATTCGATTTAACACCCCACAAGATGAAAAGCATGAAAGTCATTGTCAGCTGTTTGCAGGCTGTGAAGCAGGCAGTTCAATTAGCCAAAAAATAAATGGGAAATACTGTCTTTGCTCACGTTCACACTGTCTTTATCTTATCCAAGCACTGCGGTCAGCCACAGAAGTCTGGACTCCAGATATAAAATCATGTAATTACTTCTCATTACACACAGCATGCTGGTCTGAGAGACTGAATGCCTCTTTAATGGTAATTAGATTTTGATACTAGAATAAACATGTCATGAAGCACACAGGGGGCATAGGGGATAGTTGGCATTCCTCAGGGAATTCAGGGAGCAGCATTTTTTTTTTACTTCGATCTCCAACAGATCCCCTTACCCCATTAAAAGACCCTGTGGGGTGTAATCTTGTACCCTTTGAGTTCCCTAAACGTGTACCCCATTTACCAGAGAGCTAAGGGGGACACCCCTGCTGATCCTCATGCAGTTGCTCTCTCTACTACACAACATCTCCCCCACCCTTGGATTGGGTGACTGACTTAACCAGATTGTACAGCGGGAGGCTGCTGCATCCTATGTTGTCTGTTTGGGGGAGGACAAGAGGACAAGAGGACATCAATCAAGACCCACCACACAGTCAAACTGTCTAATGGGCCTCAGACTGACACTGACAAGAGGTTAGGAGGGCCCTTCAGGCCTTCCACACCTTGATGCTGACCCTGTTAAGACATGATCAGGGGTGGTGGTGTCTGTGTTGTGGGTTATAATGCAATGCCAACACAAAGACAAGCCCTCCTTTGTGGGCAGTCAGCTGACTTTACAAGTGCCACTGATTTTTTGTAATAGTCAGGCCCATCTTACCATTCAACTGACTGAAGACTGGTCCAGAGAGGACCAGCCCTGATGGGCTTTAGCAAAGGGTGAGAGCAGTCACCCTTCAGGAAGTGAACCAATGCATTCCACAGAAACTCAAGTGTCCCTCACGGGTCTCTCCCCATACTTCTCTTACCCCAGGATGCTCCACAAGCCTATGCTTCACATGTGACTGTGGTCCCCCCAGTGGTGTTCCATCAAAGGGGCCTTCACTGAGACAATCATGTGGTATTTGTTCTTATAATCTTTCAGATGTAAAAAAAGGCTGAAAGATTTGGTTTATTTAGGGGTACATCATCCATTTTCCTTTCAGGATTGGTCGGAGAATACATTTTATAGTCATCAGCCTTTACTATCATATTTAGGCTTGTGCTGATTCCATCATCCTTATGTGCAAAATAAGAAACAAATGCAAATTTTGATGCAGTGTGAGTCAGAAAGTCTAGATCAAACAGAGGCGATGTGTGGGCGGTGTGTGGCCAAGATCACATCAATCCCCTCCGAGTGCACCTCCATCTGGCAAAGTGCAATGTGGTTCTCACCCACTCACACACTTTTGTGACTCATCCTTATAGTGATGTGTCTGCAGTAGAAAGTGGAGTTTTTCAAACTCCCTGAGATAGTAGGTATGGGAGGGTCTGAATTCGGCTCATTAGCAAACTAATGCAGGATTGATGAGTTGATTTGGGCAGGCATGGAGTGACACACATGTGTGGGGTGGACGAGGCTGTTGTGTTGGCTGCCTGAGCAGTGTGTCCCCAGGAGGGACGATGCAGCTTGCTCTCGGTCTCCGCACAGCAGCTTTTTATCAGCACAGCTGCATATCTCAGCCTCCGTCCAGAGGCCTGTGCTCCACCTCTGCTGGAACTCATTAAAATGCTAATTCTTTAACTTCTGCCCCTAAGGACGGAAACTAAAAAATAAGACATTTTATCCACTCCTACCCTGAATCCTAAATTTTAATTAACATTGTTACTGTTGTATTGCCTTTATTGAGAGAGCTAGAGAGAAAGTGAGAGAGAGAGAAAGAAAAACTTTTTTTGTGTGTGTTTTGTTACAGGTCTGCATCACAGTATTGAAGGATTCTGCATTTATTACGCCAGTACTCAGTGTACTACTAGGCCCAGTGGCAGGCATGTAAATATCTGTCATTTAAAATATGGGGGGCAAAGGGTGGTCCATACAGTGGTAAAGGACGATGAGCAAGGCAGAGAAAAATAAGCATCGTTTCTAGCCAAGATCAGCCCTCCTCCAGCTAGCACACTAACCTACTTATGTGCCCACAGATCTTTTCATAGTGGCCATTTTTGCTCTGCCTCAGAGAGCTGTGCTTTGTATCATCCATTCCCAAAGACTGGGCCATGACCCACAGGTGCATCACTGGAGATTATAATTTGGGTTGCCAAGTAAATTAGCATTTTATTTGGTTTACCTTCAGGACACATTTGGGAGTTTACTGTTTACCATGCCCACAGTTTCCCATAATTCTGCCGGACCAGTTTCTGCAGGAAATGGCGGCTTGGCAAAGTAGTGGGGCTCTTGGAGAGTACAGAACTCCACCTTGGCCATATTTTGTGTTTTGTAATGTTACCAACAGTGCGACTAAGGACATTGAGCCACCTTGTCTTAGACCAGCACAACATTTCATTGGTTCTTCTTTGATCCCATACCACACCTTTCTAGTAAAATCAGTCCAGGAGTTGTTGTATTTTCTGTAAACAAATGATACTGGAACATAACCTACTTGTTGGGGGTAAAAAAAAGAATCTGCTAAGTACAAGTAGACTAGGGTGACCAGACGTCCCGGTTTAACCGGGACAGTCCCGATTTTTAGTCGCGTGTCCCGAGTCCCGACAGAAGCCCGTCGGGACGCAAAAATGTCCCGGTTTCCACCCAACACCACATCAAGCTGCCCAAATTACAGCGATCGCATATACAAAACTGTTAAATTAAAGCCTAATGAAGTTTCCAGTAATTCAGAGTCAATGTGTGTGTGTGTGAGTGACAATGGAAGGTGCGCTCTGCGAAATCTTCGCAGTCAATGTTACAATGTATCTTGCAGTATACAGCGGCCGTGTTTTAACGGTTTTCTTCGATAGCAGACTAGACTACTACACGACAATGCCTAAGAGAATGTGCACGCGCATGACGTCACACATAGTGTCCCGGTTTTAGACTCTGGAAATCTGGTCACCCTAAAGTAGACAGTAGACAAACCATTGAGGGAGGTCAATGGAAGAATGGATGTGAAGCAACAAATGCTAATGGAAAACACCAAAAATAAAAACAAAAAAGCTTTAAATACATAAATACTCTTCCATCCATGATGCATTTGTTTTGCAGATGAGCATAAGTAAATTCCACTGAAATGCATGTAATATATCATTTTTAATGTAGTTTATAAACAACAATTATACAGCCTATGTTGGGAGGGGTTAACACATGAGCTAACCTATTAGCACTACCTACCGCAAATGCATTATTTGCTTTTAATAACATAACATTGAGTTCTAATCAAATCATGGTCTTGGAAATAGCGTGTAATAATATGAACTGAAGGTTTGAGCATGTAAGCATTGAACCAAATTATCAAAGACTACAGGCCAATCTAACCCACAAAGGACTGGAAGCTCCAATGTGTCAATGGCCAGACTTATTCATACCTACCCAATCCTGCACAGTTAAGCTATTCAGCGCCGCTCATCCATCTGTGAAATTAGCATTTTAATTTTAGCACTGATGTAATTATCGGTAAGGTGCAGCGACTCATTTGTTCACTATGGCTGGTAGCCCTAAAGAACTGTAATTTCATGTAAGTTTCATGGAAATTATAAAAATAACAATTAATGTCTACAGTGTTAAAGCCCAAACCACAACATATTTCTACAATCAATCATTCCTTTAGAGAGTGAGTTGATGTATGTATGATAGAAATAGGTTCTCAGCATTGATGCATCATTTACTGTTCTCCTAATAAATGTCTGCAAACGAAAATGCAAACGAAATGCCTCTGACCTGCATCAGCTCTCCCCACAGTACACACAGGAAGTGTACAATTCCAGTAAGTGTCCAGCAAAATGACTGAGATGCTTCCACAACCAAGTTAAGGGCTTGCCTAGTGAGAGTTTGTTTGGGTATTTTTGGTATGGTTTCTTGTACACCTGATCCTCCTGTTTTTGGTGGTGTTAAACCTGAGCTCTGCAGTCTGTGCGCTGGCTGGTTGGTGGGGCCATCCCTCAGAGCAGTGAGTCAGAGGCAAGCTGCCTGACACGCACAGTTAGCCGCAGCCAGCACAAGACCTGACTGGAATACTAAGCAGCATCATGAGCCAGTGGTAATGGGCTTGTGTGACAGGCCACCCCAGATGTAACACCTTTGAAGGAGGAAGGCAGTGGTGGAGACTGGTGGTGAATGACTGGATTGGGTGCCTTTTTTTAAGGGCAGTTTTCTGCATGGTGGCCCTGATAACATCCGCATGACTAAAGGATTGGGTGTTTGTCTGATGGTGCTTGTTTGTATTGATAGTGTATGAGTGATAAGTTTGTACATACTATATGCCATAAATGACTAGAATGATTTGAACACTAGTTAGTCAATGCTGGCCAAATGCACCATGCCCATTTTTGTTTCTCCCTCTTCCCTTTTTCTTCTTTTGTTTCTATTTTTTGTTAACGCAGCATCATGTGTAAACGCAACCACCACCCATGTGTTATGTCAGCGTGATAAATGGATCTCATTGCAATAGCTGTCTGCTGCTGTTGCTGCATGTGAGTGATAGCATAGTGATGTGATGACCATGTTTGCCCACCTTGTCATTAATGCTGGCATGTGTTCCTCTGCAAACGGCAGTGTTCTGATCTGATCTGATAGATCACGAGGGCCAGCACAGACCACTCTATAAAGCCACAGAGCTAACAGGTACATGGGGCAGAAATTACATTGCACCGTAAACTCTGTGAGTTATGTAGACATGGGCATGCGCAATTAGCAGGCATTTTGCACAAGCCATTATTAGATAAGCCAGATAAGCACACACACATGTATGTGTGCGCCCACACACACACACACACTCGCACAGTACAGACAGACAACTGCAGAGGGAGACACAGTGGGAGGAAGGGAGAGAGAGAGAGGCAGAAATGACAAAGAGATCAAGAAACACCCCTTATATACTCATATATAAAACACTGCCCTGTACTACCACATTCACTGGTGTATGTTAGGATCAGGCAGAGTAGCATCATGCGATCAGACAGAGTAGCAGTGCTATTACTTCTTCCTGATCTGACAGCCGTCTAAAACTCAAACGACTTGAGCTAGGGGAAGAGCCACTGGACTGACACAGCATGCTCTCTCTGGAAAACATTACTTCATCCAAAAAGCCGAGGAGCAAAGAGGGTGCTCCAAGCCTGTCAATATCAAGTGCCTGGCACAAACAAGCAAGAGGAAATGAGAAAAATTCGATGTTTGTACATCATTAGAGAATGCAAGAGGAAAACAGCTTTCCCTCCCTCTCTGCTACCTCAGCAGTGCTATCCCACAATGCACCCATCTCTTACTGAGAACTCTCATAATGCTCTGACCATAGGGTGGTTCAGATGGTGGATTTATAATTTATTTCCATCACACATCTATTTTCACATTTTTGAGCAGCTTGGGTTATTTAATTTATTTATTTACTGTATTTGCACTATTTAATTTCATTATTTGTAATATTATTTCTCAACATGCATAGATTTGGCACTGTGGAAAACGCAAAAGAGTTAAAAAAAAAACAATCAGTAGCAATCTTCTATTTTAAAATTCCGTTGCCCTGTTTTTAAATGGCAATGAGCTGCATCTGACAACATCACAATGTTAATGGGTAATGTGACCTTTTCAAAGGTGCACTCAAGATAAACCTGACTGTCTTGCCCAATCGTGTCCTTTAATTAGCACACCAGAAAAGGTCCCTTGGGCTTAGTAGTCATGCAGAGAGACATGAAAATTAAAGCACTAACTGATGTTGTAACAGGCAAGCCTCACCACTACAAGCTAGCAAGTCCAAGTGACTTTGACAGGCCTTGTTGCCTTATGTTCATGCATCTTGTTAATACATTCGGGTGTCACAGTGGTTTTTTGCACCTACAGTAAAGTGAAGGAAATGAATGTACTATTCTTGCTAAATCAAAGTAATGAGCGCTATCTTTAAGCTGTACATCCTCAGTGAGAAATGTAAGGGAAAATAAAAGATCCCCAAGATAGCACATTCATCACAATGAAAAGCGAATGTCAGTTCACTCCGCTCAATAAGAAATAAACCATTGATATAAAATGTGATTGTATGCTTTGAATAAAAATTATTCCCTCTCATATCAGTGTTTACAATACAAAAGGGATTTTTTTTCTTCGTTGGTCTGCCATGGCCTTCACAATTTCACTTCTAGTAATTCGGTCAAGCTCAGTGTGTGTTCTCAGTGGTCATTCAGACATCAGATACCTCATCATACCTCAGAACAGGGTTCTTGGTGTTTACATAAACTGGTGACACCAGTAACCAATTACACGTCCCCTTGGTCTGGCTTGACCTGTATGCTCGAACAGGTTCAGATTCCTGTGACAGGCTTAGAGATCGGCCATACCCCAACACTCTGCCACTTCCGGCTCTGGCCAAGCCAAGCTGTTAAGGCAATCTGAGACGAGGACCTGCCAGCTTTGGCCATGAGGCAGCACTGGGCCAACTTCAGGCAGTCTGGCTCAGGTACAAAAAGGACATGCATCAGAGTCCCCTGTGAATAATAAATATATATATATATATATATATATATATATATATATATATATATATATATATATATATACACACACATATATAGAGGCAGATTGGACTATTTGGTATGACAGTGAGGGGAGTTGGAAAGATCCTCAGCTAAAGCTTAAAATAGCAGCCTTCCTCATTTACTGTGTCTTTGTTGCCTATGGCAGGCAGAAGGCAGGCAGTGGAGCTTTGCTGTATGTCTGTAGATGTAAAACATTTCGAACAATAGGTTCACATCATAAAAAACATAAGTTAGACAGTACCCTTACATAAGTGATTGTATTATACTAAATAGCAGACCCTGGTAGGTCCAGCGTTCAAATGTTTTATGTCCTTTTTTCTCATTTCCCTTTTTAAAGGATTGGGGGTGGGAACCATGGTTACCCTCCACTGTGCCTGCCTTGACGCCTCAACTCCTGCTGGGGATTGACAACTTGAGCTGCCAAGAACTCATTAAAATGTGCAAACGAGAGAATCACTATTGTGTTGATTGCCTTGTACTCTTCTTAAAATTGATACCAGGCTGGACTAATTTCCAGTGTCTCCACAGGAGGAGAGAGACTGCTACTGACATGACAAGGATCCTGAGATGGACTGAACAAGACTGGTTTAGCACTCATACTTGTGCAGTGCACTTGTTTCCAGTGGGCTGTTTATGCGAGCTGATCACTGCAACGCATTTGCACACTCACAGTCCACTCTCATTGCACTAAATTACACTTTACTGCTTAAGCTTTAGATTTTATGATCCGATCAGTTATTCTCATAAAGTACGACACTCAGGGGTTCATTTAGTTGTGAAGATGTCTAATTAGCTGTATTGCCACTGCATTACGAGTGTATGAGAGAGTAGCTGTGACTCTCCGGTCTGCTGATTGTCATACTGTAGATGAGTGGTAAATACAGTGCGTACTGTGTTAGAGCAACATTGCTGGGCTTCTCCAGGGATTGAGACTGCTGGTGAAGATCTTCCTCTTCACATGATTGTCTTTCCTTCCTCCCCTCTCTCTCTCTCTCTCTCTCTCTCTCTCCCTCTCTCTCTCTCTTTCTCTGCCCTTCATTCTCTGTATTTATCAAAGTTGGACAGTTGCCTGACATGTATCCAGGAGAAAAGACAAAATTTCGAGTTGTCGGGCATCCCAAACATCAGCTGGCCTGATGTGATGTTGCATCAGTGCAGCCTTCGCTGCTGTCACAGACACCATCAGACATCGCCTGCACCGCTGTGAGGTCACTGTCTCAGTGTGTCACCCATGTGCACTTTCATCCTCTTAGCGTCTGAAGAGCATCAGGTACCCTATCGACGTGAAAGCCAAGGGTCCTTCTTACTGTTTGTCAATCAGGTTGGTCTCAGTGGGCCTTCTGCTTATATTACCTAATGCAGTTGAAGCTCAGAAGTGGAATGTGCAGCAGATTTTTCAACTCTGTCCTGTCAAATGTCTAAGCATAAGATATTCTCTTAGTGTACTCGATCATAGCATGGTGTATGGAGGTACATGAGATAGACTGCTGCAGGGTCAGATATGTGCCACATCTGATGTCTTGTCTGTGTTGGTGATTTCTTTTTGCTCCACCAGGCTCTACTCTTCCCAATGCCATTGGAGAGAGGACAGGCCATCCCTCTGAGTGTTCAGCACTACCCTTTATCCCACAAATGTCTGTTCACCTGCCAAGCTAATTGTCTCACAGTGAAGCAAGCAGTGCATCTCCTAAATCTGGGCGATCTCACTCGATTGGATTTCTCAAGCCCCCGGCCCTGCCTCCCCCTCCTCCTTTGGAGTGTTTGAGCTCAGTCAGCTGAGGATCAGTGTTTAGGAGGGGTGCGTCGGCCAACCGTTTAAGTGTCCTGATGGAGCCGGTGTTGTTAAAGCAGGACAAACGGGCATGGGGGGTGGAGCACGTACAGGAGGCCCTCATCCATAATTTAGAGCCCAGCACTGCGCCGCTCCGAGAGGTGCCTGCCATCACCATCAATTATTCACCCGCAGTCCCACACTTCCCTCTCTGCCGCCTCTCTCTCGCTGTCTTACTCTCTCTCCCGCTCCCCTGCTCCCCCTCTCTCCTTCCAGCCCTTCCCTTTTTGCACAGCCCCCAATCTCTCTCTGTCATTCTCTCTTTCTCTCTCCATTTTTCTCACTCTGCTAATCTCCATCTCGTTCCCCTTCTATTCTCTTTTTGCTGTGGTCGTCTTTTTTTTCCCTCCACACCTCCTTTCTCAAACCTCCCTCTCACTTGCTCATTTCCTATCTTCCTACATCACTTGTATTCTGTACAACTGCATCCGTGTCACTCAATGGATGTGGGCCAATGGATATGTGTGTATATGCGTGCTTCTGTATGTGTGTGTGTGTGTGTGTGTGTGTGTGTGTGTGTGTGTGTGTGTGCGTTTGCGTGCATTTGTATGTATGTGTGTGCACGACCACACAAGATGAAATGGTCTGTGTTGTGTGTGTGCATATAGGTTCCCCCAGAACATTGTTTAGAACCATAAGAACATATATCAAATATACCAGCCCACAAAAGGAAGGGGTGCATATTTCTGTATCTAATTTTATTTCCTCTCATTGTTCCTGTAAGTAGCTGATCAAATGCTTCATTAGAGCCATTGTTAGAGCAAACCGCACCACGGGCCCCAGCGTGCTGATGTGACGTGACCCTTTTTCCCCGGGCTCAGATGGGAGATCGCGGCTACATGGCAGACGGCATCTCCCTGGTGACAAAGGGAGCACCTCTGCCCCACCCAATCTCCTCCCCCTCTTTCTCCTTCAACCCTTGCTTTCTACCCCTCCCCTCTGTTGAGGCTGTCCCTCCCCTCTCTCCAGCCCCGTCTCACACTTACTCTCTCCATCTGTCTCACATTCGCTAAGGGTGAAGTGGGTTGAGGTGGGGTGTGGAGCAGTCTAGCATATTCCCCAAAGGGTCAAAGGTCATAATTATCCAATGGTTATTTTAGAGAAGCACAGGACAGGCATGTGACCACACAGCAAGTGCTGGTGACTAATTGAAAGACAAGGTCCCTTTTATTTTATTCTTTTAAAAGACCCTCACCACAACCCTACCGACACACACACACACACACACACACACACACACACACACACACACACACGCACACACACACACGCACACACACACACACACACACACACACACACACACACACACACACACACACACACACACACACACACACTCACAGAAATCATACAACACATGAATATATATCAGCCATGCTCCAAAGACCTGGGGGAAGGGCTGCATATAGTAAGAAATGTCCATTGGTGTTGCTTAACCCGTCAAAAACAATAATGTATTTCCTATTTGGAAACATTTTGAGTGAATGGCACTCAACATTAATGGTACAGATGAGATAGAGCACTTAAGGTAAGTGGAGTAAATGGGATGTGTATGGCCTGGACTTCAATAATGTTCATGCCTCACTTCACAGAAGAGAGGTAGGCAGATCGCTGCCTGAGTGTCCCAAGTGCTTTGAAAACTGCAACCTTTAACACACCACATTTAGCATTTTAACCACTGCTCTCACTAAACACACACACACACATTTATAAACTCCAAGGTTTCCCGACTCATTTGACATGTTTAATTGACCAGTGTTGTTGCCATGTTGTTAGAATGGTGGGAATTCTACCAGCCTTAATGTGATGTCCCATTTACTGTATGTCAAAGAATTGGTTGGGACCATGGAGGAGGTCTGAAGAGCCATCCTTGCAATAACCTGGACAGGTGGCTGGAGGGAACTGCCAAGGTGTTAAGTGTCTTTTAGTTAAAACTTGTTTTGTCTATCACTGAGCGAACTAATCCAGCAATAGATATATTTTTATAGACAATTCAACAGATGTTTGACCTGTGAAAGAAAGAAAGAAAGAAAGAAAGAAAGAAAGAAAGAAAGAAAGAAAGAAAGAAAGAAAGAAAGAAAGAAAGAAAGAAAATAAAAGTCCTGCTGTTTCATTTGGCAGGTTAGACCCATCACTGCATCAGTAATCAAATGGGCCTGAGTGAGTCTGCTTTCCCAGGTCCAGCCCAGACCAGGGTCCCCACAGGCCTCTGCCCTCAGATGCCCTCGTCAGTTGGCCAGCACTCACTGGCTAGTGGGCTCCACTGGGCAAACTGAAGGGACACTTTATGGTTTCATTTTGTCGCACTGGTTTGGCTGGCCGGATAGACAGAGACCCCGTTTTGTCTATTCTACCATTATATCACCAAGACCCGATGGCTCATTGGCACACATGTAAACAAGACGGCCATGGCCTGATTACATAAGGTCAGTGTTTCTGATCCAGAAGTCGGCGTGGTCTGGGGTCGTGAATGAGATGCACTGTGTGGAGCACTGGCTTTTGTCTGTGTGCTGAGGGCCTTCTGTCTGTCCTATCTGAGATTCATCATGCTGTGGTTGGACAGAGGCACTGGGGTCACTTGCGGTACAAATCCTTTATGAAAAAGTTTCTGTCAGCAGTAAACTATCCCTTTCACAGGATAAAAAAGTCAATAGGGTCTTCGAGGCTTGGTGCAAACATCAACAATAGATGAGTCATCATCTGTTTGTGGGCTTAAAATAAGTAAGATTCAGAATGAGGTACTGGCTCTTGTATATTGTGCTGCATGTGTACACCAGAACACACAATGGAGGCATGATCTCCATGATGTATTAAATGAGCTAAGTGGTCTTAAATAGACGTGTATTCTCATATGCCCATCTGTCTTCCTGCTGGTATACATATTGCAGTATACCCATTTGAAAGCCAGCAAAAAACAATGGTCAACATATTCCTTAAGGCATATCTGCAGTAATGTAGTAATGTTCATCACAGGGACATCTTGGAATCAGGCTTGCTAGCTGACTATCAGCACATTGCACATGGTCGGCTTCTGTTCTGAGTGTGTGTGTGTGTGTGTGTGTGTGTGTGTGTGTGTGTGTGTGTGTGTGTGTGTGGGTGTGTGTGTGGGTGTGGGTGTGGATGCGTGTTCATGTGTGTGGGGAGGGGTATCTAGTTCCCCTGTCTCCACCCTTCTGTGACATTAGCACCAACAGAAGCACAAAGCAGATACTGATACACATCACACAAGCAGCCACCAGCCTCCTCCCACTTTTTTTTGTGTGACAAATTTGCTTTTGTGTTTAGCATGTGTTCAACATCGATAAGCGCTGTGATTTCCGTCGTAAACAATTGCCGTGTCCCACAAAAATAAATTAGCTAGAGTAAAGGAATCAGATTTCAGAGATGAAGAGTGGAGGTGCAGTGTACAAAGAGGCTTGCCTCAATAACAGAGTAATTATGCATACGATTTTTGTCATGCAAATTAATATAGCTGTATGAGCAGCATGATCAACAAAATGGCTGTTAGCCATTACAGCCATTGCTATTGGTTTTGCATTGAAGGGCTGGAAGTCATGCTCACCAATTATTCAATTTCCTTGCTTATCAGCAGAAACCATTTTCGGCCTCTGTGTTAAATTGCTTACCTGATGCCACTGATTAGCCTCCACTGAGGTAAAGGGCATCTGACCAGGCCAGCTGTTCGACTTAAACAGACATTACACACGGGTGCAGATGGCTCCACTGCCTGCTGCATCTTTGAGAAACTAAACATGCGTTGTCAGATGGAGTTAAAGCAACACCAAGTAGTTTTCCTCTTTGGTTGCCCTACAGGTTGGAAGTGGAATTGTCTTCACTTCTCCAAACTTAGTGCGGTTATAGCCCATGGAGGGCGGCAAAGCGAAATTCAAAAGCGTCTTTCACCCTGTTACAAGTTAAAATGATTTCGGAAACATTAAGATTGAATAAAACAACTTAGTGTTGCTTTAAAAAAATATTGAACTCGATTTAGCATGCAGAGGCTTTTTAAACAAATAGTTGTGTTGCTTTATAATCAAATATCCAAAACAACAGCCTCAGCAACCTTTCTCAAGTTCCTAGTTCACTGTGTGAGATGGTAAATGCCTCACATATGTCAAATGCTTTCCAAAGCCAAATGCTTCTTTGCATTGGCGTGGGCTGCCTGTCTGTGTCTGCATGCAATGTATTCAAGGCTTTAGAGATGTAAGCAGAAACGGTACTTCTGTAAGCAGGAACTATTCAAGGCCTTTGGTGAAAGGTGACTGATGATTACCCCATGTTTGTATGTTTTATGGGTCATGCATAATAGTTTATGGGGTATTGACATATGATTTGTGGGTGAGCATAATTGCTGGTCAGGCAATTGGCTTTGGGACTTTGGGAGACAGGTGGTGTTGTCTCCTTACTGTATGTCCTCTTGAGTGGGCATAATGCAAAGCACTGCTCCCCTCTTTAAAGTTTAATGATGACCATATGGAGATACAAGCTCTTGAAGTAGCCCTCATAAGGAGCCTTAATGGAGGGCTTTTAAGATCATCGCCAATGTATTAGGGGATGTCTTAGTTTGTTCCACACCGTAAACCAGCATTGAAACCATCAGTTTGCTCATGCAGACCCTTTCACAGCAAATGTGGTCAAATGCTGCTTCAGTCATTCTGCAAAAGCATAATACTTGTAAGAGAAAGTGAGAGAGAGAGGAGAGAGCATGAGAGAGAGAGAGCGAGAGAGAGAGAGAATGAAAGTGTGTCTGTGTGTGTGTGTGTGTGTGTGCGCCTGTGTGTGTGTGTATGTGTGTGTTGTGGCTGTGGCCGTGGCTGTGGTTGCACACTTATTGTAAAACATAGGGTGGTCCTTTGGACTATGGTCAAAGCTGCCTCCTTTTCCCATTATCACTTGCTCTGATGGCAGGACAACCATCAATGTGTTACATCCTTGCCAGCCAGAGCCCTACTGAATGCCATGCGATTCCTGCTGACAGTGGCAGCACAGTGACCATCTCCTAAAACAATTCCCTAAGCTGTCAATCAAAACATAACTTTCTAAATTGCTTTTTTGATATTTACCCATTTCTCTTCTGCCTTTAAATTTGCCTGGCTGACTCCTACAAGCCTGGCTGAATATATGAAGCAACCCCTAAGATTACTAAGAGCATTTGCCAGCCTACAGCAGCCCTTTTTTTCTAGTAGCAACAAAAGAGGAGAAAATAACTTTTCAGTAACCCTTAATATCACATGCGCTATGTGCAGGATATCCCACTGACTCTTCCCTTCAAACAGTGCTGCTTGTGGGTGAAGATAAAACATGTATTTTTGTGATACTGTTTCACAGCTACGCGTGTGTCTGAGGTAACTCCATGTGAGGTGGACAAAGGTCCAGGAGAGAGTGAGAGCAATCTTGCGCCTGTAATTGGTTGCACCGCCTTGTTGTGAAGGTGGATGATTGTGGTTGACAGCATCCCTGCCAGTCGCATCTGAAGATCCCACAAAGCAAAAGCTAGGCACCAATCATGTGCACATGAAAGGGGGTCCTGTCAGATCCAAGTCTTAGCAGTCAACACTGATGCCTGGACTTGCTTAGGTTATGTTTTTTAATGGCCCAGTAAAGACAAAGCCTCCAGCAATCCAGACTTGTTCACATGAAGCTGTTTTTTTGCAAGGAGCTTTTGCTATGTTATGTTCAGCTTATGTTGTCATGAAAGTTGTCGTGAAAGAGTGCTGGATTTCTGACTGACCGGAGTCCTTAGTCAACAGTTTTTTTATTGTGTGTGATTAGGTTTTGCGTCATTTGAAAAGCATTAGATGAAAGTGAAAGGAGTTGTCGATTCACTATGGGAGGCTAATGAGAAAATAGGATTGAAAAGTATTTAGGAACACTGAGAGTTCATTGAATGTTTTGGTGTGATTGTAATGAATGACATCATTTAACAAGCTATTGCAATATCCGTGTACTTCAGAACACTGATCTCACTTAGACCAATGGTGCACAAGGAACGGTTGGCGCAGCGTGAATGGGTTATGTTACTTTCTGGCAAAGCCTACAACCGCCCGTGCTTTGTTTCACACCAAAACACACATGGTCACAATAAACAAGCAGACATGCTGAATAAAGTACATTAACCACTGAGGACGTATGCATTAGCCTAGCCTATGTATTGGGTGCAAAATGAGCTCAACTTCGTTATTTGTAAATTCGTTGCATGAATTGGTTGATTTCTAGTGCTTTGGCAAAATATTTGATTTGATTTGATTTGATTTGATTTGATTTGATTTGATTTGATTTTTATTTAATTTGATTTGATTTGATTTGATGGTTGAAACAACCAACAGTTATTTTGCTTAACAATGTCCAACCATTATTTATGAGACAAGGACCTGTACCATTGTTTTATATGTGCCATACCCCACTAGATTCAATCTTAGGATCACCTCTCTGTTATCTTAAATGTTGTCACCTACATGGATAAACAACTATTTATCTTGTCCAATAAATATTTAAAATATATTTATCTAGCTCTGAAAATGTTTCCTTTATTTATTTTTGATAAATTATTAATTGCAAATTCATAATGAACTCTCTGCACTGGCAAGCATCCCTTGAATCACCCATTCTCTGCAAACCACAGTCTCCATAATTGACTACACTGCACATTATCTAAACCACGACCAAAGGAAAGCAAGAAAGACATTTACTACCACAGCTTCGCTAAACAATTAAGAATGCTGCGTCTGATCAAGTGAAGCACCATTGTCCCATAGCTATGAGAGCTATTTAAATTCCACAAAGGCATTGTTGGTATGTGATACACAATGCATGCTGCTGCACTTAGAAAATGCAACCCTTATCTTTCTAAGGTCCCCTATAACAACTGTTATTTCAGGGCACATCAGTGGATTTGGCCGAAGATGTTGAGAGCACTCAAAGAGACTACTACTATACCTCTCTTAACACCCCTGAACCGAGCTCTGTGCAATGAAAAAAAATCATGTGTAATACACCAACAATCAGGAAAATTATGATAATTGAAATGCTACGGAACTGTTCAGTAAACACCTCAGCCACAGCAGAGTGCGAAACAATGGTGCAATTTTCAAACTGTGAAAATAATGGTATTTTGGACTTTGATCAATTGAAGAAACAGAGGATTCCGTAAAAGCATGAATTATTAATGTGATCTGTGGTTGTGTGGGCCCCAGAGTGACTCGCGGAGCACAGAGGCCTTTTGTGACAGCCTAGGGGCTGCAAAAGGGGGACATGCCCAGGGGTCAAGCGCCTCCCCTCAGAGTGCAGTCACAACACCACACACGTGGCCCCTTCTGGCTCAGACAGAAATCCCCCATGTAACACAAAGGACACAAAGGACTTTTTACAAAGGTACTGGGTCGCAGACCATGCTTGTTGGTATCTCTAAACAGTGCCACTGAAGCCTAGTGGTAAATTAGTTCAGTTCTTAGCACTGCTGCTAACCAATACACCCATTTGTTTTTTTTGTTTTTTTTGTTTTTTTTTACCAACTGCATGCCAATGATCTTGTTATTAATTGGAAAAAAGAGCATTGACAACAATCTCTGTCATGTGCATCCCCAACAGTGATATAAAAGTCGATGGCATGGCCTTAAACGTGACTGGCCTTAAGCTTCAGGGAAGAGCTGTTGTGCAGTGTTGTGTTGTTTTACTATAAGAGGGTGGCTTGCTTGCTATGCCCTTACTTGTAGGTTTTAGGAACAGAGGTCAGCTGGTGTCAGCCTGTGTGCTGTGCCTACAGTAGCTGGGCTTACAGTTGCTTTATCGCATCATGTCTTGGCCGCCGGTAATTAATTAACTCTCATTACTCTGCTGCTGCTGGGTGAGTGGAGTAGCTGTTTAACCACATTTCATACACATTAGAATGAATTATCAGAAAAATGAAATTAAATAGGCTAATATGATCTGTAGAGGAACTGACTAGAGAAAGAGAATGAGTCTGTGGCTCAGCTGCAGCTGTTTTTTGTATGAGGAGTCTTTGAAGAAAGATGGGATTTATCTGCCTTCTCATTTGACTGGCAAGGATGCTGGTCATGTCACTGCTACATTACTGAATATACCCAGCAGTTTGTTTCGACTGCCTCTGATGTAAACAGCTGTGTTGTCTTTCAAAAATGAGCCTATCAAAACTTCTCTACAGTGTAATTTGCGCTGTAAAAGACCTTAGGCTAAGCCCTTAGGCTGCACTCTACAGCGGTACCCTGAGCACTCTACATCTCAGAATGAAAGACACTGGGACATTCCGGCGGAAAAAGTCAAAAATCAATAAAATCTGAAGCATTTAAATTTCGCCCAGGCTGCAAAACCCCATCATCTGTGTAGTAATGGACCTGCTTGTATTAGCCTTTTGCTGGTATAGGTTTTCTGCATTTGTTGTGAAAAAGAAACTAGAATGTCCCAAACAAAAAGGACACAAGGTACTGTGGGTGCATTCCAAACAAACTAGCATGTACAGTACAGTCGAACATGGAGACACAAACACCCCCTTGGCAATCACTATTCACATGTTAAACAGGTAATTAATCATTGTGTGCCTAGCCAGTGTCTAAAGCCTTCAAGTGCAAGGAACACCGAATGATTGGCAGCATCTTAACAAACGCAGATGAACTGCTTCAGTAAATCTGTATACGTTTTTTTGCATGACAATAATGCTGTTGCCTGTGACATTAACACGACAGGACATATTTTCTCTTTTTTGTCTCTTTTTTCACCAGGCAGTCATATGTATCCATCAACACAGTGTGATGCTGCCACCATACCCTGACATGAGAGCTGTTCCCTCAAGCTCTGTGTCAAATTGTCCATTGTTGCATTAGCAATAGGACTGTCAGCACAACTGGCATGAAAAAAAAAAAACAGATCCTCTCGAAATCAGAGAATCCCACATGAAGAGGCCTGACCCTTGGCCGCGAAGCTCTGGCTGCTCCTCAGATCAGAGCACTAATTAAACTCTCTAGGATAATTAAGGCTTTCTGTGTCACACAGAATGACACTCAGTCACCATCCTGAATGAAAGCAACTGTTTCACAGCATGCCAATTGCCTTCAGCACTGAAACAGCAAACGGTTGTGAGCACTGCTAACAGTACACCAGCACACCAGTGCTGTATTAGTCACCTGGCCTTGCTCTGTGTCCACTCCAATGTGTGTGTCTGTGTTTCTCTGTCTCGGTCTCTCTCTCTCTCTCTCTCTCTCTCTCTCTCTCTGTCTCTCTCTCCCTGTGTCTTTGTGCATATGTGAATATGTTTTTGTGTGTGTGGGTGTGTTTTTCCCCAAGCTGGAGAAAACTAATGCTCCTGACAGGCCAGCCCACCACTAACCCACCCCTGATCTGATAGCTAACCTCCACAGGCTAATGTGATTATGGCCTATGATGAGATCGTTGGGCGCTTTATGGCACTGTCCTCCGTCAGGTGAGCTGACACATGGCTCTGTGGCTTTATGGGAGCCCTGCAGGTCTCTCCAGTCATACTGGCCTGTGATTGACTGCAGTTAATGAAAGTGTTTATGGGTGCCTTGCCATCACAGAGAGAAAAATAGAGAGAGAGAGAGAGAGAGAGAGAGAGAGAGAGAGAGAGAGAGAGAGAGAGAGAGAGAGAGAGAAATGGAGAGTTAATCTTTTTCAGAGCATCAATGACTTAGCTATTTATATGCTATATGTGTTCAGGTAATAACACTGAATGTTGATATCCTACACACACACACACACACACACACGCACACACACACACCATTGTAATATTAAGTGTAACCACATTGCGTCATTAAGAGCATGCCATTAGTGAATTCTACATAATTAATGGCTGGGTGGAAAGTAGGGCAACTCCTCAAGTAAATCTGAGCCATGGCTAAATAATGCTGCGACCGGCTTGTGATTTCCTTCAGACAGTCACAGATCAATCAGGCATTAGTGCATCTGAGAGAATGCGGTGAACAACAACCCCCAGATTGATGGGGCAGGAGAGTGCAGAGAGCCCACACAAGTATTTAATTTCACTACTCACTGTATCCAGACCAGAAAGCTAATCGATGCAGCATCCATATTAAAACCACTTGATAGACGAGCCAGAAGCTGGCTTACAACTCGGATGGAATATAATTAGTCTTTCCAGTCTTTGGTTTTCTAATTAGATACATAGTGCTAAAGCTCAAGAAGAATTTTCATGCACTGTGTCAGTGGTCATGTTGATTACGCTATTGGCTTTGCATATGGGAAATAAATTGTGCACTGCGACTGACAAAAAAGCCTCGTCTCTCGACATGGGTGTCATTATCCTACAACAAACTGATTCTCAATTTCACCATCATCACCACTTAGATTACCTTCCTCGTCCTACTAATCATTATTACCTTCGTCTATCTCTTTCCCAGCTGTTCTTATATCCCCTTGTGGATCTCTTATTTTCTTGGTCTCCCTCTCTTTTTGATGAAGAGAGGGGGAGTGAGAGATGGAGGGATAGAGAGAAAGGCAAAGAGAGAGACATAGAGAGAGAGAGTGTGTGTGTGTGTGTGTGTGTGTGTGTGTGTGTGTGTGTGTGTGTGTGTGTGTGTGTGTGTGTGTGTGTGTGTGTGTGTGAGAGAGAGAGAGAGAGAGAGAGAGAGAGAGAGCTGATACTCTGTATATGACAGTTGCTCGTCTGTCTGCTGATCCACTTAAGGGCAGCAAAGAGAGGCATTAATCTGCAACTCTCAGCCATCTGCTAGATAAATGATTAATTTATGCCTGAACCCACAGCCATAATTTGACGCTTTGATATGACCTCTCAGTTGCTCAAGGCCATTGTGTGCATGTGCGCATGTGTGTGTGTGTGTGTGTGTGTGTGTGTGTGTGTGTGTGTGTGTGTGTGTGTGTGTGTGTGTGTGTGTGTGTGTGTTTGTATATCTGTGTGTACAGTATGTGTGTTTGTGGGTTCGTACGTGTGTAAACCTATGTGTATATATAGTGGTAAACTGAGAAGAATGAAGTCTGAGCTATCCATCATACGTCACCACCCCCTCAACACCACACGCCCCCACCCCACACACACACACACACACACCATCCATCCCAGCTACAATAGCAAGACCTCTGGACAACAAACAAGCATGTCTCCATCTGTATTGCTACCCCCTCCTGTATCTTGAGCCTCTGCCATATCTCCACTAACCCCACCCACTCCACATCTACAGTAAACAGACATATAGCCATATAGCCTACCCATCACCAGCACATTTACTGCTGCCAAGTTGACCCCTATTGTGTTATAAATTTCAACGTACAGTCATGAGACACTCTAAACCTGCACTTTCAGAATATAAAGGGAATATCAGGGAAGGACGGGGCACCCCCCCTTCCATTCAGCTATTAATGTATCCCATGACAGTTGATATCCAGGTAAAAACAATGTTGCCACACCTGTGATTACAAAGCTGAGTCTTTGAGAGCTAGGCTTATTTGAGCAGGCAAAACTGAATGATTCCTCATCGCCATTCACCAGCTGCTGTGACTGCAACTGCAACTCTTTGAAAAGGGTGCAAGCTGTCACTATGCTGGATACTGTTAGAACAGTAACAGGTTTACACCAACCAAACATCGCTTGCCTTGCCTGTGTCACAGATAATTTACACATATCTTTACACTAGACTATGCAACAGTATATAAGGGGCACAGATCTGACAACACACTGCCTGGGCAGGTGTGTTTTGAAACACAGTCCTGAGGTACATGTAGCATGTGCATAAAGAGCTGTGATTTTACACCCTGGTACAGTGAGAGAGTGGAAAAGAGAGAGAGAAAGAGAGAGAGAGAGAGAGAGAGAGAGAGAGAGAGAGAGAGAGAGAGAGAGAGAGAGAGAGAGAGAGAGAGAGAGGTTCCGGATAAAATGTCTGTATGTTTACAGCCGGCCTGCTTTTTTGCTGTCCCTCTGAATAATAAGTGGGTCAGGTCTAATGAGTGAGCTGAAGGAGACTGGAAGCTACAGGGGTACCAAAAGAAACAAATCAGCCTCATCGTAGCAGCCCCATACTGGCTTTTAGGTAGTGTTCAAACTGAAGCCACAATTCATACTCCTGCTTTTCCTATTTTAAGAGTAGATATGTGCACACACTCAACACTGTTTTATTGTCATTGTTGCCTGCACATTCTTCAGTAGCATATGGCTTTGAACATGAGCTTATCGAGATATTGATAATTCATGACACTCCCCTCCCTCCCTTTTCTTGTTTCAGAAAAACAAGAGAGATCAAGGCATATCAGAGTCTTGGAGGGTTTTTAAGCACAATATTGCTCTTCTACTCTGCAAAAACACACCCAGCCTTCAAGCCTTCCCATGCACATAGGTACATACATACATACATACATACATACATACATACATACATACATACATACATACATACATACAAGCATACATACATGCATACATACATACACACATACATACATACATACATACATACATACATACGTACATACGTACGTACATGCATGCGTACATACATGCGTACGTACATGCATACATACATACATACGGTACTGTTCCTAATTACACGAGTGGTAGCCCTCAACAAAACAAACTGTCAACGGGACAAAGGGCTGAAGAACACGCTGGTCACATTCACACTGCAGATTTCTTTGTAATGACAGTGTTGTGGGAATCAGTAGGCAGATATGCGGATAGAGAAAGTGAAAGAGAAAGACAAAGGCAAACGATAGATGGAGATCTGGATGGAGAAAGAGAGACAGCAAATGTGCTCCCTTGTTCCCGTCTCCACTGACCCATTAAGACAGGTGTGAAAGCACAGCACCAATAAATGAGAAATGGACCATTCCCAAAGTCTGTCCACTCTCCCCCATGCCGCTACCACAGTCCTGTACCCTGCCCCAGTCAACAGTGTGCTATTTAAAACAGCATGTCATCAACTATTCAACGTGCAGCCCTCCCAGACACGGGCATCTCATAAACAAAGGAGAAAAGACCGTGATTGCCCATTCTTTCTGTGTCAAATACATATGATTATTTGACGTGATTTTTTTTTTTTTTCAAAAAAAAACAAAACAAAACAAAAAACAGGTCTCTTTGTGGAGACGATCATCTGGCACTAAGAACAGCAGTGATGCAAGTGCGTTTGCGTCTACCTTAACACATCAGAGTAAAGTGGTGGTTTTAAATAAAAGAGAGCGAGGTTTTCTTTCACTATACCTTTCTGTGTCTGTCCTTCTTCCATGTTCTCCTCCATTGTGATTTGGTTTGCTTCCGAAGCTGCTGTCCTCCTATTCTGTTTAACAAAGCCCTTAGTAAGACGGTTAAACCTCCGTGTGTCAGAGAGGGTGTGTGTCAATGACTGTGTATGTGCGGCTGAGTGTGCACGCGCTGATTTTCCTTTCCCTGAAAGCTGATGCGCTGTGGACTAGTGACTTGAGGGGAGTTCTCTCTCTGCTATCTCTCTATCTCTGCGTCTCTGTCGCCCAGTTCGTCTCACGGACAGACCTCCACCTTTTCTGATGCTCTCTCTCTCTCTCTCTCTCTCTCTCTCTCTCTCTCTCTCTCTCTCTCTCTCAGTCCTGTCAACCCAGGATTTGCGCGTACCCAGTGATCTCTCTGAAACCGCTTGTCCGTGAAGATTAGCGAGCTCCTTTCAATTGTTGGCCATCCCCGGAGAAAGCGCAACCGACAACAATGCAGAGGCGCGTGTGAGTGCCCGAGTAATCACACACACACACACGCACGCACACACGCACGCACGCACGCACACACATACACACACACACCTCCTTCCCTGCTTTCTGTGCCCCTAGGGAGTCAGGGCAATTAGTGCTCTGTTCACAATGATGCAATAGGCCTCTATCGCATCACAACTGATTGCCAGAAATATCGGTCTAAAATCTAAGTATACCCATTCTTCCAGTGAAGGACGGTCTCTCTCCTTCCTAATTTGAACAAGGTTCTCTGTCTTCTGGGCTGGCTTATTTGCTGGTTTACAACAACATCAGGACTAGTCCTGGACAGGACATTCAAACTTTTTTTTTTTACTTACAGTTCAAGTACATACAGACGTCTAAGTACATTTAAAACTATAAATACAGGTAAGTTCAATAAATAAGTTCAAACATTCAGACTGCAGCGGGGCAGAGAGTGTATGTGGCAGAGGGTGCCTGTTCTGCAGCCAGACCCTACTCCACGGATGGCTGTCGGGACAGACAGAGTAAGAGAGGAAGAGTAAGGATGCGAGGGCTTGAGTGTTGTGCTGGTGGATGTGGGGCAGGGCGTGTTGTGACACAGAGTGGGGTTTCCGTTAAGAGGTACAGACGCTCTCTACTGAGAGAGAGCCTGCTGCACTCTGAACAGATGGAGGGGATGGACCACTGGACACACACACACACACACACACACTAAACTCACCCTCCCCCAGACACAATGATAAAGCCCCTCACCCCGGGTATAACACATAGTATGGCTGCAGCTCAACGAAGCAGAGTAAAGAGGTTTTTTTCTTTTAATCTAATTATGAAATGAAATTAAGGATCACAATGTGATGGGCAGGTCCCACACCTCATCATTGTGAAGTAGCTGGTGTGGAGAAGATAAGCAAGTAAGGGGGTTTACCTGCATGTCATAGTGCGACCATGGATAATGTCTCAGTGAAGGAGATGACACTGCCTGGCACATCATTACTGTATCACTGTGTGTGTGTGTGTGTGTGTGGGGGGGGGGGGGGGTGCTCTTCAGTAGATTAAGTTCATAAAATAATATAACTTGTAAACACTTTGCTCTCATTGATCAGCCTACTAAAAATCCAGTTGAGACTTTCTATTAAACCAGCTAGCAATAAAGAATCATGAGCACAGTTATAACTAGTTATAAATCATTCATAAAGCCATATAACAACTGTCATAACTTTTATATAGTCATGATAGCACTCTTGTGCCAACTTACATGCCCACTGAAACTGGGGTGTATTAGACTGCATGGTCATATAGTTCCTCTAAGCTGGTAAAGAGCAAACGCTCTTGGCCCCATGGGCCAACACAAGCTGTGCATCCTTGAATGCCAGGAACATCTAGCTGCTAAAGACGTTTTTGTGTAATAACTCACCAATCATTGTGACAAAGATAATCACATTTTGTGGTATGTTGGTCTTGATTGAAATTCCAAACCCAGGGTTCTGAATAGTGCATACCTTGCAATGAGAAGAAATAAACCATGCAAGGTTTACCTGTTGGATCATTACGACAACCTCTGGACGCGCACCAGGTGTCATAAAATTCAATACATTTGAGACATTTCTGTTTTTAAAACAATTATCTTGGAATGTTGTGGTTATCTTGAAATAACTAAGACTACTAAGACTGACTCACAAAATAAATGTCCAGTGGTGTGTGCTTTGATGTTTAGTTTAACTATGATGAAGATGATGATCAACATCCTCTCTGATCAACATCCTCTCTGTGGCATCCTGTCTGTGACAGACTGTAGAAATAGATTAACTGTTTGGCATTATGTACTAAAGTGGTATAAGACTTGGACTAATGAAAATATAAATCATAATAAATTAAGTAAGGATGCAGCACAGCAGTAACATTCTTTCTTCTTTCTAACTAACTTACACACTATTAAAAAGGTAAACAAAAGCATTACCTGAAAGATAGAGCACAATCTCCGTCTAGGACTCCTTAAGGAAAATACAATTACTGTTCTACAATAACAGTAAAGCACAGGACAGTATACTAAATCCCTTACTTTGGGAAAATAACAATGAAAATATTTGGTTATCAGTCACAAGTGCTGACATTGAATGCAGAAAACATAGGGGACAGCATTTGCCTAACCGCTCTTATAAATACAATCATCAGCGCTCATCATCTATGAATGTCAAATATAGTAACATTATAGAAGCCAATAATATAAATATATTTATGAATCTGTAAAAATATATGAAAATATTAGACAACCCACTATATATGAAACTCACCAAAATTACTTAGGGAAGTTTCTCTCCAATCAATAACTTGTGTTGCTCGCTAAAACACAAATCAGACATGATTTACAGAGGTGAAGTTCATGTCATTCATCTCTGGGCGCTGGGCCATGTTGCTTTAGATGCAGTGGCTATTGATCCTCAACACAGCACCCTGGCAAGGCCCCAGCGCTGAGAACCGAAATGTAATGGATCATGCAGCAATATTAAATGGTGCTCTGTCCTTTTTCAATACTTAATATAAGACCAGTCAGAAATCCATCTGCCAGGGTTTCAGTTACACAGAAAGTAATGGCTGCACCTTTTCATTTCATGAAATGCAAAACTCGCTGGTCCCAGTGATGGGGAGTCCTTAGGGGAATGAATCAGACCCAGCCCTCAGCCCCAGACCCAATAACAACAACATCTAGTCTAAACTACGCACACACACTGCGATTATGGGCACATGCGTACACACAACACACACACACACACACACACACACACACACACACACACACACACACACACACACACACACACACACACACACACACACACACACACACACACACACATTTTCACGTGCACACGTATAAACAAATACACAAACACCGTCAAACATACACACACAGGCAGGGATGAAATTACAAAGTACTGGTCAGTTCATTTTACATCATTAACCAATGTCCTCCTAGATTATTTATCCACTGACATGTGGCTCATTTTTTAATGAGGGCAGGAAGAAGTGCACATATGCAGTGCACTGCAAACTGAATATATGCAGAGTTCTTATAGTAATGCACAAGGCTTTCTTTGAAACTGGTTGATAGTCATCATAAGGAGATTAGCCTGCTTGTCTCATTATTACTAAAGGATTTTTAAAACAGCAATCAATACTGATAATCACCAGATGGGGTGTACAAACATGCCTTTGTTTTTGCATGTGGTCACCTCTGTGTGTGTGTGTGTGTGTGTGTGTGTGTGTGTGTGTGTGTGTGTGTGTGTGTGTGTGTGTGAGAGAGAGAGAGAGAGAGAGAGCATGCTTGTGTCCTGGGCTACAACTCTCTGTTTCTCTTTCAGTAATAGTTTACCCTTGTCAGAGGTTAAAACAGCTATTTGGTTTCTTAATGACAGTGCCCTGCCCCCAGTTTTGCCCTGTGAGGATTATTGTGTGTATATTTATGTGCGTGTTTATATGCCTAGGTGTGTATGTGTGCATGAAAGAGTACCACAATAACAGAGAGATGCAGTATGTTTAACAATGAAGTCAAAGGCACATTTACAAGAAGCATGTGTTTCTCCATATTTTGTAATATCTAATTAAGTAATACAAACCAAGCCAAAAACAGCTGTTTTTGCAAACAAAACAAACAAAAATCATAGTACACAATATGGTGTCTTTACAGACACTTATTTGATTGCATCTGTGTGTGCTAACAGACTTCAGAATAAATAACACCCATCACCCATCACTTGTGCACCAGCAACAGATAGCAGCCTGTTACTCTGTCTGTGTGTTCTACATGAAATAAAAGGGCAAAAGGCACCTTTCTAATACTACTACAAAAACTGTCATCTCAGTGCTTGGTCGGCCAGCCCTGATGGGGTCGTGTCTGCATGTGAGAGCTTTGCCGTCCCCTGTGAATCCGGGCAAGAGGGAAGAACTACCAACCACACCCCCCCCCACCCTCCCATGGGTCGCTCCTGCTTGGGCCAGGCAGCCAATGAGAGAGTACCATTCAGTGAAGCAGTGAAGTGACAGAACTGGGCCTGCACATGCATTATAGAGAGGACAGGGCAGCAGGCTGCCTACAGCCACCCTCTACGGAGTGACACTCGAGGAAGAAAGGGTTCTTGCTCAGTCAGTCAGTCAGTCAGTCAGTCAGTCAGTCAGTCAGTCACTCAGTCACTCAGTCGGTCACTCATTCAATTACTACACATCCACATGCACTATACATACTGAACACGTTTGATACGTTGCCTTTAAAAAAAAAGATATGGCAGAGAAACAATGGGACACTGAAGTCAAACGGCTGCTGCTTATGAGACATGTGGCTTTGAGATGTATAGATGAGGGGTTTGTGGAGACTGGGCTGGGTGAAGACTCTTCACACAATCACTGTGACTCATTTCCGAGACAACGATAGAAGATTCTTCTACCCCTTAGGGCCTAGATCCATTTGGAGACACTTAACAATAAACTTCTTACAGTACTTGTTATACATATTAACATGACTGTACTTGGGGAGAATCTTATTAAAATGATGAAATGGCCTTGCATTTTGTATATGAATTATATACAGCTTTGGGGGAGTGGAATAGTGAAATAACACCACACGCCCTAATAGAGCAGAAAATGTACAGTTCTTTCCCCTCTGCACCATACAGTCTGTCCTAGTTTAAGGTCTTCCAAGACAAAACTGTATGCTACCTTCTGGATATTAATTAGGATGGCTTGCACACAGCCCTTTCCAATAGTGCTTGGAACAGCTTTACCTCTCTTCATCAGTCTTATTGTCTCCAAACCTAAAGCTCCTAAATCCTACATCTTCTATCCTGAGCAGATCAATTCTAACCCCTTTTACCACTCACATGCCCACAGAGACACACATACACATGCACTGAGTGACAAAATTACACACACACACACACACACACACACACACACACACACACACACACACACACACACACACACACACACACACACACACACACACACACACACACACACACACACACACACACACACACACACAGTCTGAGCAAAATAATTACATGCTAGTCAAAATGCCTTGGTGTGGAGAGGTTTTGAGAGCACAGGAATGGGTAAGGTGATGCTGATGGCTACTTGGTTTTGCTCTGCAGAGTGGTATGAGAGTGAGCTGCAGCTCAACACATCCGGCGTTGGCTCTTCGGCACCCCGCCACGTTCCCTCGCCACTGCACACAACAGTAATGATTAACATAAATCACAGGGTAACTCAATACAGTCACTCCACGCCTCCTGCTGCCCAACAGCCGTTTAGCACAAGATGAGTATCTTTTGATGCCCATCTACATGCAGCCACTTTATTTCACATGCATCAGGCTTTTGCAATCAACAAGCGTGTGCATATGCCTAAATGTGTACATGGCCCTGATTAATGCTGATTTGAAAGGTTTTTTTCTAAGCAAGGTTTGCAGAGAGCTCTGAGCAGCTCTCTGATGAAGCTAAGCCTCAACATGACATGAGCCAACAAACATCACAGAGAGCCATTATTTGTATACAGGTTCATAAAGATATGATAACCTTTTTAAAAAACAGACATAACATAAGCTTCCACAAATGGACCATTATTGAGGAGTAACGTCAGTTATCTGTATAGTTGTAATTGCTGTTGGCAGTGTAGTAACTAATACGTGACACAGTTTACCTTATATTAACACTGCTCCTCTCACAACAGAGGAAAATCACAGAACCCCTTAAAGTGGCTTAAATGCACTTAAACGTGTTGGTTATTAAATCTATACAAACCCAATAGAGGGCACTTATGAGCAACCAGCAGTATTTTTTCAGCTACTCACTATGCAGTCCAGTCATTGGTGGTTGGGAGCTTACAGTGAGTGTTACTGCAATATGGGCTGAATAAATGTGTGCTGTTTTGATCAACATACAACAAAGTGCCCATTTATTTTACCAGTGGAGTTTTTTTGCCATGACTTGGCTGACAATGATCTGTTTATTCCGTGCCCGGTGGATGTCACTGCAGATAAAAGATGTTCGCTGCCCTACCAGGAAATGGAAATGCAAAAGCTGTTTCCCATGGTGACCGAACTCCAGCATAACAGCATCCGTTCTATTAAGAAAAAGCCTTGAATTTGATTCCCAGCAGCCTCTGTACATGTTTTCATAGAAGAAATTATTGTTCAATTATTGCTCTCTCTCTCTCTCTCTCTCTCTTCTCTGTATTTAACAGCCGACAAACTTAACCCTCTCTTCCCAACCTAGATTGGGATAGTCAAGATCAGTTATTAATTAAAACTGTAGTATGCAATAACAGGTTATTTTGCTGGTGGTAGCCAGAGCATATTGCTTATCACGCCCCTCTTCTTACATGAATACCCAGCCCAGGCCTTACCGACATTGTCATTTCCACCGACGACTAATCCCCCAATTTTGCATGTCTCTTAGTTGCTCACTGGCACCAATGCTCAATGACAAACCTCATATTGGAATCTTTGTTATGCAGACAGTAGTGTTCAATGTGCCTACATATAGCTTACAGAAGCCCGTGGCCACGGATACACACTACAAAGCAATGTTGTTGGGTTCATTTCAAAGAAAAATAAATGTATGTGTAATTTGTCTGTATGCCCCTATGAAAGCAGGCATGACCATTCTCTTCTTCACCCTGTGCTGAAAGATTAAAGCATCTCACTCAGTCACGTGTTGCTTGCAGCCAAGACAACAGCATTTTGTGTGAAGCTCTGCCCTGCATACATACATCCACACAGTACAAGCAGACACACCGCATCAATCATCCTCCACCTTGCACACTGCCGGTGCTGAGGTGGCGGCACTCGAGTCCCCCGAAGCCAGCAGATCCCCCCTCTTCCTGTTTCAGCAATGGACATTAATTTCAGCCTTGGCTCACAAAAGAGTTCTGAAAAGGCTCCCATTCGCTGGGCTATATAACTGCCTGGTACCGGTGATTAGTGGCATTGTAAGAGAGCCGCGTGAATCGCTCACTGCCGTATTAATACAGATTAGCGTTCATGTTGTCCATGATGTCTCTGTCACTCCCCTCTATCCCCTTCTAACCACACCGAGGATGAAAAGCATTATCGACTGTGATGTGGACATTAATGCTCGGTTTATCAGTAAATCCTCGTTTTATCTGAGATATGACTTTTAATTGATTAGGTGTAAGCTGCCAACCATACAACTGGCAAATCATGGTGGGCACTAGAGAGGTTTATCATGAAAATAATATATATCCCCATTGTTCCTGTCAGCAGAAAGCCTTTAACTGGAAAAGCAATTCAGCCTCTGGACATGCATCATGCTTCATCATCTGAAATATTGTGTAAATGTGACGAGATGAAATTGTGCAAATAAAAAGTAACCCCTGCTGAAACAGGGATCATGATAAAAGGGCAGACACCGCCAAGGGCACATTCATACTTCAGTCTGTGCTTTGGCAGCGGATGACTCATATCCGTGTCAATTACCGCCTTGTAGCCCCCACTATACAGCATGGACTAACTAGCAATCCCTCAGCATGGTTCTTGTACAGGGACAAATCTATCACAAATATCGTTAAAAAAAAGTAAATAAAAAATACTGGGTAAAAACCATGGTGAGGACACAACCAGAGGGCAGGACTGGAAGAGTGGCAACACTGATGATGGCTGCTGCCATGGGTTGAGTAATTAACAGATTGACGAGCAGCTTCCTCAGTCGGCAGCTAGGCTGTTGTCATGGATTGTGTGCCAATGTTGACTCAGAGATGAATGATTACTCTCGCTCAGATCCATGGTGATTAACTCAGATACCCCTCATTGGGAGGTAGTGCCATGGCTAAAGAGTGAGGGAGGACTGTGATGTCAGGCTCTGGCCGGTGAGATGTATATGTATTTGTGACAGCAGGTTGCCAGGATAAATCCCTGTGAAAGGCCTCCTCCACTCCCGGTCAGCCCTGGTCTCACTCTACTCACTCACTCATGCTCCATGTTGAAGGGTCGGTGGCAGATGCCAAAGAGAGGCAAAGATGTTCATCTCCATGGTCTCCTCCTCCTCTTCTGCCTTTCTCCTGGCTGTGCTATTTCCCCCAGTCTGCCAGCAAACACTGACTGCAGATCCCAAGGATTCCCTTGATGTTTAAAATTGCTCTCAGAAAACAGGATTAAAAATTGATTCATCCTTCTTCACTGTTTTTTCTTCTCCTTTAAAAAAAAAAAAAACTCCTTCTCCCACTCTTTTTTCTTCCATTTTTTGTTATCCTAGATAACTGAGGGAGGTCCTTCGTCGTGTGAATTTTATCTGCTATAGAGAGGGCTGAAGCCGACGTGATAGTATCAGTATATGAGATACAGGCTGGGGCACCAAGCAAGAATACATGCACATAAATGTCCAGCTATGTATTATTTATCCCCTGGCACCAGGTTCGTGCACACACAACCATTTATCACTACAGCATGCATAGAAACAAGGTAATATATGATAATGTAATAACTTCAGATGGGATGAGGTCTGCGTTTTATTCATGTCATAAATCTATAAGTCATTCCCCTCTTCTGCAGGTTATTGAAGGCCCATATAGTATTCATCTGACCCCAAAGATGAGGTCAACCCTTTAACCCATTCCTGTTTGGGTTGAACCACATCTCTCTGGGTCATCCTTTTGCAATTCTCTCCCCTTAAATCTTTAAGCATGCTGTTGACTCAAGTCAGTGGGATGTTTGTTAGTGTGTGTGTGTGCGTGTGTGTGTGTGTGTGTGTGTGTGTGTGTGTGTGTGTGTGTGTGTGTGTGTGTGTGTGTGTGTGTGTGTGTGTGTGTGTGTGTGTGTGTGTGGTGGAAGCTACTGTACTTTCATGCACACACAAATGTTTGTCTTTGCTAGCAAGGACCATGGTGACAGCTTGTTCAGAGGCACATCTGTGGTATTATTTTAAGCATGGGCTCACAGGAACAGGCTCTGGCGCTGTTTTTTTTTCTGGGTCTGTGGAGGCACGTGAGCACACCTTCCTCTTCCCCCTCCTCCCTCCCCTCTCCTTCTCTCCCTCAACCGCTTGCTCCTGCCCTCCTCTCCTTTCAGAGGAGCTCCAGAGGGGCTGCAGTTCACTGCAAACACATCATTACATGAAAGGGATGAGCCCTTTAACCAAAAACAGTGTACCATTTGGGTCAGGTATGTTAAATTCAGAATTATGCCTGTGAAGTGCAGGCACCGCATTGAAGAGATGTGAAAAAGACTGCAGTAATCAAATTAATTAATTAATTACAAATCTATTCTAACACTGCTGCAGTATGTCTTCTCTCCTTTACTCTGTTTGTGTCAGCCAGCACTACATCAGATGAGAGTGTGGGTATACAGGAGATGCTTGCATGCATATACAAACAATATGTTTAACATCCAAACAGAAAGCCTTTAAGCAAGGAACCTCAGCCACATAAGCAAAGATCCAGCAACAAAGTGAATCAGTGTAATATGTACATCTTCCTTCCAGCCAAGAGGAAGACACACAGAGAGCTGTACATATGACATGTGACAAAAGGTGCATACGGACAGCAAACTTGCACTCTAAATGCCTTATTTATAGACTTGCAGCCTCTCCGCTGTGTCTTTGAAAGGCATTATATCACAGGACATGTAATCACCCATAGATAACAGTGAAAAAGAAAATGCACATGTTTTCAGCAGTTTTACTTTGACTCATGGCAGATGGGGAATGAAGGCAGAGCATTGCAGAAAGAAAAGTCTGACTATATGAAGGCAGGGAAATTCTGTATCCCACAGCCCTCCGGCATAGGAGTCAACTGTGGTCACTATGTCTTCAGCAAAAGCTATGTAGTCCACACACTAACAGGGAGAGAGAGAGAGAGAGAGAGAGAGAGAGAGAGAGAGAGAGAGAGAGAGAGAGAGAGAGATTGCGATAACTTCCGTGCTCACCCTGAACAGGAGTTGAGAAATTAGCTCTGGCTTACCGCTTGCTCCCACTTCACTATTAGCTCGTATCCATGGCAACAAACTCCCATAGACTGCAGTGGCAAAGGTGCTAGAGGTGGTGCTGGTGTGATTGTGGGTATGTGCGGGTGGGGGAGGGAGGTTCTGATAACGGATAGGACTAAAGCGGCGGTTTCTTTCTACCCAGTTCCATGGCTTAGAGCCCATACATTCGTGTATAATTGAAAAATGCCAAAGAATGCCAGCGTACCTCAACTTTCCATGCTACTGTGTGTTGGTATTTAGTCTAGTTCTTTTACTGACAATGTGAATGCAACTGTAACAGCATGGTAGTACTCCCCACTGGATCAGGTCAGGCACCCTTGATGAGATTAGTGTCTCTGTGAGCTTTTGGGAAGTAGGAGAGGAAGGCCGGAATAGTGATTATTTGGTTTGCAGAGGCTACCCCTGAACAGACCAGCAGCTGTGTGTATATTTCCAGTGCATTTAAGACATATCTGTTGGTGAGAGTGTGTATTTCCATTTGCTGTGTAAAGAAAATTAAAATTGGACAGTGGTCTAAACAAGGGCAAAGTTGTGGGCAGAGGCGGGTTTGAGGTTGTTAACTTAAAACAGTAAGAAAAACTCAATAAATAGAATTGGATCTGAAAACAATAGTATCAAACAACATTAGTTATATTGCACTCTGCATAAATAAGGGGTCAGTGCACCCAACCAAAGCAGCAACTTCGTATTTAACTTTTTTTCCTGCAAGTTTATGACTGTATGCAAATTTGAAGTACTTCCACTTCCAGATGGTTAATGCTCCCAATAAAAAGCTGGGCTGAAACTCAGTTAGAGACTGGGCACCTGTACAGGAATCTCCCTAATGGTATCCCCCCCTATGCACTGTGCTGAGCTACTCCCTCATAGCTGATGTATGAAAAGAGTGTTACGGGGTGGCGAAACCTCACTGAATCCATCACATGCATCAACATGTGACCTTATGATCTGTTCAGCTGTACTATCAAACAGATGGGCAGGAATACTAGCATGTACACATACACAAAAAAATCACATTCACGCAGACAAACACATGCTTTGAATCTTTATTGGTTACTAAATATGATTCCATTTCAAAATGAGATTGGCTAACTGCCAACTGTTATATGGTTTTTCCATCAGCCTATGCACTGTTCTCCATTATTCAAATAAATGTCATATGCCAATTTTAAGTTTAGGATGCTAAATATTTTTATTCACAAAACTATATACTTCCACAGTCTTGATAATCTCAGTGGCTCTCATACAGAATATAAACTACAAAATGTAAGTAAATGTATCTAAATGTGTCTTCCCTTACTTTAAGTTAGGGGTATGCTCTTTTTCTATTTTATTTTCATGCCAGCAGTTCACGTGGAAAAGCAGTAGTAAAAGGCAAAATAGCTGATTTGCTATTTGGCTGCAGACTATTGCCATACTCTTGACTCAGCTTTGTTACCCCAGCTTTCCAGAGACTTTGTTACTAAATGGTCAAAGCACATAGGTGGATTGTCAGTGTTTGTTTTTATGTTTTCAAACACACACACACACACACACACACACAGCAGTGAGCAGAGAGAGCGAGAGAGAGAACTTAGTTCAGTCTTAAACCAAAAGGTCCAACACAGATCTTAACCTGCATTGACCCTAGCTGTCCAAATCCCTTACATCTTACAGTAGCCATTGTACTGTAAGATGTGTGGGTCACAAGTTGCTTCACGGAGAGGGAATTCCACAGGGGATTTGGGCCCTCACACGGAGCCTAAGAAGCAGTGCAGCCCCTCTGGCAGAGTCCAACAGCCTCATTTAATTGGACCTGCAAAGATCGCAAGCAGCAGCAATCCGGCGGCATAGTGAAGCATTGTTCAGTCTTGTGAAAGAGTGATCAGGTCAGAGAGAGTGCTTTGGACTTTGCTACTTCAGTGCTACGCAATGAAATGCCCTATTGTGTTCCAGGTCTCTCACACAAGCAGCCATGCATGCTGTGGCTGCTCTTTGACTAAAAAAGAAGGCTTGTTGGGGAAATGATTCTGAGGGAATAAGTCAGTCAAATGCCCAGTATGCAAATGCCGAGATGATGGCTCATGGGACAGTAACAGGGGGCTAGAGTTAATGTCTGTTCTCTAAGAAATCCAAAATGAGTATCCCAGCTCCTGAAACTTTTCCATACCAGACTGTTTTTCTGCAAGGTGGCCTAAGCGGCTGACCATTACATCACTAGATAAAGCACAATGTAAAAAAAATAAGTGTTGCATCCATAAAATAAATTCTGAGTTTCATCACCAGCAGTCCTAAAGTTTAGCCAAGCAACTTGCTGTGCACTGGAGAGTTAGGGTGATTACACACCTAGCTTATTGAAACGATATGTGGATCGCTTCTCCCCAGGGACCAATTTGATTGGGTTTATGTGAAAACAGCAATTGTACTCTGTTCTGGAGCAAAACAAATGGTCCCAGACAGCTTGGACGAGGTGGTCTCAGCTTGTTTCCAATCAATCTCTAGAATGGTTTGTTTGCAATGTGTAAGCTATTATTCAAGTACAATGGGATAACATGCTTATTGTAGCCAAAATGTTATAACATTACATGACACATTATGACATCTTTTTCCAACCCTTTATGTTCAAATAAGGTTCATTCTGCATGAATTTCACATCTCTTCATCACAATTACAGTTGTCATTACACAGTTTACGCACACATAGGTTTGTTTACATTATTTGTTCTGTTCTAAAAGTTTTCCGTGTGAACACGAAACGAATCCAGTGATGATGGCAAACATTTATATTGGTTCAGAGTTTCAAACGGAACAAAGTAGGTGTGAAAACAGCCTTAGAATGAATGGCCCTGACTCTGCACAAGCGTCTACATGCCACCACAGTTGAAATTGTGATTCCATTTACACTACCCTTCAAAAGTTCAGAATCATCCAGAGAACGAACAACATTACAGGGAAATTCACATGCTTATCCATTAGCAAAATAATGAAAAGTATGGCCATGTCAATGACAAACTTGAAAATAATTGTTTAGTCTGAGATACAAGATTTGTTTTTGTGTATATTTCTGTTAAACAGAGCTACCCGTAGACAACCTGAGAAGTATCTGTTCCTGATGCTGATGTGTTATTGACCCGCACAGTTGCACACAAGAGCCTCACACTCCTTTTTATCTTGGTTCACGCTAGTTTGCACTGTTCCATGTCAGACATCTCAGGTTTCTTGACAAGTTCTTGCACAGAAATGTCAAACAGCATCAGCAGCAACAACAACAGCCACAGTATCAGACTAATAGAGTTTCTAAACAAAGCTCTTTGTTTCTGCCAATTCTAGTATAACACTCCCACGATTCTCATCCAAAAACAATAAAACTTTAAAGTGTTTTTTTTAAATGTGCACGGTACTATACAAAATGTCTGTATGTCAGGGTTAAATTAGTGTAAATGCATGATGATAGTTAATAAATATCTTCTTTATACGATACTGTTTTATGAGCTTGGGGACCAGTGTGTCTGTGTGCCCTGACTAAACGTGGGGTAGGAATTAAAGCTCTCTCTTCTCTCAAGAATTGGAACAGGACATTTCACCCATGTGACTCCACAAGTTTGAAGATGAGTATTGTCCTTGGTTTAGGACAGAATTTGTCTCTGTCTTTATGAAGACATAGATTACATTAGTGTGCCATATTAACCATATGATAACTCTGCACATACAATCAACAGGTTAGATTATCTCAGGTAGTCTGAATCAAGGTTAAAACAAATAGGGATAATATGTGAGGATGTCTGATATTATGATATGACTCAATAAACAAAAACGTTTGAGAATGAGACAATGATCACCCCTTAGATTATTATATGAGCTGCCCAGTCAAGAAAAAAAACACAAACTGATGCTGCAAATACAGGCTTGTAAGAATAGGAAAAATACTGTAAAGCTATAAAGAAGCAGAAATACACCGAAATCTGAGGGTGGCTGCAGTGTAACAAAAAAAATCTTTTTAGAAGGCTGTTTATTATGACTTTGGAACATTAACATGACAGAGGCCCACAGGAAGATGAGAGAAGGAAAACATGTGGGCTGCCAATACAGTATTTCCCTGCACTCTGCATAGTCTGTTATTGAAATTATGAGTGTGTTATTCTATATGGGGAAAAAGCACTGTAACGCCAACGTCGACTCCCTTGATGGGTCCCTCTGGGAGATGTGGGGTGGAAACAATGGTTCTGGCTGGCCTTGGGTCCCACATAGAACCTAACTGTTCTTCCATGCAGTTTTTTTTTGTGCCAAGACAGCTAATATTTCAACCTTTACTCATGGTGTATCACAGACCGCTAGCAGCCATTCTGTGTGCAGGACTAGCGTGCAGTGATAGAAGATCCATGTCCTGTTTGTGGGAGCCTCTGGACAATGAGGGCGAGTGGCAAATCAGATGATGCTGTGTACTGTCGCCTGTTCATATCATTCAACCCAGGCCACATTCATGTCACATTCAACTCTGGCCACATCCCTGTCACCTCCACAGACTGCTGCAACGGTACCGGTACGGGTGCCTGAACAGCTGCATCATGTGAGTGGCCAGCATTATCTTAATTACCAGATGGACGGGAACAAAGTTGGCATGGTATTACCATTACTCTCTCTCTCTCTCTCTCTCTCTCTCTCTCTCTCTCTCTCTCACTCACTCTCTCTCTGCCTCTCTCTCTCTTGCTTGGGCTGTTCAGCGTGGCACACAGACCCAGACACATGCATAAGCTCTTAACGGGCAGCTGACTCTGAGCGAGGCACGGCCAAACTCCAGTAACAAGTGCAGTGCATGAGCACGTGCTCATAAAGTGGCAACAATTCAAACAAAAACACTGCAATGCTTGTTGCCATTATCAAAGGCCCCCACACAAGAGGGGAATGTTTGGGGGAGGCTGAAAAAAGTGGTACATAATGTTGCTATTTAGCCCTCATGTGACTGCGTGCATACATCAAGAGCTCAGGGAAAACAGAACAAGAGCGGGAAAAGAACAAAACTTGAATGAATGGCCATTTCAGTAGTATCTGTTCCCTGACCAGATGAAAGCACTCATTTTTACAATACACAAAAAAAGAAAGAAACTGAAATTAGTTACAACACAATACCCAGCTCATGATTCAACAACATGGAATTTGCAACCCCTTGCACAAAGCCTGTGTGAATGCAAGAATTATATTCACTACAGCTGCTGTGTGAGGAAAACCAATCTGAAATTCAGAGGAAGCGAGGGAATATCCCTGCACTGCTTATGCATGTGGCCTGTGCCTGGCTGCAGATGCTGCTAGCAGGCTCATTGTTTTTGCTGAGGCAGACCTCTGCACCTGGTCACACAAGCCAAAAACTTCAAAGGGCCCAAGAGTATGGGGAACAATGCAAACTTGTGAGAATGCTTTCCTGTACCACTAAGGCAGATGAGGTTGTTTCCTGCCATTCATGTGGCGTTTCCATGGCAGCCTGCACTCTTTTCCTCCAACCTGTTTATTCTGTAGCAACCCAGAGCCAAAGAGCGCTGGGGTTCGACTACAGTGTGATTGTTGGTCAAGGGAGAACAGGGAAAGGCATATCTGCTCATGTTACAGACATGTGGCACAACACTGATATGAGTTTAAATGTTTCACTTGGGAGCTTTCCACTGGGTGTCAAGCTTGGGCTTTTACATAAACATCTTGAATAGAAGCCAAGTTGAAAAAAAAAAGTTAAAGGTGGTTGGACATCTGCCAATAAAGAAAGACTTGGTAGCTTAAATCAAAAACATTGTATAGATACCATATTAATGGCATTCAGTATATTGATTACAAACATGACTACTAAACGGACGACTAAAATCAAACTGGACAAAACTGTTTATAATATATGTAACCAAGTGTCTCTGTCTTACACTTTCAACACAGTCCCATTACACTCACATTCTCAGCGCAATCCCATTACCCACTTTCTACATATTTCACTGAATGCTAGCAGCATAAAAGAAAGCTCTAAAACAGATTACAAATTTCAATTAGTATGATTATAGCCATTCTCTATGCTGCATGTGCGTCTACCTCAGACATGTCAAATTAGAGTTGTCAAACCATTGAAGGCACTTTTCAGTCCACCCCACTCTTCACGATATCACAATTCTCCTGCGTTCTCTGCCAAGCAAGCCAGTCGCTATTAATCTGGCAAATTCTGGTTTACAAATTGTCATTCCTTTCTGACATACTGGTCATGATATGATTAGGGAAGTTAATACATGCACATTTCCATAATATAAAAAAATCACACATAACCACCCAGTTATAACACTGTTTCCGTGACAAACTTCAGCTGTGTCTAGTAAGTCTAGTTTTATAACTGTGCTTCCTCGCCTCAGAATCATCACTAAACCAAGAGTTTCTCTCACTGTCCGGCAACAAGCAACACGTGTAGAGCATGATTCTGATTTCCAAGTTAGAGTGGTTTATCCACTGTCATAATGATACGCCACTTCACGGTTAAAAAAAAAAAACAAGAACAAATGCACATACCCATTTGAAGTTCTTATTCTGAGTAGTTAAGTTCTCGGTGGTAGATTAAAGTGTGCACTACAAGCATCCAGTGAAAGGCAAAGTGGGTCGCGGCCGGCAGGCAGCGGGATAAGACGACGTCACTGAGACTGGACTGCGGGCGGGGGTGTACATCTGAGGGAAGAGGTCTGTCTGGGCGGAATCAATGGTGGTCCTGTGCTGCTGAATTAATTTGGTTTCAAGTCCACGACACAAATCCAGCAGACGTGAAGTCTTTATTGAGGTTTCCATGATGTGTATCTGTGTCGCATGAAAATAATTAATTGTGGAAGTGGTCTGTGTGGCCTGACCACTATGATCTTCCCTCTCTCCTTGTCTTTGTTTGAATGTGTGTTTGTTCTGCATCACGCATTGATTTGTAACAAGTCTGTAAAGAACGTAAAGTCGGTCGTTCCTTCCTCTCACACAACGTTGGTCTGTCTACTGTTCAAGTGGTCCAGTGGTTTACCGTAATCGTTCAACACAGTGGTCTAGTCTGATGTTAAGGTAAAGGCCTAAAACTAACATCACTAACCCAGGCAGCATGCATTCGTTGACACATCTGTATCATATTATTGGGCTGCTAATGACTGGGCCTACACTTTGAGACTTGGTAATAAACGGCCGGTCACACGGCTGAAAGGGACGATTTGTTTCTAGATTTCTGTTTGTAGTTCTGAAATTATTGGAGGAAGGGTATTAGCTCAGCATGGAAACCAAGACATTTATTTGCGTAAACAGGTAGGAAGGTAGATCCTTCTAATGAATGCCACATGAATCCGTATACAGTAGCATTACGTATGGGTACTGCTATGTGTTATGTATGGGGTGCATCTACAAGAATTCTCCTTGTAGTAGACATTTCGGCAATGTGATTTACAGTGCCAGTTATTGTTACACAGCTGATTATGACCCGAGCCAAGACTAATAACAGTTAAGCCTTGCACAGAATTGAGAAGGAATTAAGCGTAGCCAAAGCTATGCATGTTTGCAATTTATGCGTGCTCTCTTGCACGCTACTTTTCGCTATAGAGCCGGTGTGTTGCTAACACGCCCTTTCTTTAATTATAGGAATCTGTTCCTCTCGTCTAAAAGGCTAGGCGCGCCGCCCGGTGGTATGTGTTGGAAGCAGCCATAGGCCGGCTGTGGTACGGCAGCCTATGATTTGCTGTATTCAGAGGTTGAAAAAAAACTTCTTCCGATACAATGCAGTCTGACTGCCGTCGCATTTTGATGGCTTTAGTGTTGTACAGCGGGACGGTGTGCAGTTAAAATCCAACATGTGAGAATAGTGTGAATAGTGAAAGTGTGAGTCCGTAATACTATTGTGTAAAAAAATCAGCTATGCACCCGGCCTCCGCTATACGCTGCAGACTAAAGTGCAGGATTAGAGTAAGCATTAGCAATGCTTATGACTTAGAATTGGAGACGTCCGTGTGACGTTTACCTGTCCCATTCTTAAAGCAATTGAGCACAACCCGTTCATACAAACTACAAATACAGGCTACGTACCCTGGTGGGAAGCACCGCCTCCCATATTTCAGACAGCAAGATTGGCATCCAGACTTTTAATACAGGACTTTGTACCTACGATTGATATGATACAGGGCCAATCGTTTTGCTTCAGAAACGAGACTACGCTGTTAAACTGGCCAATCATATAAGTGATCCGGAAGGAGCCACAACAAACCACATGAACCTAGTGTTTCTTACCAGCAATACACCTAATTTCAGCACCACTTCGCTGTCCACCAACAGATTCAACGGTAAGCATTTCTACGTTTTCATGTATCCTAGTCAGGCTACAATTTGTCATTCACGGTGTTGAAAAGCTGGATATCATTTCGTTGTGTCCTTTAGCCTCATGGAATGCAGTGTATTAACAGTGTGCTGTGATTTACGACTCTTACTAACGATGCTTCCTAAGATATGTTCAACATGTAGCCTATTTGCAAGATGCTGTCAAACAATAGCTTACGTTTTAAAAACAAGAACGTTTACCCACGTCCACTCATGTTCACTGTCGTGTTCGTCATACTGCACATGCACAACTTCTGACAATGCATAATGCCTAACGGATTAGCAAGTACATGTATATAGCAGATTAGCTCGTTTGATAAGGTATCTAGTTGTATTTCAGGTGACTACGCATGGAATACTAGTGCCAGTAGAAATCAGTCACTGACAGCAGTGACCTAGGCAGTAGCCTTTTTGATATAGATATCTTGTGAATGCGTCCTCTCCGCTTCTGATTGAGTGTGTTATAAACAGATAATATGACTTCGTGTTTTGTCTGTGTAACTGCAGGACTGCTGCAGGTGAACTGCCCTGAACATAGTTCTGACATGAAGCCACCAGGCTAACGTCAGCTGCTAATCAACTCCATTAGGCTTTTTTTTTTTTCACCATTGCCAAGTATGTGTCATTAGCGCAGATGAGATCCTTGGAGACAGGAAGCACAGCGACAAATATTCTCAGTGGCAAATACTAATGACACACATATTAACAAGACACAAAACCTCTTCCTCCAACAAACCAAACACTGAATCTCAGTTTTGAAAACCATGTCATATCATCATCAGCATGAGATTCTTAGAAGAATGAAGATTGAACACTGAAGATTTCTTCCCATCTTAACATGGTGGTCTGTTGTAAATCTGTTGTAAATATTTTATTTGTTTAGGTTTGTTCTGTTGATGCTGTCATAGCAAAGCATAGTACAAAACATCAGAGGACACCTTGGACTGGTGCATGTCTTACCTGCAAGGAAGATTTTATTCGAACCGAACTGAAGTACAATTTTAGTAGCTACATGTTGAAGTTGTGCATTGTGCGTTTTCTGTTATATTCAATGTGTGTGTGTGTGTGTGTGTGTGTGTGTGTGTGTGTGTGTGTGTGTGTGTGTGTGTGTGTGTGTGTGTGTGTGTGTGTGAGAGAGAGAGAGAGAGAGAGAGATGTGAGAAATATTCAGATATAAGAGAAACACTCTTTGATAGATTTACACACCTAATCCCAGTATTCTAAAATCTGTGTGAATAGGAATTACTGTCTGTCTTACTAGCACAGACAACAGCTTTTGCTGCTAAATATGTAATTGAATGCCATAAAGTAAGGGGCACCACCAACACATAAACACAAACGTTCACCAATCCACACCATTTCAGAACACACCACACCACACACTAACATATCATCATTCAAACACACACACACACCCAGACACACACACACACACCATTGTACACACACCTCTCCCACACACCTCTGTATTGTGTGTGTGTGTGTGGGAGAGAGAGAGAGAGAGAGAGAGAGAGAGAGAAACTTTTACTCACACAGGAAGAACTACACTCTTGAGACAGTAGACATACATCTAACACTCAAGTCCAAGTTTTAACAGATCACTTACATTCCTCTTTAGACATATTAGGAGGCTACAGACCAATTGCTGCAAGTAGTTTTACCAATAAGCAATCTGTTATTTACCAGTGTTCATGATTAATCATTAATGCAGTGTAATGCCCTAGAGTATACTGCCATTAGAAGTACGTCATTAACTGTGAAAAAAGGCCTTGTTTAGGAAAATGTAAAGGTGTGAAACTAGTTACCATGGAGTCACTGTGGCTACCAGTGAGTCATAATCTTCATAATTTGATTACATTGTCTTGTCTTGCTCCAGTTGCTTTCACTAGGGACCTAATGATGCCACATGCATTGTGTTGGTTAGTCTTAGACATTTCCAGCCACTCAACACCTCCTGCCTTGATAGTAATTGATGTCTCCCTCATGCTCAGGAAGTCTGAGCTCCTAACCAATAGAAGGAGAGATTTAGAGAATCCTGCACAAGTCTCTTTCACTTTCAATCACACTGATCCACCCTGATCTCGGGGACTGAGCCAGCTTGTGTGTAGACATGCCTCAATCTTTCAGACAAAGTAAACACACCCACACATGTGTCCATGGAAATCAAGCTGTAAAGTGGCATCTTCTGGAATAAATTACAGGTTGCATGTTGATCAGAGTCAGGAGAAAAAAAGGTGCCACATCTGAAAAATTTAATGATTAAGTAGGACATTTTCTGTGTATTTCCTGGTTTGGCCAGCCCCATACTGGGGCAGTACCCTCACAGTGATGATTACCCTACTGGAATCTAATGGAAGGCCTAATTTAAACTTAAACCAGTTATATATTCCCCCATAGCTGACTCTTTTGTAATCTTATCTGTCTTTGTGTTTTAAGAATTTTGTACTTAATCTTCTGGAAGCCATTATTTCAAGTGGGAGCACTGAGCAAACATTGCCCTTGCATCCTAGGTTGTACCTCTTCACTAATTGATTACACAATTAGAGAGCATACATCTAAATAATCATTAGGAGAGTGTTTGATTGTCCTGATTGCTTAGTACATTTATCCAATTAACTGCTCACACCTGATTGCCACAGTGTGCACACTCAAATAGTTCCCAAAAAGGAACGTCTTGGTCTATACATAGCAGGGTCATGCCAGCAGTAAAACGGTGATTTTGTAGCTTTTACAAACTTCATCAAGGAGTTGATTCCATTGTCATTTCTACTTCTGTTTGTTATTAGAATTATAGAAAATGTACTGGTCTATTTTTTAAACATGGTAGAGGTACATAGGATGGGCCAAGTATTGACCATGCAGGTCAAACACATTTTTTTCTCTCTCAGTCTTTAGCTGTCATAGGATAAGGCATTTCGACTTTGTGGAAGTCCGTGTTTCCTAGTGTGCTTATAGTTTTAGATATTTTTGCACTTGTGGAAGGTATGCCAGTGGCTGTATTCTGCAGCATCAGCTACACCAAGGAGTGCTTGAAAAAGGCCGTTAATCTCATGTAAATGTTATAGTTTTTGACTAAATAGAAACAGTGCAGGTGCATGTTTGACGTCTTAAAGTAAAAAATGAGTCCCATTTTGAACACACAATATACCACAGCACACAGTGCACATACAACGAAATTCAACTCTGAATTTACCCAATCACACGTGTGAGCCCAGGAGAGCAGTACCATGCTCAGGGTACCTCACTTACAGAGGAGAATGGAGGGGAGCGCTGGTCAGTCATTCCCCCCACCCACCTGTCGGCGTGGGGAATCAAACCTGTGACCCTTTGGCCACAAGTCCAACGCCTTAACTGCTAGCCCATGACCGCTATGCATAAGTGTGATACTGGAGTAGAACTTCTTTGATATGTCTACTCGGATTTCATGCCTTTCACCAGTAGCTCTTTGAGTCTGGCCATAGCCACTGGTCTGCTGCAGAGAGCTGCTATTCAGGAAAGCACCACTGCAGTGTGATTTGCACCTGCCACAGTTCTCAACGGGAAATGCTATTTTTTGTTATCTGAAATAAATTGCTGCCATTATGAAATAAATTGCAGCCATTATGCCATTATGTGTATGTATGCCAGTCTGGGTTATTTTCTAGGCTTTCATTACCTAGCCAGTTTTCAGTGAATGCAATGCTACAGGAAATGTTTCATTTCAATGACACTGAACAGAATGAACGAGTCACCACTGATGATTCCTTAACTAGTCTTTTTGTCATGCATTTGTATTTATTTTGTGTTTGGTGGGGATACATTTATTTAGGAGTTTGTAGTCTTAAAGTAAACAGGTAAGATTATTTAAGTGAAAAAAGCAAGAATGACATTTAGGCAAAGGTGATATATAATAAAATGTAAAGCTATTACAAGAATAATTGATTTTTCTACTATATCACTCATGTTTCTGGATCCTAACTTAGAGTTCAGAGCCATATATATACTCAGGCCGAGGGATTTTATGCATGTATTTCTCTCAGTGTTTTATTTCTCATCTGAGAAATATCAGACTACCCCCTGCAGTTGCCCAATCTTCATTTCTTTTTCTTCCTATGCTGCTTCTCTCTCTCTCTCTCTCTCTCTCTCTCTCTCTCTCTCTCTCTCTCTCTCTCTCTCTCTCTCTCCCTCTCTCTCTCTCTTTCAGGGCTACTCCTTCTAGAGACCACTTCATTTCAATCACCTCTCTTCCCCCTGTCTTCATCACCTTGGAAACAGCCATGAGTAGCAACGCTCTCTCAATCTCTCACTCTCCCACACAGACACATGTAACACACACACACACACACACACACACAGAAAGAGCACTCTGTCTCCACTTTTCTCTGTGTTCCATTCCTGTCACATCCCTGTCTGCCTCCTTCCCTCATCAGTTGTAGAGGGGCCATGTCAGGACTGTGTCGTCCATCTCCCTAGGCTTCTCCACCAGCAGCTCAGGCGCACACATACTCTTCTCATCTATTCCTCACATGTGGTCCCTAATCCTGAGTCACACCAGGGAAGGAGAGACCGGCTGAGTGAAGCCTGTTTTGATTGCAAATGCACTGGTATTTGGGAAAGGCAAATGAAAATTGACTCTCAATATATATTTTACTGTGTGTGTGTGTGGTAAGAGATTGAGAAGCATGAATGAGATAACATAAAGAGAAGCACCTTAATGGAGCTTGTGTCAGATGTAGGTGTACATGTGTCAGATGTAGATGTGTCTGTGTTTGTGTGTGTGTGTGTGTGTGTGTGTGTGTGTGTGTGTGTGTGTGTGTGTGTGTATGTGTGACTGTTAACTGGGTGGGTGGTGTGGAGGAGCTAAAGGCACATAATTTAAATAAAAGGATCAGCGGTTGCCTGGCTACGGGCAGGGGATCTGCTGTTGCCCCTGTCTGCTACCTTTCCGTCGCTAGCAGGCTGCACCAGTCAGTGAGCACAGACAGACACCGGCATACTGAAGACATGCTCACGGGCAGTACTGTATATAAACACATACGAGCTGTCTAGGATTGACTACAGCAGCTCCAGCACTGGGATCTCTCTCTGTCTTTCTGCTCTCTCTCTCTCTCTCTCTCTCTCTCTCTCTCTCTCTCTCTCTCTCTCTCTCTCTGTCTCTGTCGCTCTCTCTCTAACACATACACATGCACAGAGGAAGGAATCTATTGCCAATAGCATGGATACTCTTGAGTGGTTCTGTAAGCGTGATTCTGATGAGAAGGTAGGCAGCACGCATGCCAAGGGTAGCTAGGTAGTCGCATCATGTCTCGTTTTCCTAAAAATGCCAAAGTCATAACAGCAGTGTGATTGTTCCCTGTATTCATTGTTACCTATGACTGTGTTTACCTTTGGGTCAGACGATCATGGTCAATGGGGCGCTGCCCAACAGAAAAAAAAATTGATTTGTTGGATTATTGCAACTATTTATGTTTCTCAATTGATAGTATGCGTGTTAGTCTATTTCCCTACTGAGAATGCAAGATTGCAGAAGCTTTTGATAGTTTATGTAAGAGTCAGAAAGGCATTCTTTGCACCACAAGGCAAATTACAAAGAGGAATAAAGCTGAAATAGTTTGGTTAGATTTGAGAATTGTGTGTGGGCTAATACTGTATGTTTTCCAGTTTCATAAAGTGTGTGACCAGAATAGAAATGTATCAGGCTGTGTACAAAAAGGGCCCATAACAGTTCTCATAAAAGTAAAATGGTTATCGTAAAATGCATGCAGGCCTCTGTGGCTATGACAAACTTTTTGCTATTTTGTTATTCTCTGTTAATCACCAGAAGACGTAGATGGATTGGTTAGGTGATGAAAGCTGTGGGGTTGAAGGTGAATGTCCCAACAGGTTCTACAGTACATGTAGTGTTGTTCAAACATAGCTTGCATGTTATTGCTCACACATCTCTGCCCACTATCACTGACATTCACAGGTTAAAAAATGATCAGGGACGCATAACATAGACCTACCTCGAGACCATGGAGTTACAGACCAAAGTCAAATTTTGTCTTACCCTCACAAAGTCCGTAAGCAGTTCCAATCAAGGCTTTGCACTGAGTTTGTTTCAATTTATTTACATCATGTTTGAAAACCATTCACAAAGTCAAGGTTTCAGATTGCACCATGTTGGATGTAGTGTGGAAGTGTAACTGTATTGTTACATTCGTCCATCTCCTAGATCAAGATGTCCCAGGTGAAACAGGTTGGTTTGCTGGCAGCCGGCTGCCAGCCCTGGAACAAAGATGTGTGTGCTGCCAGCGGAGACAGATTTGCATACTGTGCAACACTCGCCATTTACATCTACCAGGCAAGAGTTTTACAATCATATAGCTGTCATTCTGCAGAATAATTTTCAAAATCCTGGCCTTCGTTCTTACTTTATGTATTTTCTAAATGCAGATCCTAGTAAATACGCCCTAAAGAAAACGGTTTCCCTTTTCCTCACATAGCTGGACCACAGATATAATGAATTCAAACTGCGAGCCATCATGTCTGAGCACAAGAAGACCATCACAGCCATCTCCTGGTGCCCACACAATCCGGAGGTGTTTGCGAGTGCCAGTGCCGATAACCTTCTCATCATTTGGAATGTAGCAGAGCAGAAGGCTGTGGCCAGGCTAGATAACACCAAAGGTACCGCTGTCATACATTACAGCAAGACAGCACAACTGTGCAATGTGTGTGTCGGGGCAGTGTGGGTGGATAGGGCTGTGGATGGCAGCTTTTGTCGATGACCTCAGATGTATCTGTTACAAATGGAGTGTGAGATTGAGTCATAAATTACATCTATTCTCACTGTGTGTAGACTTGTATGTATGTGTGCACACGTGTTTTCAAGGATTATATTCTTTACCCTTCTCACTGTTGCCTATGTCTGTGTGTGTGTTTATGCGAATGGCTGTGGCTGTGTGTTTGTGTGCGTGACTGCATGTGTGTGTGTGTGTGTGTGTGTGCATCCCACATATGTTGACTCACTTTAGGTGTCCCTGCATCTCTGAGCTGGTGCTGGAACGCGAGTGACAGTGTGGCATTTGTGTCTCACCGAGGCCCCCTGTACATCTGGGCCATCTCAGGGCCAGACTCAGGAGTCACCGTCCACAAGGACGCCCACAGCTTCCTCTCCGACATCTGCCTCTTCCGCTGGCACCCTCTGAAGAAGGGCAAGGTGGTTTTTGGGCACACGGATGGAAGCCTGTCCATATTTCAGCCAGGTAAGTAGAATCATCGGTGCTCACACCAGACAATGTCTGCTTGGTGTGTGGTACTGTACAGTACAAAGGGATGCCATCAAAATTTCAGCAATTTTTTTCCACTAACTCACAAAGACCTAAAATGACAGGATCTTTAATACCAAGCCACAAAGTTTACTTTCCAATGAGTGGAGGTAGTCACAGAAGATTGCCATTGTATAGCGTGAAAATAAAGCTGAAAGACATTGAACCTTGTCTTGTGGATATGTTGGACCTAGACAGATATTCCTATATATTCGAAATAGCACTGAGTCACACATGGCAGAAAAAATACATGTTCTTATTTCAAAAGAAATGAGTTTTGGGGCTTTTTGTCCTTATGTTCCCACTGAATTGAATGTAATTGAGTGTAATAGAATAGTGAGGATGAGACAAAAGCTCAAATCCTTTTTTTCAAATGTTTAATGAGAACAAATTAGGCTTTTAATAGTGCAGAGAGCATACAGTATTTCACCGTAAATGAGCTAATGGGCATTCCACCGAAATGACTCATGTGAGCAGCTTAGAGTTTATTACAGTTATTTCACTTGCCTTCGCTTGGGCAGAACCTGAGTCATCTTTTATGCCTACAGCTTCCAAAAACCAGAAGCACGTTTTGCGCCCCGAGTCCCTTGAGGGAACAGACGAGGAGGATCCTGTGACAGCCCTGGAGTGGGACCCTCTCTCTACAGACTACCTGCTGGTGGCCAACCTGCACAATGGCATCCGGCTCGTGGACTCTGAGTCCCTGTGCTGCATCACCACATTCAGCTTCCCCAGCTCAGCTGCCTCTGTGCAGTGCCTGGCCTGGGTGCCCAGTGCCCCTGGCATGTTCATCACAGGAGGTATGCGTTTCACACCATCTAAAGCTTCTAAATGATTTTTAACTAAATGTGTTTAATATACGGTGTATGTAAAACCAGCTGATATTTTCATCGCAAAGTGACATATTCTTGTCTGTAGGATTTTTTTAAAAACATTATGTTTTTACATGGGTGTCAGGTTGAGGATTTTGTACACTGAATTATGGGGAAGTTTGCGATCTTGGAAAAGTTGAGGTATTGTTTGGCATTGAACACTGCTCTTTTCCCATGTTTCTTCCCTGATTTGGCAGACTCCCAAGTTGGTGTCTTGAGGATATGGAATGTCTCACGGACAACTCCTTTAGATAACTTCAAGTTGAAGAAAACTGGATTCCACGCACTGCATGTGCTTAATTCCCCACCACCCAAGAAATGTGAGTCACATGTAGCCAAAATGCACATCAACGTAAACGTAGAAAATGAACTACCCCTGAGGTTAGGAGAAAAACTTTTTTTTTTTTTCCTTATTCTAGCCTTCAACACAATATCACCAACTAAGAACCATTACACATCCTCTACCAGTGAGGCAGTACCTCCCCCAACACTCTCCCAGAACCAGGCCTTCTCCCTGCCCCCTGGACATGCTGTCTGCTGCTTCATGGATGGAGGAGTGGGGCTCTATGACATGGGGGCCAAGAAGTGGGATTTCTTGAGGGATCTGGTATGGCGTCAGTACTAGTACAGTGAAGTTAGCCTGCTTAAATGAACATAGAGCATATGTGACATAACACAGAAGATGTATTGATTTGCTATGTATCGACTAAATAACTATCTACATGTGACTGTTTAAAAGTATACACTGAATGAACATCATTCCCCACTCGTTGCTGCTTGTACTCTCCCAGGGTCATGTGGAAACCATATTCGACTGCAAGTTCAAGCCAGATGACCCAAACCTCCTAGCTACAGCATCATTTGATGGGACGATCAAAGTGTGGGACATCAACACTCTCACTGCTGTTTACACATCACCAGGGAATGAAGGAGTGGTCTACTCTCTATCCTGGGCACCTGGTGAGTTTTGAGGATTAAAAAAAGCAATTTATTAAATAATGTATAGCAAGGTAGACAATACAGTATAGTACAGTATGTATAGTATGACAGTATGATAATGATTAGGGCAAGTGAAATATCAAAAGCATAGATAAGATGTTTGATCTTCTATTATTTACTTGAAGGAGATCTTAATTGTATTGCTGGCGCAACCTCAAGAAATGGAGCTTTCATCTGGGATGTGAAAAAAGGCAAAATGATAACCAGATTTAATGAGGTGAGTATACTGAAGCCGTTGTTGAATCTTACCTCTGGATGTAGCACTATTTATTTTAGCCTTTTTTGTCTATACTTGACATAGGCCTGGTCCTGAAATGGACGTACTGTGACAAACAATATTTCGCATTTTTGGTGATTGCCATTGTTGTCATCTTACTTTACTGTTGACTCTGGATACTCACAGAATATCAGTAAAGATCTCAAACGAGTCTGCCAAATAGGTTTGAGAACTTACTGGCTTATGTTTGCTTGTTTTATAGCATGGAAAAAATGGCATTTTTTGTATTGCTTGGAGCCACAAAGACTCAAAAAGGATAGCAACTTGTAGTGGGGATGGGTTTTGGTAAGTTTCTGTAAAAACAATATGTTACTGAAATCAGTGTTGGCTTGACTTTGCTCTACATTTAAAATTTATTTTCATTTTCTGTCCTAGTATAATTCGTACCATTGATGGGAAAGTCTTGCACAAATATAAACATCCTGCTGCAGTATTTGGCTGTGACTGGAGTCAGAATAACAAGTGAGTTCTTATTTAAACACCTTTTGTCCTACAAAATGTCCTATGACATGTCCCACTCAAAAAGCTTTAATGCTTAGATTTGCAAAGGGGCGGCTAGCCAAAATATACATCAGTGCGTACTCCGGCTCTAACCTGGATGCTGTGTTTGAATATTTAATGCTGTGAAAACAAGAGTATCCTCTGTCAATTGCCTCTTTGTTCTCATTGACTTTCTCTGGGCAGTCAGTGGTTCTGTTTGCAGCTCATGTTTCTCTGCCTCTTCTTTGCCACTTTTCTTCCTGCGCCTTTTCTCTTCTGTGCGCTTCTACGCCTGTCACTGTCACTACGCCTGCCCTTCTTCTCCCACTGGCTCTTTCAGAGACATGATAGCCACAGGTTGTGAGGACAAGAACGTTCGTGTGTACTACCTGGCCACCAGCTCCGACCAGCCCCTCAAAGTGTTCACGGGGCACACGGCCAAGGTGTTCCACGTGCGCTGGTCCCCGCTGAGAGAGGGCATCCTCTGCAGCGGCTCAGATGACGGGTAATGAATCATTTACCAGGGGCCCTGTTCACACAATCCCTTCACTCTCACTCTGACCCCTCCGCCACCACCATAGGGTGTTTCCTCCCAGGCATTCTATGCATACTCATACTCAAGTTCTTCTTAGCTTTTTTGTCAATATGTGCTTTTTTTTTACTATACTATACTATACTACACTATACTATACCGTGCAGGGCAGAGTGAAGGTATCATTGAAGGTTTATGTATTTTGCATGGTCTTACTCCTGCAGGACGGTCCGTATTTGGGACTACACGCAGGATGCCTGCATCAATGTGCTGAGCGGGCACACGGCACCTGTGCGGGGCCTCATGTGGAACACAGAGGTGCCCTACCTGCTCACCTCAGGCAGCTGGGACTACACCATCCGTGTGTGGGACACCAGAGACGGAACCTGCCTCGACACAGTGTTTGACCATGGGGCTGATGTTTATGGTACTACTTTTCCCTCATTTTCATGGTCTGAGCAAAAGTAGGATCCCTGAGGTAGCACGCTGCATTGGGATAAAAGCTAGACCAGTCAGAGATGTTACAAAACGACAGTACTGTTAAGGCATAACCATGGAAAAGTCTTTTAGGTTTTTATCAGCAAGGAGAGGTGATATAGGTCTATTTTCAGGAACAATAATTTCACATTGCCTGGCCAATTTAAGTTATGTAGCTGTTGTGCAGCAGAAAGATTTTTATCCTCACTTGTTTAGTTTTTGTATTGTGTGAATCGGCTATCGTTTTTAAGGTACTCCACACTCAGAGGCTCCGTCACAAGTGTAATAACGTTGATGTCATTTTCGATCTCCAGGCCTTACCTGTCACCCAAGTCGGCCTTTCACCATGGCCTCCTGCTCCAGAGACTCCACAGTCAGACTGTGGTCTCTAACGCCCCTCATTACTCCTCTCCTGGTAAACATTCTTACTGACCACAGCTGGGATGACATCATTGGGAACACAGGTCAACACGCACGCTATGTTCTGAATATGGATGTCATTGTGTTGCTGTCTGTATAATGCTTAGCTGATTTGCTGTATGTCGGAAATACATACAGCATAGGTTTACAAAGCATCATGGAAAAATAGACGTTTTACTTTGTGTGGTGTTCCTGTCTTAAACAGATCGTGCCATGGTACCTGGGGCACCTCCCCTCCTGTGTGGAAAAGTGTCCAGAGACATCAAGCAAGAACTGGACAAACTCACTGGTGACCTACGCACAAAGAAGCTGAGGTGGTTTTCAGAATGTTTTTCTGTAAGTAAATCTTGACATATCAATTTGTGTCAAATATAAAAAAAATACACCAAAACTGTATCAATAAGTAGAATAATTAAATGTAAAATAGTTTACATGTTTAACATTTATGGAATGCTAGCTGTAGCACAAAGTGATAAAAGTCATAGTGACCATATTTTCCGGTAAAGTGAATGACTGGATACATAGTAAAATCAACTTATTTTGGATACAATCAATGTTTCAGATGAATGGGTTGTGTTCAAATCACTTGATAAATGCTGAATAATGAATAACTGTGAATAATTGCTTTTAATAAAGTATTCATTGTAGACCTATATAAAGCTTGAACGTTTATGAAGCTTGTTTTTGTGTCTAAGCCTCCAGGTGGAAGCCACAACCTGTGGAACTTGGTGGCTGTGATCGATGGCCAGGATGACAGCTTGCTGCCCCAGAGCTATGGCCAGGGCATCATTCACATGAAGCACCTGATCCGCTTCAAAACCGTGAGTCTGTCAATGATTAACACAGACGAACTGTGACAACTGTTTTAGATTAAACTTTAAAGTACTGTAAATCTTGCTAAAATAATCTTTGCAAAAACACCTGTGGGTTTTTTATGTTACACCAAGGTGATCCGTGTGTGCAATTTGTAACTCTTCATTTATGTTTTGCTGTTAACGCATACAGTCAGAGGCCCAGGAGCTGACCATCGTGAAGATGAGTAAATTTGGAGGGGGCATTGGTGCCCCGAGCAAAGAGGAGCGGCTAAAGGGTGCTGCTGAGATTCACCTGAGGCTGGGTCAGATTCAGAGATACTGTGAACTCATGGTGGAACTGGGAGAGGTACTACAGCAGTCCGTACACAAGGCATAATTTATACATCGGATTAACTAATTTTAGCAATGATTATTGACTGGTTATTGTTACCTGTTGGAAAAAAAACCTCATTGTAGGAAAAATGCCCTACCATGCATCCATGCTAGTTTAATGTAAGGACTAACAAGTGCAGTATAGGTTTTTTTGCCACTAAAGTTATAATGTAAAAGAACAAATGTTTAATTGAACAACTACAAACCCATTGTGATCAGACTTCTTTGTTACATTTTTTATGTTTTAGTGGGACAAGGCATTATCAGTAGCCCCTGGTGTGTCAATGAAATACTGGAAGAAACTTATGCAAAGGTACAGTCACACCACTATAGTAGTGTGTGTGTGTGTGTGTGTGTGTGTGTGTGTGTGTGTGTGTGTGTGTGTGTGTGTGTGTGTGTGTGTATTTGTGATGATTGTCAAAGCAGTATTTCACCTCTTTCCATGTCTGTTGTCTAAAAATGAACTTCTCAATATATGCAGACGAGCAGACCAACTGATGCAAGAAGGTAATGATGATGTCATCCCCTACTGTGTTGCCACGGGTGATGTGAAGAAGCTGGTAAATTTCTTCATGAGCAGAGGCCAGCTGAAAGAGGCCTTACTAGTCGCACAGGTACAGAGATTGGGACCAGGGAGGGATCATTTTATAAAGGATGTCTTCTGTTTGTATGTCGTAATATATTCACCTGTTTGCCGGCTGTTTAACTCAACAGGGTGCTTGTGAAGGGAATATCCATGTGCCTCAGGCCTCTTCAGTACACAACAATGCAAGCACAGACAATGATGACATAGAGGCGTATAATGGGTTAGTATTGTGTGTAGGCTTGTGAGAGTGCTTACATGTAATCACTCTGTGCAGTAATTATGAAAAGTGTGTCCTTACCTTCCTCCTCTTTGTGTCCATTGCTTTCATGTCTTCCCCTTCTCTCTGTCTGTCTCTGTTTGTCTCTGTCTCTCTGCCCCCCCCTCTCTCTCTATCTATCTATCTATCTATCTATCTATCTATCTATCTATCTATCTGTCTGTCTGTCTGTCTGTCTGTCTGTCTGTCTGTCTGTCTGTCTGTCTGTCTGTCTGTCTATCTATCTATCTATCTATCTATCTATCTATCTATCTATCTATCTATCTATCTATCTATCTCTCTCTCTGTCTATCTCTCTGTCTCTCTCTCTAGGCTTCTGCACTGTGTGTGTAAAGAGCTGGCAGAGTGGTATTTCCAGGATGGGCGGGCAGCACTGGCAGCTTGTTGTCATCTTGCAGTGGACAACACAGAGGTCAGTGAGTAGCAGTGAACACTAAGTATCCATACATTGCACACATACACATTCAAAACAAAAACTGACAAAACTGAAAAGGTATCAGAGCAGGGCCATTCTGAGTGTGATTGTTTGTGTATGTGTTTTCTCCCCCTTAGCGGGCAATGGCTACGCTGATCCGCGGTAATGAACTTGAGCTGGCTGTGTATGTGGGGACTGTGCTGGGGGAGGTGGCGGCGGAGGCTACACATTACGTGCTGGAGCTCTTGGCTAGGAAGTACATGACCATGGCGCCCTGGTAAGACCTGCTCACACACTCATTGTGTTTGTGCACAGCACAAGCTAGGGGTCAACTTAGAGACACGTTCAGTGGCTTTGAAGTAAGCCTCTGTTCAGTTCATTCATACAATCTGTACACATCACTAAATTAGTTACAAGATGCAAGATTATCCTGCAGGTTTGCTTTGCCATAGTAGTGACAACTACAAATCCAGATATAACTGTCACATTTGAGTTGCCAAAAGTACTACTAAAAAGTAGTAATAGAAATACAACATAGAAATATAGAAACTAGTAAAGATAGGAATTAATCTTTAAATTCATCTCAACATAACACTTTCAATTGTGAGATGTCTTGCACCCTCTTTTATTTAAGTAGTCCTCAAAGCCACATCACCAATAGAATAGGGTTTGTTTGGGACACAATATTAGCCTACCATTGCTTTGGTTCATGTTAAGCAGGCCTGCTGCATGAATGACAAGTATCACCTGCACAGTTCAAACATTGATGAGTCTTTCAATTGGCTTATTTTCTGCCTATTGTTAAGAGCTCATTTCCTGTTCATTCATCTGTGCACCACTCACTGTTACACCCTACTGTGGTTTTGAAAGTAATGTTTTTTAAACAAAGCTGTAAAAATGTTAATATCAATTAACTGTCATTTCAACAATGCAGTTAAAACCATAACTGCACCATAACTTTGTTCCTTTTGATGTATTATATTAAAACGTTCATTGTCATCCCTCCTCAATGTTGCATTTGTGTTTATTCTCCCTGTTCATCTCCATTTCTTCATAGCTTTCCATCTGTGGCAAACAGGTATATGTGGTTCGCTCAGACACAATGCATGGCCCATGGGTTTTGTTGCTTTTTGTGTGTGCGAGTAGAGCAGTCATCACTGAATTCGCAGGCACATATGTCAGAGATGGTTTCCTGTTCATAAATGTGCTAGCTATAGATAAAAGTAAAATCTCAACTGAAATCAACTGTTTTGTCCAGGATTAGTACAGGAAACCTGGCCCTGTTATCTACAGTATACTTTTACCCAGTCCCTGTACTATTGTCCGTCCTTTATGCATGCACATGTATGTGAGTGTGTCACAAAGTGCACAACATTGCCATGAGGCTCACCACCTCTTCATCACCCAGGGACTTGGCGTGCCAGTTGCTGCAGATGATTCCGGACAATGACATCTTGCTGGCCAAGCTGTGTGCCTTCTACCCCGGCAGCAGTGCCGAGATTGATGAGCTCCATGAGAGGGTAAGTTACCCAAGAACTTTTTTTTTTGTCAAGGTGTGCTTGTTTATGGATTAAGGCAGAGACTATCAGATGTCAGTGTATGGGGTGTTGATGGCAGTGTGAATCTTGCCCAGTGTGGCCTGCCCAGCTTGGAGGAGTGCAAGGACATGGCACAATCTGCTGAGAGCGATGGGGACATCTTCAGTGCTGTGAAGTATCATTTGCTGAGTCCCGAGCCAGAGAAGGCCTTACCTATTGGAATCAACTTTGTGAAAGGTATGTAGTTTAATACAAGTGTAAAATAATGCCTATTTGTACAATCTTCCATTGTATATAACAACAGTAAGTGTTAACTGTTAACAATAAGTTATGTTAAAATGGGATGGTGAAACTTAACTGCAAATCCCATAATTCTCCTCTACCTACAGAACAGCTGACTGGTTCAGAATGGACAGTGGACTGTGTATACCCTGTGCTTGATCTGTTGGGCTACATCCGGACAGACCGACTCCTTCTTCAAAAATGTAGCGAGTAAGTAAGAGATAAACACATAATGAAAAAAAAACACTTTCTAAAACACAATTCAAAAAGTCCTGGTCATACATTGGAGTACCACCTAACTATTTGTTTCTTTCAGGAACCGCAATGAGTTGCTTATTCTCTGTGGCTACATCGGTGCATTACTTGCCATCTCAAGACAATATTTCAGCATTGTTCCAGCACTTTATGAGTATACAAGGTAATATGGTTAGGGCTTATGGTCTTACCTGTGGCTAATAACAGTAATAGACAATGTGTACCTACAATATTGCCACTGCTAATTTGTTATTAAATATTGAGTACGTTACAACTTATGTTACCTACCTCTCTCTCTTTCTTTCTCTCTCTCTCTCTCTCTCTCTCTCTCTCTCTCTCTCTCTCTCTCTCTCTCTCTCTCCCTCTCCTCTCTCTCTCTCTTTCTCTCTCTGCCCCCCCTCACTTTTAGTCAGTTGTTGAAGAGAAGAGAAGTTGCAGTTCCCTTACAGATAGAACAACTCTCTGTAGAACTGGAGGCTTGGAGGGCCAGTACACAAAGTGTAGTAAAGTGGGTATAACACTCACACACACACACTCACACACACACACTCACACACACTCACACACACACACACACACACACACACACACACACACACACGCAAACAACCTCACACACTTGTCTACACTTCAACACAACTAAACTCGGAGGGCTTGAGTGACACACAACTAAGACTGCATAATAGTGCAGAATTCTGTATGTTGGAAAAAAAACAACTACTCTACAAGTACCTAGCACAACATAGCAGAGACCCTCCATTAGGGCAAGACTCTGGTAGCACATCTTTACCTAAAAGAGGACACTCCTTTGAGGATGCTAATGTGCACATGTTGGACAGGGGAGACATATGGTTTGACACAAAAGGAAAGGAGGCCATCTATGTCCACCTGGAACAACCATAATTTTAACAGCACTGGGACTATGCCATCATCTATCAGCCACATACAACTTAGCCTTTAGGTCCCTTACCTGGAAATGTAACCCCCACTCGTACCTTCAGTGGTGTTCACATCTTGGATCAAGTGACCATAATTCACACCTTGTCTCATGTGACCCCTGAGGCCTATCACAAGAAGTGTCGTGAACAGGACACAGGTGCAGCTACATGTACCACGCCACTGGGGATCTCATACCTGGGACTCCACCATCAGTTTTTTTTTTTAACTGCAGAAAGACTTTTGGATGAGAGGAGAAAAATCTTCAAGATAAAAAAAGATGTCCAGTTGCCCTACAGCTCAGAAACTATATTGCTACTATGATCTAAATGAATGTGAACATACACAGGAATATTTTCATCTTTTTCTGTCAAAATATACAGCTGTGTGATATATATTATACACATGCACAAACGTTCTATAAGCAAACCAAAGTAGGGCAAAGCTAAAGAACTTATGCTGTGCCAAGTACAGATTCTTAATAAGTGGTGGTCTTGAATGAGGGTCTTGTGCACTTCATTGTCAGTGCATTTTGGTGGTAAAGTAATGATGCATTTGTACTGCAGTGAATATGAGTGCATACTGTAGTGAATGAGTCATTTATTTATAACATTTAATCAACATTTGCTGAAGAACAGACACAAACACACATCAGTCATCCCTGGAACTATGTGTATATATATATATTCTCTATTTTTTGTTGTTTTGTGTATCTCATGCTCTCCTCATCTACCTCCTGTCATATATCCACGCTGGTTCTCAGAGGGCCTGAGGAGACACCCTACGGCCCTCCGTCCGAGGCCCAGAAAGAGGAGTATGCCCAGCTGCTCCGCAGGATCACTCAGCAGCCCCCCATGGGCCTGCAGGGTCCCGACTACGTCACCGGTTCCAATCTGCCCAGCCACTCCGATGTCCAGATCTCCTGCTTCACTGGTGCCAGGATACAGGTCAGTTCACCTGTATTGTTTTTCTTAAGATTTCATAAAGTATAAAGTAATTTGAAAAAAAAGGTTAAAGGAAGTGTCCAAGGCTAAAAATGCTCTAGGGCCTCTACCAGTGGATCGGCTAGATAGTAAATAAACCCGCTGTGTGTATGCATTAATAAACAGGCTGTTTGCATGCATTAGCTCTATACCTAATATGTCTGATTAAAGCAATGAAGCATGGAGAGTCCTTGAATAGCTGAGTGTATCGTTCTACCCTCCAGTTGAAACAATAGGTCATAAATGACAAGTGCCCATCTGGACTGAAGCATTGTCCTTTGGGGTCATAAAACTAAACCTGACAGCCATACACAAGCTATGGGTGTGAGTTATTATGGTCTGTGGTGTATTTTGTAAATGGGACTTCTAGGTCATGGCAACTCACTCTGTGTGCAATCTATTTAAACGTAGGGTCCGGTGTTCTTCCTGGAGGACGGGAAGTCTGCCATTTCTCTGAACGACGCACTGATGTGGGCCAAGGTCAACCCCTTCTCCCCACTAGGGACCGGCGTGCGCCTTAACCCTTTCTGATCCAGGCAGAGGCTAGAAGGCGGTCTGGTACGGCAACATGCGTAGATTTGTAGAAGCTGCAGTTCCTTGACACGGGTTGGTGAGTGTCAGCATGAAAGGATAGTTTGACAGAAGAGGGCAGAGTCAGAGACTGACACAAATGTCGAAGCTGAAACTCACACCAAGAGGTGGATTACAAACGCACACACACAAATCTGAAAGTATTTTAGCTTTAAAGTTTATTGTAGAACATCGAAACAACTTTACGAACATAATACAGGTGGGTTTATGTGGAGAAGATTATTTATTTTTAATTATTGCATATTGAGAATCTACAGAGACATATTGAATAATTATCTTTCAAAAGGTTAAGCCGTGAAGATTTTCAGTGAGTAACATATCTCTTATTTCACTACAATAGTATTCAGTTGTTTCATTTGTTTGTCCTGACATGAGGCAGAACACAAGGGAGGCTCATGGCTAAGAACGGTTAGTTCTGAATGGACATGTTTGGGTAGTTTATGAGGAGTATATTCATTGCACTGTTTAGGATTCTTGGTAATTCATTTTGTAATAAATTGAAGCTAATATCAATTCAGTTTCAGATGAGACGGTGTAAGTATTGATCACAATTGCATTAAAGCAGTTTGGCATGGGTGTCTTGTCATGTGTGTAACTGGGAATGTACTTTTTATAGAACCCATTTAGGCAGCCAAGACATGACATGTCTCAAGTAGTACATGCAGTGTATCACAGCTATTGTTTTCTTGTGCTGCATATCCATTTCAGGGATGACTACCAATAGAGACAAGCACAGACATGGCTGAGGAAGGATTTTTTTTTTCTTTTTAGTTTAGTTGAGTTTTGTTATTGCTGCAGGGAATGCTCATCTTCTTTGAGCTTTGGACACTTTATCATGGCTACTGACTTGTGAGCTGCATTTCCCTGGAGTTATTTGTCTGTCTCTGTGATGTAGCTTTGCTCAAACTTACCGTAACCTCTGTTTTATTCAAACTCCCTTGCTGAAACAGCTGTCTTAGTTTAGGCAATATGTCCTACCACTGTTTAAATATGGGAATAATGTTTTTGTGAAATACCTGGACCTGTGCCTTAAGATAGAGAACAAGAAATATATCATTACTATCTCTATGGTGTGGTCAGATCTCAAACAAAATAGTCCCTGCTTATACTTGGACTTAAATGTATCTTGGGTGGTTAGATCAGCTAAGACACATTGCCATTTAAACCTGCATCTGTGTACAGTGTGTCTGACTATTTGTGTTCACATTTTGTTACTGCCCACATCAGTCAACTGTTTACACTCTCATGCAGAACACAGTAGGATGCCCCAGAATTTACCCTATAAAATATTATGGTCAGATGATTCTCTGACCATGTCAGCCAGTGGTTTGAGTAATCAGGTGGCTGTGTTTCTTAATGGTCATTTGCACTTGTCCTTAGTGCCATTCACTTGTGATCTGATCACCCCCAGATACGGTTAAAAAACAAATGTAAGCAGGGTCATAGACTATTAAGCAGACTGGATATACTTGCTATCCACATCAGCTTTAATGGAGATTTAAGAATGCAGACATGTTTTAAACATTATCTTACAACTCTGAAATAACACATGCATACGGTTTTGGGACCAATGCATGTAGTCATTTTAGGAGTTAAATTATTTTCATACATTTGCACTGTGATATGTATTTATTTGTATATTTTTCACTTTTTGTTTCCTCTACATCAAGATTGTACAGAGTGTAAATTTCATTAAATTTCACCACATACTCAACAGGCCCTGTGTGTTGTTTATCTGCTGAGTTTTTGGGGAATATGATACATGTTTGGATGGAACATACACAAGTATGGATTGTTTCAACACTACCAAAGGAGAGGCTAACAAAATCACATTTATATTTTAAATACAGGGTGCTTAAGCCAGCTGTGTTTTTATTCTAATAGATGTAACTACAATCAGATCTCCAAGGAAACAAATATTTCTGACCCTTCTGAGGTCTGTGGTAACCAGAGCCATAGAAGAGTGGCCACAAAATTATGCTTTGAATTTCTATCCATGTCAGGTATGGGGTTTAAATTCAGAGCATGCTTTAATACCTCCTCCTGGAGCAAATACTCCGGTCAGGTTATTCAGGTAATTTACCAACTAAAAAAAAATCATGTCTGTACCACCCCAGTCCCTGATCACCACTGCACCAGTCGTCCACTAGATGGTGCAGGTGCTCCTTCTATGACTGGCTCACCCATGCGCCATACCTGCCTCCTCCTCATCATGTAAGTGTGTCACATGGTACTCTGACATCACCACCTCCCCACTTCTGTGTGCAGCGCACTACTCCAATCACCAGACACTGGTGCAGCAATGCCATTGGCTGGGAGATTCACATTCATAAAACATGCTGTGTGCAGCACACAAAGCGACGAGATACAAGGTCTGAGGATTCAGCATCACTGGGAAAAAATGGAGACCTGTGCTAGATCAGCTAGATGCTGATTTCTATTTGACTCCTTTTTATCCGTTTTTTGAACAGCAATAAACACACCTTGAGCATGCATAAATATGCATAAACTAAATATATGAGTTTTATGGTTTTTTTTTTTATCTGGAATATTGACTATTGTATGTGCATGGATCGCCAATCATCGCTGCATCGCTGCCAGTACTGTATTGATTGTATGTTTACAAATCAGCCACAATATTTTAAAACATATAACCAAACATGTTATTTTATTGTCTTAAAAAGTAACACAATCTCCCGACCGGGTATATCACATACACTACAACAACAGTTAAACACCATTACTACACAAATAGGGACTTTTTCTCAAATATTATAGACATTACAAAAGATCCCTCATATCTTTCACTTTTCTTTTTGAAGTTATTGTACTAAGCATGACAGATCAACCTCATTTACAGCATGGTACTGTACACTGTCACCATTTAGAAACAATGTTGTCTGATGCTGTTCTAAAATCCATAATGTTAAGGGAAGACATTTCATGGACTTGTCATTTTATTTCATATGAAATATTTTACAATATAAACAAAGCATCCTTCTTGGATGGACTTTACAGCAACCAGACCAGGCATTTCAGTGCAAACATGTTTATACAAGGCAGTCTTGGCTGCAATACTCCCTTTTGACGTCCAAAAGCTAATATTAAATCAATTGATAAATAATAATAATAATAATAATAATAATAATAATAATAATAATAATAATAATAATAATAAAAGCTAGGAACTGATTACATTACCTAAAAGAATCCATTTTCATAAAGGAACTCCACAAAATGCAACGGGAATTTGGAAATGCATCCTCAGACGGAGCCTCCAGACATGTAGTGTGTGCTCAGAGTCAACAAGTCGACTATGGAGTACAGAACATTGTCCCCTATTTTGACAATGACCAACAATCTCAGCGTAATAATAGCAAATCATGTATTCAGTGTAGTGACAGCATGTCATGAATGTAGCATGATAAGAGCATACCATGTCTTTTTCATGTATCCAGGACTGAGATTTGGTGGTCTGAGGCCTAGAAATCAAATTTAGGTAAGCGTTGCAGAAAAGGTTGAGAAACTAAAATAAAAGAAGGCTGAGTTAAGTGAAAAGGCATTGTAATAAAAAAGGAAAAAGAAATGGAGTACTTACTGGGTATGCAAATGAAAATATGACTAAGGGTGCAACAAATATTGTTTGAGTCACACTTTATTTATTTTCTGGATCTCCTGACAGATAAAAAAAGCGATTAGGATTAGAAACTGGGATTCAGATAGGATTTCAACCCAGAAGTTTCAGAAATGAGCACAATCATATAATCACATATGTGTAAACTAACACAATTTTCCACCTAAAATGACATGGGCCATTTAGAGACTCTAAAAGTGCTAAAGAAGAGTGAACAAGCATAATTCCTGGATTCTCGGTCTGAGAGTTCCTGGATTTAGTATTTATTATGAGCTTCCGTCGAGATGCATTGTGAGACAGTGGAGTTTTCACACAAACACTCCCCTACTGACAACCCATGATCCAGTTAAATGAACCATCATGCAACAGGCTGCAGGAAACACAAAACCAACCCAAAAGCAAAAAAAAAAGTTAACCTAAAAATAATTGGCAAAACAAATGGAAACCCTGGTTTTAAAAATGCATGGTCTGATGAGATTGTACATAACTCACAAGGAAGCAAAAAGACACTCCTGTTCCAGTGGAGAAAAATGAGTGGACTACAGCACTTCATACTGATTCATTAGGATAAAAGTTCTCTTAGTTACAATGTCCACCGCTCCATGTCAACATTCACAAAGTAGAGGCTGATATCGCCATGTTCCACAGGCAAAGAACCCAAATCTGTACACGCCTTGATCTCACCTTTACACAGATGGTGGAGGTAGCTAGGTATGTGTATGTCTGTATGTGTACATGTGTGTGGTTAGTCTTACCAATGTATGCTTATGCGTGAATGTGTGTTTGTTTGTCTTTGTGTATGCACGTGTGTGTGCGTGTGTGTGTGTGTGTGTGTGCGTGTGTGAGAGAGTGTATTTGTGTGACAGATCAAGAGACAGTGAGCAGAGAAGCGTTTTTCTTTTCTGTTGTTTTTTTTTCTCCAAATGAAAATCCTACAAAAGCCTGCACAGAGACAGTTTCTTCAGTGTCCTCATGGCCCAATGCCACCTGACCACTGATGAAAGCAACACAAGGCCAACACAGTGGGGAACCACCGAAGACAACCAGGAGATGCTGAATGAGCCTGCTGTCTTCCTGTCCTTCCTTTCCAATCCACTAGGTCCTCCCCACGCCCAGCACATGGCACTCACAACGACTCTCCCTGTTCCCGATTGGTCACTGCCAGGGTGGAGAGGATAAGGCGGCTTATCTTCGTTTTGAAGGGAAAATGTGTCGAGGTAATAATGACGACTGTATGACATCCATTATGACTGATTGGAATATCAGTGCCTTAACTTAGACATGGCACACCAAAGACAACTTACCACTTACATCTAACCCCCCCCCCCCAAACAGTAGCGAAGAGCCATTTTTGCCTTGCCCTGACCTAAATGTATCTCTCTTTGCTAAAACAAACCAACCATAGAGATGGTCTGGGGGCTGTAGTGAGGTCTGTAAATGAGTCTACCTCATGTTCTCCCTCCCTACCCGACCAATAAATAATGTGCACATACATGAAAACATCAGATCTGATGAGGACATACTAAACAAAACTTTCCTGTTTGATAAAAGAAGGGTGATTTTTTATGTGTGTACATATTCTTAAAAACAAAGCATGATATCCAACCTGCTCACAAGCCTGCCTTGAACTGAAAAATTAGAATGTCTGTCAAAAAATTGAGGAGAGAGGGAAGGAGATATATGTGCCAAATTACGAGATTCCCGTGCAAATAGTATTTTTAAATGCCAGCTCATTTGATTAGATTGAACTGAGCTACCAATAATAATAATAATAATAATAATAATAATAATAATAATAATAATAATAATAATAATAATAATAATAATAGCACAGCAGCAATAGGGGTCCGATCCTCCTAAAGAGTATCGAGTAAAACCCCTTGGGGAGATTCTTACGACTTTCAACAAACGGTTGAAAAACAGTGCTTAAGCACCCAAACTAAAAAACAAACAAACAAACAAAAAAAAATAAAATATATATATATATATATTGTACGCCATCACCATTCATCTGCCCTAAGACAAACGTGCTTCCTCTCTTTCTTTGAAATGGCAAAGCAAGAAGACCCGAGACAGGGGAGCCAACACAATTGGACGAGCATTTTTCCAAACTGACAGTGACGTCCATGGAAACCCTAGGTTCACGGTACTAAGTCACTGCAAACAGCCACCAAGATGCCAGGTTGGTTTGTTTTGTTCATGTTTGCTTGTTGTTAACTATTCATGACCTGAGATTAAATGTAGGATATAAATCTAATGGTAAAACAGGTAAATTCTGTCAGTAAATGTCACATACAAAGCACTTTTGTGCACTATAGGTGTTTAGTAGTTTGAAACTCAACAAAAATTACACAGCTTTCCATTAAATAAAGTCAAATGAGTTTAACATGATTGCAGTTTGTACTAGTTGTATCTATTTTTTCTTGTAACGGTGTGAAAATGAATCCAATATTTACTTTTAGCAATAGAGAGATAACATTGTCATGAAGGAATGCATTTATACTCTGATGTGCAATTCAACAGCTCTGTGAGAAAAGTCTTTTTTAAAGTTGGTCAAATGAGAAAGAATATATATATATATATATATATATATATATATATATATATATATATATATATATAATACCTTGGTTCTCTGACTTTTTGTAAACCTTGAGCCATATTACCATTGCCAGATTTCCTAAACACTGTCAGTGGATCGTATCAACATTCAGTCGTTACACCAACACAACCAAACTGTACCAGCAAAATGATTTCTCTTCCATGATGAAAACCCATTGTAACAATTTAAGAACAACAATGTGTAAGATTATTGATGCCAACCTTTTCCTTCAGAAGCATTGTCAACTTATTTCCAGAGAGAACAATCTTGGAGTAAGAGTTAGAAAATTTTCACAATAGGTAATACAGACTGGAGAATTTCCTGATTGATAGTTTGTTGACCTAAGGTAATTTCTAAAGTGTGTTTTTCCCCTCTTTTTGTCATTTATTTTTTTTCATAATTTGTATTTTTTTGTTTTCTTTTTTGTACTTTTTTGCAGTGTACTGTGGGAACAGTCTGTGAAAGCCATGCCTGTGGGTCTAACAGTCCCAAGTGTAGTTGGAGTGTTGCCGCTGGGTGACTGTACAGCCCCGTCTGTCTGTCCGTGCCCCTGTCCATTGCACCGCCGACACCTCCACCAACCCGTATGTCCCCCTCTACTCTCTCCTCCTCTGAGTCACCGCCTCCCTCCCTCTCCCTCCTCTGCGAGGAGGTGGCTGTCAGACACTGGTTATGGAGGCCAGGCAGTTGGGGGACTTCTGCAGTTTCTCGGGCTGGGTGGTGGGCGGCTCAGGGATGCTGCGGAACCCGAAGGGAGGCCCGATGCTGGTGGTGCCCATGTGGCCAGGGCTCAGGGCCGGGTTCTGGCGCCGGTTGCTCTCCACTATGCTGGAGGTGTTGGAGGCCAGGCTCTCACGCGTGCTGCATGGAGACATGGGGGAATGGTGGACACGATGGGGGGAGGGATGGCCAAGAGAGAGGGAAAGTGGAGGGGGAAGGGGGTCAAGAAGAGCAAAAGGTGGGTAAAGAAGAAGAATATGAAGAAGGGAAGAGGAAGACATAAATGGATGGATGGATGGTTGGATGGATGAAGGAATAAAGGGATAATGGGAACAAGAGAGTTGTGGGAAGTGGGAGCAAATGGAGTTTGGTAAGAGTGAAACAGAAACAGAATAAGTGAAGAAATCAGAACACAGAAAAATAGAGGTAGGATATTATCATCTAGAGAGATGGTCTGCATGTTTTTTTTCTCCCAACTGTAATTTGGTCCATGTGCAGTTTTATATCTCTAGGTTGGCAACCGTAACCCACAGTGAGCACACCCATCTCATATCCTCTGAGCAGAAAAAGGGAGAGGGAAGACAAAAGGAAGATAGCGCTCTACCCATGAGTCATAATACATCCCAAACACAAACTCATGAGAAATAGAGGCATTTTAAAAAGACATGTGTTGCTCTGTTAGGCAAAAAGACAATTCCTTATTGGAAAACATGCAGTGCACAAACGAAGCACGCACACATACACATACACAACAGTAGCACAGGCTTGCTGATAAGTGTAGAGGTGGGATGAATAGTCCAGGCCAATCATACTGCCATTTCTGATAGACTTAATGATTGTGGAGTGTCCAATGAATTGGAGCAGGCTCCTTCACACACACACACACACACACACACACACACACACACACACACACACACACACACACACACACACACACACACACACACACACACACACACACACACACACACATACACACACACACACACACACACACACACTACTCAGGGTAATTGCATCACTGAGTCTCTAAAATAAATCAGGGCCTCAGTGATAGAGGGGCCTGAGCTATAGTGGTACTTTTCCAGAGGCTGCAGTATGACATCATCACTAATGTGATGAGTCACACAGGAAATAATGAATGATTGTGTGTGTGTGTGTGTGTGTGTGTGTGTGTGTGTGTGCGTGTGTGTGTGTGTGTGTGTGTGTGTGTGTGCGTGTGTGTGTGTGTGTGTGTGTGTAGGAGCCTGCTCCTGTGTGTATGGATGTGCATGTGTATGCGTAGGTTGTGGGGTGGGTTGGGGTGGGTCTAAAATTAGAGAACAGCAATGGCCCTTCTCGTAAGCTATTTAGGTCTATTAATTCATACCCACAGACCAGACGCAAGCTGTGAGATAATAGAGCTGACAAAGCTGAGATGCAGCGGGCCACTGCAGAGCTGGGGGTAGACCATGTGACTCTCTGAGAGACAGGCTCTCTGTTAAGACCAACACTCTGCTACTTGCTACCTATACAACATTCCCCACTGCAGCTGCAATAGTGTATAGTAGAGGTGGCCCTGATTTGCCAAAGTTTTTAAATGCTATTTCTTAGTATGGTACGTGATAAATCTGCTTCACTGGACATGTGTAAAAATAAATAGTAAAAACACACAGTGCTTTCACGTCTGGTGTGGGCACTCCTATTAATTATAAAAAAAACACAATTGTGGCAGCTTACAATGTACAAACTGAACAGTGAAGTTGGCCATCAGGCCTACTATTATATCTGACAAATGGATACCTGAATAGCAAAGACCACTGGTGAACAAACACCACAAGTAGGCTTGAGCTTGGTGGTGTCATAATATGGCAACAAAACAACTGAGGATGAATTTTGCTGTATGGTTTCAAACAGATATGTAAATACAGTAATACAATATGTATACTCAAATCAAAAGTAGCAGAAATGTCAACAAATTTAAAATGATTGTTTAATGAAAAACTAAAAAACATGTACATCAGTAGCAATACATTAGGCATTTCACATCTGATCAAAACGATCACACACCAATGCACACATAATGTAGAAATTAAAGATGTTCACATAAAATTGATATTGCTGCACAAAAATGCTCTCCATCTCTCACACTCATGCATAAAAAATATCTTTGGCTAATATTGGAGATTCTGCTGTGGGCTCATTCTGCTGTCTTTACCTGGAGTGTGAGTCACACAGACTATTTTTAGCAGCTGTGTCACACTTTACCCTCTTGTTCATCACAAGCTACGACACACACACACACACACACACACACACACACACACACACATACACACACACACACACACACACACACACACACACACACACACACACACACACACACACACACACACACACACACACAGCCTGGGGATGCCCACTCACTCCTGTGTCTCCCAGTTCACAATACTGTCATTGTGAGAAGGGAGATTCCACCCAGCTGAACCAAGGATGCTACAGCTCAGCTAGATAAGAGTTTAGCCACCCCAGGCTCTTGCCAATCAATGCAGCAGATTTTCCAGATTCCAGGTTACCAGACAGCAAATACAGCATCTTAATAATCTCCAGCAGCCTGTTCTTTAGGCCTGTGCCATTTCCTGAGTACCATCACAGTTATCAGGATAAGTAAGGTGAGCAGGTATTCCATTTGTTTCTTTTGTTTGCTATAATTTAGCCTTCCTAATTGACAACTTAGGCCACCTGCAAATCCTCACCTGTTCAATGGACTGTTGCTGTAAATTACATCCCACCCACCCCAAACTAACTTTAAATGAACAGTGGGGTTAAACAAAATAAAATAAGTAACCCCACTACAGAGACCCGCCTCATCTGGTGAAGCACCCGACTGCTGAGGGGAGGCCAGCTGCCTGCTGATGGGGGCCTCTGCTTACCGTGGAGAGTTAAAGCCACTGTCGACCGTAACGCTGCTGCTGTCCATGCTGTCGAGCCGAGCCGAGTGAGCCGACTTCTGGCTGCTGCTGTTGTCCGTCTCCTTGGGGCTGAGCAGGGTCAGGTTGGTCTCGAACTTCCTCTGCAGGTCACGCTCCTTCTCCCTCTCGAGCAACCACTGCATGGTGCCTCCGCTGCCTGGACCGCACACCCCTCCACCACCTCCACTGCTGCCCACTGGCCCGCTCTCACCCCGCACTTTCACTTCTGTGGAGCTCGTCTCCTTGCGTGAGGGGTCCTCTGTCTCATCGTCATCCTCGTCATCCGAGACGTTGTAGTAGTCGAAGCCGGCTTCCGAGGCAGAGGGCACTGCCGTCTGGTCCGAGCCAGGGGGCACGGGCAAAGAGGCTGGCGAGGGAGTGGAGTTGGGGGGCAGCGACTGCAGGGACTGGGGCTCCGAGCTGTCCAGCACCTCGGCCGACTTGGAGTGGGGCGCCTTTCGCAGCGTGCCTGACTTGGAGTAGCAGCCACCGCTGCCGTCCGAGTAGCCCACGCTCAGCACGTTGTGCGGGGGCTTGAACAAAGTGTCTTTGCTGAAGATCTCCTTCCGTTTGTCTACCAGGCCACTGCCCAGGCTGCCCAGGCTCCCGGGGCCACTCCCACCACCGCCGACTCCCCCGCCGCCGCCTCCCCCACCCCCGGGGTCGGCGTTGTGTTGGTGCGGTATTAAGCGTCCATTGGGCAATGGCTCTGGAGTCTGACTGGGAGTGGGCTTGCCCGAGCCACCATGTCCCTTGGAGGAGGAATCCTCCTTGTACTCGAGCGAGTGGGGCGAGGTGAGGTGCGGTGTCTGCCTGTCGGCTGGCGAGCCTTTCCTGATCCCGTCTGATGAAGTCAGCGTGTCGTGATCGGCCTTGCTTAGAGGCGACGGCGCGGTCAGGATCGTCTCGTTGGATGTGTTGCACTGGAAATAGTCATCAGTCAAAGGCTTGGGTGACAGTGCCTTCAGGTCACTGTAGGCAGGCAGGCTGTCCCGGCTCTTGTTCCTCTCCAGTGGGCTGCAGAGCCGCGACTCATCCAGGCCGCCTTTGCCCACGTCCGGCACGCACACCTCAGAGCTGAACTTAGCCGCTGAGAACATGATGCGCGAGTAGTGCGGACCCTGCTGTGATGATGCCCGCAATGTGCCGTCGTCCGTGTAGTAACGGCTCCGGTCATCAGGACTGCGTTCGTAGTCCTCGGGTGTTCCCAGCGATGCAGCCCCACCCAGTGGACCTTTGGAGTTGTCCATGGAGCGTGAGCGCTCCTTGGCCTTGTCCGGCCGCTCGTTTCGGGACTTGCGGTCCTGCGTGTGGCTGTGGCTGCGGTGCACGCGGGAGTGAGAGGTGCCACGAGATGGCTCAGGGAAAGGCATCTCAGTCCGCCGTTTGGCCAGCTCTCCCGACACGTCCCACTCGGGTGTGACGGGAAAGTGGGACTCTGCAATGTTGGGGTTGCTGTGCACCAGGTAGGCGCCCCCGCCACGGCTGCGCTCCACCGTGTACATGCCCTCACGCGGCGAGCGCACCAGTGAGTGGCTGAAGAAGCGGTAGTCACGCTCCGCGTTCACGGCTGCCACCAGGTCCAGGTTGGAACTCTCAGACGGGTCGCCACGGGAGGCTCGGGTTTTGCTGTGCGAGCGAGACTTGCCGTGGGGCGCGCGGCGGTGCCCTCGGCTGCGTCGGCTGCGGGCGCTGTGCTGGGCCGAGGAGCCTGCCTTACTGCGCTGTGCCCGCTCCTCTTCCAGGCGCTTCATGACGGCCGTGTGCCGAGCCACGTTCTCCACCGTCAGGTCGGGGTTGATGCGGCGGATGATCTCCATCTCCACCTCCCGGGGGATTGCGGCGGCCGCGGGCGTGTCCTCGTCCCGCAGGGGCCACTCCTCGGGTGGGAACTGGGCTGAGAATGTGGACAGCTGCTTAGTCTTGTCCTTCTTGAAGCTCAGGCGGAACAGCTTCAGCCCAAACCTTTTGGACTGCCTCTCACTACTGCCCCCTCCCCCCCCACTGATGCTGCTGCCCTCCTTCTTCTTGGTGAGTGTGTCCGTCTTATAGGAGAAGGCAGCTGTGCTCTTGGTCTTATCCGTGGGCTCTGGCGGGGGCAGGTGCTGGGCTGGGAGGGGAGGGGGTGGGGGTTGAGGGTAGGAGGGCGGATCTCCCTTGGGCTCCTTGGGCGACTTCCTCGGCAGCGTGGACGTGTGGTGGCCGGCCAGTTCGTCCCGGTACGAGTTGTAAGGCTCGCAGTGGTTCTTGTGGTGCGGCTGGGTGCGCTCACGTTCTCGCACACAGCCCGAGGTCGATGGCGTAATTGTCCCAGACTGTGGAGATGTGCACTGCTGTGCTGGAGGTGGCGGCTGCGGCTGCTGCTGCTGCTGCTGCTGTTGTTGTTGTTGTTGTTGTTGTTGTTGCTGTTGTTGTTGCTGCTGCTGCTGCTGCTGCTGCTGCTGCCGCTCAGGTAACCGCTCGTCCAGGTGGTACCACTTGCTGTTGGTGCGGATGAGAGAGGGCGTGATGAAGTAGGTCTGTGGTGTGACGATGAAGTAGCCCTCCGGCGTGGGATAGATCTTCCTCTCCCGCACCAACATGTTCAGAGTGTGCCGCAGAATCTCCGGGCTAGGTGTTGGCACCCCTGAGAGGAGACACAGAAATGCATAGGTCAGAGGGGCTTGGTTGTCATTGTAAACAACATGTTTGATTGGCACGTTGAAACACGTCTTGGAGGAAGAATGTAATTCTCATATGTTAAATTTACATGTCTACATTATAATATATATCTATATCTTTTGATAATAAACCACCATTGTGGCAAATATTATTACATAATTATTTTATTGTTGTAGCCTGCATGCCATGTCATTATTTCCATGTTATGTATACCCCTTGTGTGTTTAGGAGATGCAATTAGCTTCGAGTAGACTATCTACTTTTAAATCAGATTTAAAGGAAGTGTTTCTGCCCATCATCAGTAGCAACCTTTGACAGATCAGGTCAAAAGGCAGATTATAACAGTGTTACCCATGTCTGTATGTTGACGTGCATTGCACTGTGATATGGTGAGGTTGCGTTAAAAATACATACAAATGCAATAGGGAATAACAGGGGAAGATGGATTAGCAGGTTCACACTGAGGTTAGCTTTACTGACTGAATGAGCTTTGTGTATCACAACACAGGGATAAAGCATAAGTAGGTGTGATCTCTGGAGAAACAACACGGCGCCAATCAAAAGGACTGGCATGCAACGCCAACATTCCCCACACCCTCCCACCAATCACACCACACAAGGCATTACTTCACCTTTCATCATCAAGTAAATAGGCCCCTTGGCCTGGAAACAACTCAGAAACCATTTAGCTGATTGAACAGTCTGCATTCATTAAGTGTAATTCATACGACTATATTGAAGCCTTCTGGCAAAACTGCTTTGGAGATTATCATATTACACCAAACAATATCAGATGCGTTAGACAGTGTAAACCGACAGCCGGCAAAACTCAAGAGAGCTTAATTCTCCATTTCACTATTTGAGTGGCTTCAAGTTACTATTGCCACAGCATTCTGCTGAATGTCACAGGTCCTGGGAGCTTCTCAGTTGTGTGTCTGAGCAGCAAAATGAGTATGTGTGTGTGTGTGTGTGTGCGCGTGCACGTGTATGCGTGTATGTGGAGGTGGGTTGGGCACGTGTGTGTGTTTGTTTGCATGTTTGTGTGTCTATGTTTTGATTAAACAACAAATATGTTATGTAAAAATTAACATCATTACATCACTTAACAACAGCATCCAATCTCTTCCGCTAGCACAGTAGTGGTGGCTTGTGTTTTGGACATAGCCAGACACAGAGGTTGTCTTCCAGACGAGATGGGATGCTGCAGGGTACACTGTGTCCTCACTGCTTCCAAGTCCTGACTTTACCCTAATCAGTCTCTCTCATAAACACACACGCACACACACACACACATCCTTGCACTAATGCACACACTCACACATAGTTGTTCACTGAAGCTGGATAAAGCACCAGATAAGCCCTAACTTGTGAGGGTTAAGCGTTGCTTGCCATTACATCATACTGAGTTAGTTGCCATACCAACATGACGCAACCCAGAGACTCCACTCTCCATCTCCCACCCCCCATCTGTCTGAAGAGTAGCACTGTTCTATTCGCAGTGAACTTTCCTTCACTCACTGATTGGCCAAGGCTTCTGACAAAGAGCTGTGCAGAGTGTAACGCCAGGCTCTTATTGGACATTTGCTTTTGCCATGCATTGGGTTCAGCTTTACAGTCTGTGCGAAATCGGGGGTTCCTTGGAAGCCGTGTTTCCCACTTTGTGAGTGTGACTGGTTTGTTTGGAATCGCCCTATTTTTGCTCCGGCAGAGGTGCATTGATCAGTACGAATAGGATAAGTTTGATGTAGAATAGCATAGGACAGACAGGATTAAAAATGAAATAGGCTAGACACACACTCTCATGAGTTCAACCACAGAGCTTACTTGTTGTCTGTTGTTTTGACATACAGTACAGTACACACAAGTTCAAGGAAAGTCAAGATGCTACACATTTTACCATTTACCTTGGTGAAAGTTAGAGGTCATTGAATGTGTAAGTGTGCTACTACTGTATGTGCATGGGTATGTGTGTATGTTTGTGCCTGTGTGCATGTGTGGTGGTGTGAAAGACGGAGCACACTGTCAGCAATAATCCTCAGTTTAATGAGGTATTGACAGTGACACCGCAAAGACCCCAGAAGCACCCGCAACCCCCCACCCCCCTTAACTCCAAACACACTTGCTCTCTTTTCGACTCTCTCAGCATAAGCTGCTGCACACACAGTTCAAAGGCCTTCAAGGCTTCACATTTCAGACTTTTTATTCACAGGAGAGAGGGAGACTGGCTGCCCCTTTTGATCAATATTTCATCGCAGAAATGTACTTCCTGCCCTTCAGCCCATTCCAACTCTCCTCTTCTCTTTCTCTCCTTCTCTCTCCATCCTTTTCTTTATTTCTTTCTCTCTCTCTCTCTCTCTCACTCTCTCTATCTCTCTCTCTCTCACACACACACACACACACTACACTCATGGCCACACAAACACCCGTTGCACATTTGAGCTGGCACAATTAGTAATAACTACTCACATCTCAACCAACGGGCCATACCCTTTGGAGCTAAGCTCCTTCCTATAATCTAACAACAAATTGTTGACAGAAGTGTTGGCTTAACAGTGAATAGGTCATATCTGTGTTAGTGTAGTTAAAAAAAGACCACAATACCTTACACTCTACAGGACAACATTTGTGAAATGCACAACTACAAAGAGAAAATGCATATAAAAACAGGAGTGCTGTAACAAACTTGCTGAAAATGTCCGCACTGACATGAAACAAAATATATATACAGTATGTATTCTTACGAAATACATGAGTCATGGACTCATGAAAGTCCAAGTGCGTGGTGACTGAAAGGTCAGGTGATTAGTTTCGATGAGCTCGAGACAGATGAGAAAATGGATGCTGTAAAGGTGAAAAGGAGGCTAGCCTCTAGCAATTATGTTATGTACTTGTTCCAACTTACATGTTTGTTTCAACTTTTGACGAATGTATAAATGTCTCATTCTTGACGAGAGGCAAAAGATCTTGTATGCATGCACATATTTGAATATGTCGGGCTACAAACGGGTTCGGGCTTTAGAAAAACTGTCAAGCTCGGGCTTGGCTCGGGCCGAATTCTATCGGGGTCGGGCCTTGTCAGGCCTAACTTTTAAGGCCCGATTACAGCTCTAAACCTCACTGCCACCTTGAACCAACCAAGAACAACTGTCTTAGCAAATGACTTCCTTGCAGCCTTGACAAAGTCCTTTAGTTCATAAAACTGACCTGACTGACTCCTGTTTGATGACTGTAGTGACAGTTCTGTAGGGATGTCAAAGGCAGTTCAATCCATATGTTTAAACACAAGGAAAGTAGATAATGTTTTTAACTCTTAAAGGTAGCTAAGGAATTTATGAAACCTCACACCATGTCTAACAAAAATCCCTCCCTCCTCTCAGTTTGACCTTAACTTCTTGGGGCATGAGTTGAACTTACTAAATGATCATTTGATTTGGACATAAAAATAAAACCATGTGTGTCTCCGCAGCTGGATAATTTGATGAAAGGGGAAACTGACACAGGGACTCATCAGCTAAGTGTGCTTGGCATGGAGATGAACATTCCTAACAGGATCAGATTTTACTCTTCCTAATCCATACTACCTTGGCCTATGTGTGTGTGTGTGTGTGTGTGTGTGTGTGTGTGTGTTTGTGTGTGCGCGCACGTGCATGTGTGTGTGTGTGTCTGTGTGTCTGTGTGCCTGTGCATGAGTGTGTGTGTGCCTGTGTGTGTGTGTGTGTGTGTGTGTGTGTGTGCCTGTGTGTGTGTGTGTGTGTGTGTGTGTGTGTGTGTGTGTGTGTGTGTGTGTGTGTGTGTGTGTGTGTGTGTGTATGTATGTCCGTGCGACATGATTGTATATGTATGTGGTGTCCTGTTGTGTCTGTCTGCACACAGTTGCACATGTGTGTAAGTGGGCATTCAGGGCTCCATATGCAAAATGATGAGGGGCAGGGAAAGAACAGTGCAGTGACTGCAGGAACAATGACGATAAATATGAGATGCGATGAAGACACAATACAGACAGAGTGTGAGAGATGGGGAAGGCATGGAGAAGTTCACCTCTTCCACCTCAGGTTAGCTCTTTGATGTGAACTTCTCTCTTAAGATCTGACAACATCATTACTCTACTTTCTGTCTTAGGAATGACAGCAATACAGGATTCACGCACATTCATACACACATGCACGGACCCACACATGCACATACATACGCATACAGACACAGAGATGTTTACTCAGTAAATGTCAACAAATATATAAACACATATGTTACACATAACCAGATGATAAGTCCCATTGAATACATTTAAGCATACCCAAACACTTTCCCCTTTTAAAGTATTACTTTCTACTGACAGCTCAACCACAAACACACTATTTGACAAAAATCCAACCATCTCTGTGTGTGTGTGTGTGTGTGTCCATCCTGTATGAGAGTAGCAATTCTCTAAATGTCATATTTTATTATTACAATGCTGCTGATTTAGTATAGGCCGTCACACTCGGTGTCCCATCTCATAAATACTATCCCTCCTGGGAATTGGCGAGGCAAAAAAAGGGGATGGAGGAAAAACAGTATGAAGAAACAAGAAAACTGTTTGACATATCTCTAAAACTCCTACATGACTGCTCTTGTACTCAGGCACCTAGATGGTCAGCTAGAGAGTGACATCACTGAGACAGAAGCAGTGTCAGCGATAGTCTCTCCTTGACTAGCAGGCTGCCAACAAGCACTGGCACTTTGCATAAAGGGAAAAAAACTGGCAAAGGAGAAGGCTTTCAAGTATGAAGCAGGAATCCACTGCAGAGTAATAAAACAGTTTCATGAGTACAGATGCATTCAAAACATGAGTGTGCGTTGAATATTTAATTTCTGTTTGTGCATGATGATGTGTGATGGAAAATATGATCATGTAATTTCTTATTATGGGCTTTATATGGCTGAAATATTTTGACACAACCTTTCGCTGGAATGGGCTTGTGGTACATGCTCTATTTGTATTTATTTACTACTGTTTCCTCCTTCTGTTGGAGGAAACTGCAAAGGCTTGCCAGTGGTCCTGGATGAGATGCATGTTGTTGGCATGGTGAAAGCCATGGGGGAAAGTGATAGGTAGGTGCTGCTGAGTGGATCATGTAAACGGCCCCAGCAGCCCCAGTCACTGTAACGGTAGCCGGCTGGTTCAGGTTAACCCTTGTTGAGCATCTGTCTGTACGGCTCCAGTTGGCCATCCCCTCAGCTGCTCTGTCCTGTACAGCTCACATGAGGTTGCGTGAATAGCTGTAGTCAGTGGCCAGTTGTGCGTGTTACACCTGGGAGTAGGGACTAACAGCCTGAACTATTTACTTGGTTATAGATAGTGCAGGGGTAGGTGTAATAGCTATAGTTTCTCCCTAAGGTGCTCTTCCTACATGCACAAGTACTGTGTGTTCTTTGTAAACTGTGCTCACCCAAAAAACTCAAAGCTCTCTCAACATGAGCATAGAAATAAATGGCTCATATTAAATTCGAGTTTTTGCGTACAATGAGTACACCTGACTTTTGCACAAACTTGTATACGTCATTATCACTCAAACATTAGTGTGTGTGTCTAGTGGTTACTGGTGAGGCTTTGGACAAGCACGGTAGCCACTGGTGGTTAAATCTACTTTGATCTCCACCTTCACATAGCTTGGAACTGAGTCAGCAGCTAACTCTCTGATCCTCCCTACCCATGTGTTTGCATTGACAGCCTGAAACGTGACAGGAATAGCACTGCAACATTATTTGACACTCACTCTAGGTGCTTTTGGACTGACCAAATCTATGAACATAGTTCTAAGAATAATCCACCAAGATTTCAGTTCTGTGATCTCCACACCCAGGAAAAGTGTTTAGTGTTTGCATCCCACTGCCAGTACATCCCGAGTGAGAAGGTGTAAGTAGTGTAGTAGTTGTAGTAGTAATTCTTTATTTGTCCCAAGTAGGGCAACTGCTTTACAGTGGCAGCACACAAATTTCCATTATTGCTGGATAATCCAGAGCAGTGACTATAAACTCACACTCTATGGGATCTTTTTGTGAGGAAGTCTAGAATCCAGCCGGACATACTTGTATCCAGCTGAAAGCAATCAAGCAGCTTTTGCACCAGTAGGTGGGGCTGTATGGTGTTGAAGGCTGATAAGAAGAACAGTATCCTCGCATGAGTCTTGGAGTTCTCAACTGACAATGGTACTTACAACCCCAATTCCGATGAAGTTGGGACGTTGTGTTAAATGTAAATAAAAAAGAAATGCTATAACTCTTAAATCATACAAGCAATATATGTGTTTGAGAATAGGGCTGGGCGATATATCGATATTATCGTAATATCGATATATTTTCAAAGAAGATATGTATTTGACACTATATCGCCATATCGATATATATTTTCAATGATACAATACCACTTTATCAAAACCACTTATCCTAATGTGTTCACACTGTTCAGACAGCTGGAGCTTTCTTGGATCACTCAGCTGTACCCCTGTGTATGTTACTGTTTACGTTTTCATTTGCACAGCTCTTTTAGAGCAGTCTTAACTTAATATGAAACACTTTGCTCATCCTGAAATATCGATATGTATCGTATATCGCCAGTCAGCCCAGAAATATCGTGATATTAGTTTAGGTCCATATCGCCCAGCCCTATTTGAGAATAGTTCAAGGACAATATACCAGTTATTGAAGCTGGATTTTTTTGTTGTTGTATGGGATATTTATGGTCATTTCAAATTTCAACATGTCTCAAAAAAGTTGGGACGGTTGTATATCGACGTCCCTTGAGCACCTCATACAACAACAGTTCAGTGCATACGTCATCTTGAACTGCTGCTAACAGCAGGGGTGGGCGTTAGCTATACCTGTTTACCATTGGATATTACCCCTTTGTGTGGACTGATGCTGGTTGGAACACACCTGCCTAAAGCTTTGCACAGTACTGTATCTTTTTAGTCATCCACATGTTAGTTTTGCTAATTGCTGAGGAAAGGCGCCGCCGACAAATGATACAGGCGGGGGTCACAAGCATGCGCAGAACGCAATCCCAAAAGTCCTAATCCCAATCCGGTTGATCGTATACATGCACCCCTGATCCAATTAACAATCAAGTTATCTTGGGGTGTTAATTCAACTATGGTCATCCGATTTCTAGTCAAATTAACGTGTTTACATGAAAACAGTAACTTGATCTTAGTCAAATTAATCCAATGATTCGAATCATTACACTCCCATGTAAATGCAGTCAGTGACCCATAAGCCAATCAGGGCAACCTCGAAGATGATTTGACTAGCTTGTTGCTGTTGTGTAACTGTAAAGCACTGTAACAGCCAATTCACGTGCAAGTGGAGAAGAGTGTAATTGTGTTCTCTGCTCCATGCATTTCAAGGGGATGGCAGTTGGTTGAGACGTAGACCAGCAAGTTGAGTGGAGCAAGTGAAAATAGTACTGTTGAATATTATGCAAATGAGGAGTGGAATTCACCAAGCAGAGACCAATTCAATTCTTTTGAATGACTACAGAGTACGAACCCAAAACAGACTTCTCAACGGATTCAACATGGCGCCCAACTGTCTTAAACTCAAATTAATAAGTTCTGGGACAGTTTTTCACTGCAATTTTGAGCAAGTGCAAGTGAGAAGTGGAACTAGCTATCAATTTAGCTAGCCATCATATGCTAAGCAGCAACTCGTGGCTGGTACAGGCCTTCGACACACACTCCCTGAGAGTGGCACCAGCAGAAATCTTCGCGTTTTCAGCATGGGTTGACAACAGTCGGCCATAAAGCCAATGCACCTAACAATAATAATATCATTGAGGAAGAAGTTTCATCAGCCAGATCCTACTAGGAACATGGGAATAGAGGTGTCTACTGGCTAATATTTCCTCAGTTCCTGTTTCAACATTTCCTGAGTCTTTAGAACAAGACAGTAGAGAAAAGCAATAAAGAGAAATGACACAACAGATACATTTAAGGAGCTTAATTAGTAAATTGTGTGGCAACTATTATTGGGCTAAATATTAATGGTGAATTTCAAAAGAGAATGATGTTTGCGTTTTTGACAAATCAACATATAATTGGGTGTAACTCTGGTGTAACTTGACAGGCCCTACCCTGAAACATGAGTTAAAATAGTTATAGGAACCGTGATAGGAATAAATTACATCGGCCCAGGATCCCTGTTGTCCAAACACACAAAATGTTCTATGAACTACTCACCATCATAAACACAAACAATACCTTGAATAAATGGTGAAATTCTGAAAACAAAAACAAACTTTGTTTTGGTGAGTCAGAGTTGCACATTATTGTTTTAAGCCCCAAGCTACCTATACCCCAGGCTTAAGCCAAGCTGGCATGGAAGCTGGGGGTCTTGTGTGTCATGGCATAAACAGGCAGGATTCCCTGACATTTTCAGGACCATGCGTGCGTGCAAGTGACCATCTGAGTGGGATTTGCTGGTTACCTGGAAAGCAGGTGGCGAGATGTTCCATGAGCGCATCCTGAGTGACGGGTTTGCGGGCCGAGTTCATGGCTGAGATGGCCAGGCACAGGATCTCCCCCAGCGGGATGAACTGGGACTGGCTGATAGGTGACATACTGATGGGCGACACATCACCTGCACAGCACAGAAAACACAGGGAGAAAAGGAGAGACAAAAGGGAGGTTAACTTAGTCAGGAGTTACATTACAATGCGAGTGAATTGTAACTTTTAGTTTTTAAACAATTTAAAAGGTTTAAATTTGTTAAGCTGACAAGTTTTATGAGTTGTCAAATTGTGACCTTCAATATGGTGGTTTACAAAAACAAAAATCGTGTCTATTTGCTGCACTTTTATACACAGGGGGGGAATTAGGAAAAGTGTAAGAAGTCATTTTGGGTGTCAACTGCATAAATATGATAAGAAACTGCATGACTTAAAAAATCTGTCCAACTTGTAGCATATAGAGCTTAGCTGATATTCTAAACTCCATCTGAAAGCAAATCCATGTCACAGGGTGCTGGTTTCACAGGATGCTGGTGTGGATGTTATGTGTCAAAGCCTACACTAAGGTCAGGTAACACCAACCTATTTCCTGTATTGGTATTGAGGACTATGACACTCAAAACCTTACCAAACACTGTTTAAGTGCTACAATTGACACATAAACTCCAATAAAAGTTAACAATACAGCTGTTTGATGTTACAAAGGATTAAAAGCTATTTCATATTAATTACAAAAACAGCACATGAGAAATGGCAAATAGTATATAAAATCTAGACAATTGTTTTTTGAGCAGGTGCTTTCAGGAAGAAAGACTAGTCAGGGCACAAAATATGATTGTAGGCAGTGTAGAGCACATGATGTCATGGCCTAACTTAAAAATATATACATAAAGAGGAGGAAGGCACAGAGGAGGTGACATCCTGGAGAACAAACCACTTGGGGCAGGCGGCCATATGGAATGGATAAAACACATTTTCAGACGCCACATTCAAACATACAGTACAGTAGGTGAGGAGGGCCCTCTGTGTGGGGGGAAGGTGGGGTGACATGTGTTACGGTCTGCCCCTGACCCCTTGACTGTGTCTACTCAGCAATAAGAACCCCCCCCACCCCCCCCCCCCCCCCCCCCCCCCCCCCCCCCCCCCCACCCCGAGCTCCCTTACGTTGATCCCATTTACACTCACATACCCTCAAAACACACACAGAGATTACATTACTGTCTGTACTATTTATTGTTTTATTGAATCAACCTCTATGCTGGTAGATTACTATCACTGCAAAATGACTACAGTGCAGCCTGACCTCATGAAGGGCAAATGTCATGCACTCTCACTTTCTTGCTGGTCTTAAGCTATTTTTCACATGGGGTAAAGTAAAAAAATATCAAAAGCATAAAACAAACATAGTTACAGTCTTACTCTGGTCAGTAGCTTTCTTCTTAGAATGGAGTATGTATGATTCAGTGTTTGTGGTTTGCATATCATAATGAATCTTTGAAAGGTCCATTTTAGAATAGAATCATATTGTCAGCTAATATTTACCACAATTCCCACTACCACAATGCAGACTAAACCCAGTGAAAATATAATTCAAGCAGTCGTTTGTCACACTGTTTCTTGTGCTTATGTTTGTCAGAATGAGAAGCTAAATAAGATCTTAGATTGAATCACAGATATGAGTGCTAATAAACATGAATTAAAAAATCATTAATAACACATTCAAGGAACACTCAAGTAGGAAAACATCAATAACGCAATTTAAGCATTCAACATAACTATGCCATTCAGCCCTCCATTATCATCCACACACATACATCCACAACAACACATCCACCATACATTCATTCTCCCATCCAGTCTACACCACTATCATCTAATAAATTCAAATTCAGATCTACATAAAACCCCACTGCAGCCTAATTCCATGCCATGCTCCAGAAAATTCTGTGGAAACTGTCTCTTCAGCAGGGAGATGAAACTCAGCAGAGCTGGAGTGCAGGTCCAGCACGCCACTATCAGCACTGCAGGATGCGGGAGGGTGACATCATCCACATGGAGCGAGTGTGAGAGAGAGAAAGAGAGAGAAAAAGAAAGAGAGAGAGAGAGAGAGAGAGGGAGGAAAAGAGAGAGAGAAAGAGAGAGGGAAAGCGAGAGAGCTAGAGAGAGAGAGGGAGGAAAAGAGAGAGAGAAAGAGAGAGAGAGAGAGAGAGAGAGAGAGGGAGGAAAAGAGAGAGAAAGAGAGAGAGAGAGAGAGGAAAAGAGAGAGAGAAAGAGAGAGAGAGAGAGAGAGAGAGAGAGAGGGAGGAAAAGAGAGAGAGAAAGAGAGAGGGAAAGCGAGAGAGCTAGTGCCTGCCCACCCGGCTGGCAGGCTGTCAGAGAGCCATTGCTCACCGCTGTCCTCCCAGCCTCCTGCTCCACACCGCTGCCTCCACCATATGTAAGCACACACACATGCACACACACACACGCACACACATACACACATGTGCACACACACACATGCGGACGTGCACACATACACACCAATACACACCCACATATGCGCACACGCATGTACACACACATATGCATGCATATGCATATACATATATATTTCCATATACGTATATACCTATATATATATCTATATACCTCTACATCTATATATATATATATATATATATATATATATATATATATATATATATATATATATATATATATATATATATACTATATACACAAGAATGTGAACATGTTACTATTGTCTGCACAAAGGACCCCTCATACCAAAACGAGTTAGTGTACGCACGCACACACTCCAACTGTACCTACCTACATTGTATAATCTACTACATCCAAACAATTCTGTGCAACCATGTCTGTAAAAGACTGTGCTTTCAAAAGATCTCACCTATAACCATGCATGCATGCACAGCCTTGACCTCAGCTGAGAAAACACTTTTCAGCTTCTTAGAAAATCTCTCCTATTGCCTGGGTGTGAAGAGCTGTACTCTACAGACAGTCAAGGTTAGTCTGGTATTTACTAAGGACAGATAGACACACAGATGTGAAGTGTCTGCGGACAATCAGAGGGGTTACTTGTGGTGATGGGGGAATCAGCACAGTCATCAGTCAGTCAAACAAATTGCCTGATGTTACAATATGCTGAGTGAATATTGTGAGTGAAAAAGAGAGCCGCACATTGCACATGCAACATTTGCATTTTTAAAACAATAACTTAGTATTGTTGGAGGTGGAGAAATTAACAAGTATTTGAATAAATCCGTTGACAAGGTAACAGTTGTATAAAGACAATAACATAACTTAACGAGGGCAGATATATATAGATATATGCAACCCTCACAAATCAATACTACTGAACTTGGGCATGACAATATGCATGAAGATGTACATCACTGCGAGGTAAGCTGGTAGTCCAGAGATCGCACGTGGGGAAATATCCATATGCTTCACTTCCCTGAGACTGATGTCATGAGGAAAAAATGGAACCTCTCTCTATGCGTTTCGCCCTGATGAAATGTTACTGATATAAAACTGTTTATTTTGAAGATGTAGACTTATACTACGTCGCAAATTACAAGTGTGAGACTGGTTCAGGGAAAAAAATGTACCCGTTCTTCAGCCCATGCGGAGAGAAAAAGATGACATCAGTCTTCCAGAAAAACCTGACGTAACCACATTCGCATTTCTGTGTCTCAGACATGTTGACATCTCAGAGGCAGACTTGTAGTCAATCACAAGGAAAAAAGAAAGTTTTCTTGTTTCTGAGTTTCCTCTGACCTAAGTGGCCTGAGACAAGCTAAACAAAAAAGTAATGTCAGCACTTGCAGCAGTCTAATATCTATCCACGCTGTCTAGACAGAGAAGTCCCTGAACAACGCGGACTGTTCCAACAGTTTGTTCAACGGAGGTCTGACCAACCAATGAACCTGTAATCCTTTCTTTCATACACGAGACACCCACGACCATGGCACAAACACTTACACTCCATGCAAAACACTTACACTCCATGCAGAAGCTTTTAAGAAAATTGGGCACAGTGAAAGGCTCTGCACTTGTACAAGGGGTAAACTCAAAGGAGGTTGCACATTATGTTTTAAATAGAAATGACACAACTGGCAACTGACTGCTGTCACAGACACAGCAGTGAGGCAAGAGGAAAAAAATACATTTTTTTTTATTCACACAAAAACACATGTAATAGTGGATATGTCAGTCTGGTTGACAATTACCTCTGGAAATAAATGCTTACTGTCCCTACACTTCAAACATGCCATCTCAAAGTAATACCTCATCATCCATCACATCATGTGGCATTGCATGACGGATCGCACCAGACTAGCAGCATGTAGAGAGAACCAGAGCAGGAGAGACTATGTGACAGGGGAGAAGTGGTGGTGGGGGGGGTGAGCTAGAAAGAGAGAGAGAGAGAGAGAGAGAGAGAAACAGAAAGAGAGAGAGAGAGAGGCAGATAGAGAGAGGGGGAGAGAGAGAGAAACAGAAAGAGAGGGGGAGAGAGAGAATAAGATATTCTGTACCTCAGCCCCTCTCTCAGCCTCCTCAGGTCTGAGTCCCATCTCCTCAGCTGCAGCCTTTGAAAAAGCAGCGTTTCCTCTGGGCTCGTTCCCAGCATGCTCTTGTCCACACAAAGACAAGAGAGGTGTGACCAATCACGGTGAAGCTCTCCATGCTCCGTTTTTTATGCTCCCACCCATTACTGGCCATTGACACACACGCACGCGCATAGACTCACACATGCGCACGCACACACACGCACACACACGCACACACACGCACACACACAAAGAACATCTTTCTCCCTCTTCTCTCTCTCGATCACCCTCTCTCCTACCTCAAACACATACACACGAAAGCACATACGCACAGACAGAACACATATACACATACATATACACACTAGAAAGCTAGTGGGCGGCCTGCTAAACTTGTTGTCATGGCAACGCATCCCAGTTGCTCCCTCTTGTTCCTTGCCTGCTTGTTACACGCCCCCCCCTCTCCTTTTTTTTAATTCCATCGCTTCTCCCTTCTTACTCAATCGTGTTAATGAAAAATTGAGGATGGCACACTGGCTGCTAGGCTCAGCAAAACCAAACTCTTACACCCACTCCCCTTAACCCCCCCCCCACCCCCCCCCCCACCCCCCCCCCCACACACACACACACACACACACACACACCGCACCCCCCCCCCCCCCCCCCCCCACACACACACACACACACACACACACCGCACCCCACCCCTACACAGTCACACACATGTACAACCAACACAGCCACCATAACAGTACTTCTCCATCTCTTCTTGCTCTCAGTCTCTTTGTCACTCTGTTGCTCTGTTAGTGTATGTGACCCCCCACCCCTCCCTGACAGAGTAGATGCTGAACGAATGTTGTGTGTGGGTGTGTATGTTATGGGGTGGGGCAGGTGGGGTCTTCTTTCTGTTATCCAATTTAAAAAGGGACAGATCCCCTAAATAACCTCTTTGTGGAATGAGCAATAAGTACTGGGTTAGGACATACAAAATTACAGATAAGAAATAAAAAAATTAAGAGGAAGAGACGGTGAGAAAGAGGGAACGAGAGGTAGAGAGAGAAAGAGAGAGACAGAGAGAGACAGAGAGAGAGCGAGAGAGAGAGACGGAGAGCAAGAGACAGGGACGGAGAGAGAAAAAGGACGAAGATGAGGGAAACAGAAGACAGTAAATAACCAGTGAATCTGAGTCGGGAGTACATGAATCAAGCTGAAAACAGACAGAAAGTACATGATTTCGGCAGCGATCAGGTGTGCATGTTTGGTAAAGACAACTATGTACATGACCCTTCCGTTAGCATCGCTCTGCCGAGCTAGCTCTTGGCTTTGTGCTAGCAGTTAGCATTGTTAGCACTAAAGAGGTGACGTCATCTGGCAAGCAGGAGAGAGCATGACAGGAGAAGAACAGAGGCACAAGAAAGAGGGAGGGGAGAGGGGGAGGGATAGACAGAGGGAGAGGAGAGATGAGAGAATAAAGGCAGAGAGGAGAGGAGGAGAAAGACTGCAAAGGAGAGATGAAGAAATGAAAAGCAAATAGAACATGTGAATGAATGAGATGAACAATACTGAGAGATGTGGATGAATTTAAAAATGAAAGGAGAAACAGAGGAAAGCAAGAGGTAAGGCAGAGAGACATCACTGGAGTTACACAAGGTGGCACATCCACACCCAGTTAATGTTTATCCTAAAGCACAAGTACACACACTCTAACATACAAATACACACCTTCGCTTTGTAACACAGCAATACATTCACAGTGAGAGCCCGGTAACTGATGCAACAGTTGACAAAGCCACTGTAAACAGACAGACTGTTCCGCACTGACCGAATGGCTGATAAGGACACAGCCTGGGAGCCCCGGTTAAGGTGGACTCCCAGTGACCTGCGACAGCATTACAAATTACACACCACATGAGCAGAACGGCTCGTAAGAGCTACAACCAGCAACAACCACTCCACGCCTCCTAAATCCGTCCTTTCTACTGCATTCATTGTCAGCTCGTTGCAGACACTGTCAGGGTGAAGAAAAAAATGAGATTTTAAACCCTTGAGAACAGCAAATTACCATACACAGATATGACTTAGTGTGGGATTCGTTACGACAGCTTTTTTCTTCTCTTTTTTATGTTATGTGTGTGCATGTGCCTGTCAGTATGTGTGTGTGTGTGTGTGTGTGTGTGTGTGTGTGTGTGTGTGTGTGTGTGTGTGTGTGTGTGTGTGTGTGTGTGTGTGTGTGTGTGTGTGTCTGCATATGTACATGCATATGCGGCACATGATGGGAAGCATGTGAGGACAATTTTCAGGCAGAGCGTTCCACTCCCATTAGCATGAAATGGCACCCCAAATCCAGGGCAGCAGTTTGCTCTGGCGGCGCTGACGCTTAGAAGGAGCTGTGCTGTCGCCGATGCCGCCACCGCTCCTGATTCCTGAGCACAATGACTGCCTTATCTCTGTCTCACTCCGCCCCATCTCCCTCCCTCCTTCTCTCCCGCCCTCCCTCCACACTCTCTTCAAACGTTATCTCTCCCTTTCTTCCCCCCTTACTCTGTTACTTTGGCCCTCTCTCTCTGTCTACCTCTCTCTTTCTCTCTCTCTCTCTCTTTCTCTCTCTCTCTCTTTCTCTTTCACTGTCTGTATGGCTCCTGCCTTGAGTTCACACTTGGTTCAGTATGACACCAACACTCTGAAGTGCGGCGGCGTCTAGCTCGTTTTTGGGCCCCCAGCTGCCTCTTAGCCCCAATCCAAGCGCAGTCTCTCTCTCTCTCTGAGGTGTCATCTAATCAAAGGTGTCATCCAATTAAAAGGCAACTTAACTAGAATGAGCTCTCTGAGTGGGGCTCCTGTCGGAAATGGACATAATTACAGAAAGGTTGTGGGGTAGGGGTTGCAGGGTGGGTGGTGAGGTGGGTGTGGGACAAAACATGCACCAGAAAGTTCTGAGTGAGACTGAGGGAGAGACAGTCAGAACTTTTCTGCCTACGTGGGAGAAACAAAAGGCCCTACGGAGCTCAGACTTCATGTTTTAATCAGCATAAGCGCTCGTTGACTTAAAACCCTATAATGCACGCCTCGTCAGATGTTACCCCTTATTTATACAGGCCAGTGATGTTACAAGCAACATTCCGACATGATATCCTTACTGTTATTTAAATTGACAAAGTTGACAATGAATGACAATCACAGATTATTCTAATGAATCTTTACAAAAATGTTGTGTACTTAAAATACATTATGCAATTTGATGAACAAAAATACACTTATATGTCCCTACATTTCTTTATGTGATCTTATGCTTCACAAAAAGTTATGTCTTAGTTGTGTCTTGTGTCCTCCATGTAGGTCCCGTGCTCTGACAGAACCAGTCCATCAGGACCACTCTATTGTAATACCACTTTACACCACTGAGAAGCATAGAACAACTAACCTAGCCACCAACACATTTCCCTGCCTAGATCAAGCCAGGCGCAGAAATCATGAGATATAAAAAGCAATTACACATTCCAGTGAAACCAACACAAACTGCAAAACAACAAAAACAAGATAAATACAGTGAGGTCATAGTGACAGAAGAGCATCTTATTTACAACTCCAGGCTTGGTTTCTGTGGTCTGCCCCCAAGTGGAGACCTCCAGTATCATTTGTAGCTGTGCATAGTGGTGCAGCAAGTGCTCATTCACAATACAGCTAGTTGTGTACACGTACGTGTAAGCTGTGCAGTGACCATTCAATGGTCTGCCTAAACACCATGCTTGAATGGTGACATAGTGATTTCAAGGTTGAACATCCAAGCTGAAACTAGTGCAACAAATTAATATCAGTACTTTTGAAAACGACAGGAGGACAGTGTGAGTGCATTTGGGGACATACTCTGTTACTTTGGCCCTCTCTCTCTCTCTCTTTTAAGCCTCTGCCCCCACCTACCGAGAGTTAACTGATCCTCCATACGCTTCACAGCAGTGGCCCCAGCAGCACATGACATTGGTCATGGACCTATGCTAGATCCTGAATAAGCAGCTGTATGTGGTCTCATTCTGGCATATAGGGATAGAGCCCCCTCCCACAGGGCTTAACAGTAACGCAGTGGTCTGCTTGCTCATGATGAGTTATACTTAGTTGTGGTAAGACTTGTGAAAGAAATCTATACTTACACACTTAGAAAATAGAAAATCGTATCACATGTCCACAATTGAGTCTTTTTCTAAGATATCCGTATCAAGTTTAAAATGTCAGTATTGTGACAACCAGAGGTATATCCATGCACTTTATCCTATGTAAATAGAAGCTAGAGTAATGGCTAGTGCTCACAGATTTTAAGGTCATTTTAAAAATTTGCAAGATGTTTAAAAGACCTGAGATGAGCTATGGATATGCCATTATAATAGACAGGATGGACTGTGCTCACCACTGTAGGTTTCAAGTTGGTAACTAACTGTGATGCTCATTTTTGTTGTCACTGGCATCTCACTGTCTCTCCACCTCTCACTGTGAGTGATGGGGTGTGGGGCAGTGGCTAAATATTGTGTGGCTTTGTGTGTACATCTGGCAGCTACACTCCAATAGTTTGGGCTAGTGACCAGTGAAGTGGTGTGTGGACAAGTAAAGTGGTGTGTGTGTGTGTTTGTATGTGCATATCTGAGAAAGAGAGAGAGAGAGAGAGAGAGAGAGAGAGAGAGAGGGAGAGAGAGAGAGAATGTGTCTTGTTCATGTGTGTGAGATGGTTAGGATGTGCTTTACATTAAAATATGCTGCTTGAGAGGATCAGCCATCATTAACACGCTGCTCTCTAATTAGCACAGGGTTAGCTGGCTTGCTTTTAGAGAGAATGAGAGAGAGACAGAGAAGGGGGAGAGGAAGTGAGTTTGTGTCAGTCAAGTAATCAAGTTGATTTAGACATTGAAATTAGAATGGCCATTGGTAGAAGATACAATGAAAGATGAACAACCTGACAAAGTGCAGCCAGAGAGGAGTTAAAGGAGAGGAGTTAAAGAAAACATCTGGTGGACAGTGGCACAGTTTGTCAGTACAAGCACTGAGAACCCTCTGGAATAAATTGCTTCCAGGACTTCTGCTTCGAGTGTTTTATTTATTTTGTTGCATGCCCACATTCACACTTGGTTCAGTAAGACGCCAAGACTCTGGGTGGGGTCAGAACTGGACATAATCACAGAAAGGTTGTGGGGTGGGGTTGCAGAGTGGGTGGTGTGGTGGGTGTGGGACAAAACATGACAAAGTCTCAGAGAGTTCTGTGCGAGACTGAGGGAGAGACAGTCAGAACTTGTCTGCCTACGTGGGAGAAACAAAAGGCCCTACGGAGCTCAGACGTCATGTTTTAATCAGCATTTATACAGACCAGTGATGTTACAGGCAACATCCTGATATGATGTTCTTACTGTTATTGCAATTGACAAAGTTGATAATGAATCGCAATGATAATCACAGGATTATTCCAATGAATCTTTACAAAAATCCTGTGTACTGAAAATACATTACGCAGTACTTTTGAAAATGACAGTAGGACAGTCTGGGTGCATGGGAGGACATACGCACATATCAAAGCATACTACATAAGGAACCTTAGCCTTCCTAAGTGGCACAACAGTGTGGGTATTAGTTAGGAGTGTTATGGGGTACACTCTTGAGAAAAAGTACATTGACACTCACACATGACTGTGTGTGAGTATGTGGGGGACTGAATATGTAAATCACTATTAAGTGTGTTGCTGGTTAATTCTTACTTTCACAGCAACAAAAACTCATCTTTGGCATCACGGAACAATCAGCTGATAGACTATTTTTGAAATGGGCACCTCTTTTTACGTGTGCCATTGTAAATAGTGCTAACTGACTATCAAAATGAAGTGTACTCATGCCTTACCATGCTCTCTCAAGTCTTTCATAACAAAACAACAAAACCACTCATCACAGACTATTCTGATTTATAAGCATTCCCATACATAGGCTAATTCCTCAAACCACTTATTCCCAACATGCGACTTGCGACATATCAGACCCATATGAGGTGTATTGTGGGCCTCAGTGTTTTTCAAAAGGGCTTCTCACCTTCCTGCCTTCCGTCAAGCAGCAAA
>CM050221.1:26267500-26277500 GCA_027475355.1 Coilia nasus
TTTGTAGCCTGGTAAACCAGCCCCTCGTACTTTATTTCATTTGGTACAGAGGGTCTGGCTTTGTTGCCGTTGACATTTATGTATTCGGACCAAGAAAATCCGCCCAATCAGCGAACAGAGTGAGTGTTTGTGAGCGATGACGTTGACTTTCTGTGCTACATTTGAATTGTAGTGGCTAGGTAGGCTAATTGCATACATGACGACCAGATATTAGCGATTGGGTAAAGGCAGAGCAGCAGAGTCCACACCTCTACCAATAAATCGTTTCTTAATGCAGCAAGGCCCTCTGTACAAAATGAAATTAAGTACGAGAGGCTGGTTTACCAGGCTAACTCTTTTGGTACCGTAAACATTTCCCCACAGCTTCTGGGCATCTGGGCAGGGCTGGCTGGAGTCTGGCCACATGGACATAATCCACCGTACCAGCCAACTGCCATGGCTAGATTTAATAGAGTTGCTGTAGAGTTGCAGACAATTCATGGCTGTAGTGAGGCCAGTTCACAGAGGTAAAATATTAGCTGAGGTTATGGAAGCACCAAAGCCTCAGCTAATGTGAGTGATCTGACTTTTCATTAAAAGTTACAAACCCCGATGCAAATGTTAAGTTTTTTTTATATCTTTTAAACTGATCTCTGTGTAGTATGTATGTCCACCAGCAAGTAATCCACTTAAAACTAGCAGTGGGGTAACATACAAGTTCTCACTCAACCTGCTCAACTTCTGAATGAACTTTCCCCTGTATGCTTATCTTCTTCTTAGCCACCTCTCTCTCTCTCTCTCTCTCTCTCTCTCTCTCTCTCTCATACCCTCTCTTTTTGTCTCTGTGTGTCTATATGTCTGTGAGTCTGTCTGTATCTGTCACTCCCTCTCTCTCTCTCTCTCCACTCTGTCTCTGCATCATCACTGAAAGGCACCACAAAGTGGCTGGATGACCTCCTGTTGCGAGACCACAGAAAGAGAATGACAAGAATGCCCACCTCCTATGCTGAGGCCAGAAGTATTCAGATGCAAAGAGGTAGAGGGAGGCAGAAAAAGAAGGAAAATAAGGGAGGGGGGGGGTATGCGGGGGGGGGGGATTTAAGTTTCAGTTTGGATGCTGGCTCTTAGACAGGGTGAGAGGGTTCAGCATACTGTGATGTTTCCCTCTGGGTAACACACTCTGGGTAACACACTATGTCTGGACTATATGTGAAATGACAGTTTTAAAAAAAGAAGCAATAATTAAATCACCACTACATGAAAATTAAAAATCAATACAGTAAACACTGTTGCAACAATGCTATGGAAAGACGAATATGAAGGACAGGGACTTGTGCAGTCCTAGAAGATTCTGCCACACATACCAACTTACACAAACACACGTCTTCCACATAGACAAAGAGTATCAGACAAATACACAAACTCTCAAACTCTCTCTCTCTCTCTCTCTCTCTCTATCTCTCTCGCACACACACACACACACACACACACAAATATAGACACATACTCAGGTCTGCACAGTTGCTGTCGATAATGAGGCCAGACTGCGAGTCTACTGATAACAATTAATAAAACATCTACTGCTGCAGATTCAGTCCAACCTCAAAGACTCAGGCTACAGCACAACCAGAACCTCTCTCCATTGCATAGTTACAACCAGTCAGGAGTCTGCACACACACATACACAAACCAAGTACACAGTACACAGTGCTGTCTCATGCTCTGCATACAACACATACACACAAGCATACCAACAACTATCCCACCCACCAGCTCCCTGAAGCAAGAAGCACGACTTGGGTGCACGCACACACACACACACACACACAAAAGGACAAAGAAACTTCTGGGAAACCCCAAGAAAAAGATACCCAGGAGAGAGTGAGCGGGTGAGACAGAGGAGGGACGAAGTTGATTTCACAGGGTGAGAGAGAGAGAGCAGAGGAAGGAGAGGAAGAAACAAAGAGGAGGAAGGCAAAAAACATACTCTGAAATGAAATAATTTTCATGTTTTAAAACTCAGAGAGGCAGAAGCAAGGGCATGCTAGCCACATTTAGTGCAGGTGAGGAGGATGCTCGTGGCAGAAACAGGGCTGGCGACAAGGCCCGGACAGGAGAGGGTGGAGGAGAGGAGGGGATGGCCGTGTAGACTCACCCATAGCCCCCGGAGGGTCAACATACCACCTGGACAATCCCACTAAAGGTGAAAGAGGTTTGCTGGAAATGGAAATGGCTGGCTGGGTACTAAACAGAAAGGTGCTTTCTTCACTCCATCTTCTCCTTTCTGCAGACAGTGCTGGAACTAGACCCATATATCATACGCTGTCTGCCTGTTTGGGCCCTTACAATGGGGGTGCCAGCCTTTTAGCTGAAACACCACACTAGCTTGCCCATGTGTCCATGTTCCTGGCATCATTATTAGTTATTGGCAGGTGTGTGGTTTTAAAAGAAAAAGAATAACGCAACTCCATGGTGAATTGTAACTCACAAGGACAAGGATGATGCCATCCTGAATCAGTCAATTGACTGCATGCTGCAAGTGGGTTTGCACAAAAAGAAACTGCCCAGGCTTGGTTCAGTGCAGGTGTTGGGTTTACAGTAGCCATCAAGCTGCAGCATGATCAACACAGAAGATCTGTTTGAGAGAGCCTGCAAGTTAGGGCAGACTACAGTGGTACAGTACAAGCTTTTCAGGAGGTGGTTAAAAGCCGAAGATTAGATTGTTGATTATGGTGTTCAAGATTAGGGATTGTTGTTTATGTTGTGGCTGTCACTCAAAACAACAGCCCAATAGCAACACAAGATGATGAGTAGATATACAGCTTTTCAAATAAACTAGCTCTGTTCAGAAAGTCTCAAGTAACACAGACATAAAAACAATATATAAAAAAACATCAAAAACATTGGCTGGCTGCTGACACAATGTTTCACAGGGTCATAAAGGAACAGGAGGGGTGGAATAACTGCAGAGTTGAAGCCACTGGAGCCTCAGTGCCTGTCATGCAAGCATCATGGAGCATCAGCAGCCATCATGAAGCATCAGCAGCCATCATGGAGCTTTTTTATCTCTGGCTGGAATTCAGCTCGAGAGTCAAAGAGAGCTGTGGACAGAACCAAGATGCCACAAGCTGATTAGTGATCAAGATAGCAGAGAGGAGATTATCGAATGCTCTTGTCACATATTCAACAATGAATAGCAAAAGTCGATTTACTACACATCCACCTAAAATTGCTATCTGCATATAAAGTATCACCTCAAGAATTCACTGCACTCCAACACAACCAAAACATAAACAGTAATGTTGATGCTGTACTTCCTGTGACTTGATAAAAAAAACAATAGCTTACTGCAGCAAGCAGCTGGATGACAGAAGGAATCAGGAGAAAATGCCTTCACTGTGCAAATGTATGGATCATTCATTGACTGTACAGCAGGTGAGCATGGGCATATAGTAGGTGTAGTAGGAGTGAGACGCGAATAGTCAGGCAATAGTTATTGAGCGCTAATAAGTTTGGCTCCAAGTGCGACACAGAGACGGGGGAGACTGAATCTGGGTTCCCCCATCAGAGGAAAGGTGGACTCGGCAGTGCTCGAGGTGACCTAAATACAGCAGCAGTGGGGGGGGGGGGTGCTGAAAGAAACAGAGAAAAAGAGAGAGAGAGAGAGAGAGACAGAAAGAGAGAGAAGGAGAGAAGGGAAATAATATGGAGAAAGAGAATAATAAAGAGAAGTTGATTGAGTGCTATAAAGACCTTGATAAGCCTGCTACAAACTGAATAAGGGAAACAAACACTCAACAGTTACACGGCTTCAATAACCATGACCTAAACGAAGGTTGGAACTATGATACAGCAGAAGCCACCATCATTGAGAACTCCAAAATGGAGACAACTCGGAACAGACAACTCGGTAAAAGTTCCACTGCAGAAGCATGGTGTGTTGGATGTTTAAAGATGGCCGTCTGGGTAGTCTCAGTGCAATGGGCTAATAGGTCTTTCTGTGGCTGCACCCAGCAGAAAAGGGATGTCTGTTGTCCCGTTGTTCTGGCCTGTCCTGACACTCTCTGTATGTCTCAATGCATCCCACCCTCTCCTCCTCTCCTCTCTTTTTCTCTTTCATCCGTTTTAAATCCTGAAGTGAGTGGGGTTAGTGATGTCAGCATCTGGGATGTCCAGAATATGGGCAGGTATTTTTAGCCTCTGTGCATGTGTGTCTCTAAAGACTAAAAGTGTGTGTGTGTTTGTGTGTGTGTGTGTGTGTGTGTGTGTGTGTGTGTGTGTGTGTGTGTGTGTGTGTGTGTGTGTGTGTGTGTGTGTGTGTGTGTGTGTGTGCGTGCGTTTGTGTGTGTGTGAAAAATACAAAAAGAGAGAGAAAGAAAAGAAAAGTATGTGTGTTCAGATGAAAAAAACACAGAGGGACCATGTGTGAGAAATTCTGTACGCATGGGTGACAGTGTATTTGTTGCATGTGTGTGTGTGTGCGTGTGTATGTCGGGGGTGGGGCGGATAGAGAAAGAGCTATCCCACTCCCAGAGGCTTACAGGCTTCATCATAGCGGCTGGATGATTTCTACAACTCTAACAGCTGACTGGAGGCGGGGACTGAGGTTTTACTCACGCACAGCCTCCCGCCCTCCCTCCCCAATGCACATTACTACTGAGGCCTTGGCTATAACTGCACCCACCCGGCATGGCCTCATTTCTCTCCCTCTCTTTCTCTCTCTCTCTCTTTCTTTCTCTCTCTCTCCCAAGCCTTCTCTAAATCTCCCTCTCCCTCTTTCTCTCTTTCTCTGACAGTAGCTTGATCCATATCAGACCACATCAAACCCACCACAAAATATCCCAGACCAAGGTGGACAGTAGCTAACTGCTGTGGAGTAATCCAGGCCATTGCAGACTATGGTTCACCCCTGCATTCCTCACAATACTGGCATCATTACACAGCAAACTGTGTAATGCTACAGTGCACAATGCAAAGCAGTATCAGGCCACTGAAGACTATGGTGCAGAATAGTGCACATGTTCATGTAAAATGCGTGTTGGATAAATGCATCAATATTCTGAAACAATTATCATGGCTTTACAAAGATTATGACCAAAGCTTTTCCATAAAAGCAGCAACCTAGGGATGTAACAGCTATCAGCACTATAAACACTAATATCAAACCTGGCACTAAGGGTAACTGATATACGTACGCTAGGTACTAAGTGATGTAGTTCAGCAATAAACCTGGCAGTGCAATGTTATCAATGTTTGCAAAAAAACTTACTAAATACTGGAAAGAAAAGTTATCCTTCACCTGATATCAATTTAAGTGGGACAATTTTGGAAACTAGCTACCTACATAACCATTAAACTGTACCTTAAAATGCTAATGCTCAGTGTGGCATCTGCCACAGCAAGCAATGTAAGTGTCCCAGCAGTGCATAAGGGGTGTACCAAAATTCTCAGGTGCTTGTGATACTCTATATTTTATTACATTTATTTTTCCAAAATTACTAAGACTGTAAAGTCCAAGTCAGAACCACGTAACATTAAAGATATTATCATGTAATAAAACACAGTTGACATAAAGATTCACTTTTGATGCATGATGTTAATCGTTAAAGTGGCAAAAGATTAACACAAATAAAACACAGATGTCATATACACAGCCACTCAAAATGGATAACAGAGGTTGTTAAAGACTGCAGGGGTATACAGGGATGGGCAACCTGACTTCAGAAGCTATAATTCTGCACATTACATATCACCTGGTTCTACCACTGCATTTCAGCCATGTTCAGCAATGTTCTTCTCCCAGGTTGAAGAGTTGTGCTTACTGGAGCCAGGCGATTTTGTGAGTAGGATGACCATATATGTGGTATATACTGGAGCTTCCTAAGCCATGTTGCTCATCACAGGGTTCAAATCAACAACAGACAAAATGCTATCACAAAGCCAGAGGGTGAGTGTGGGGTATAAGGACAGGGAAGAAAACAAGTTGTAATTTATAATGAAATGTGAATTATGCTCCTGTGAATGTAATGGCAATGAGGAAATGACAGACAATTCCACAGCAGGGCAAACGTCTAGCGAGCCACAGGCACAGTTGTAAGATAAATGTACAGCTGTGTTGGGTGTGGACGTGGCACACCGGAGGGTTCCTTCCCCATTGCCTGGTGGAAGGGGAATGCAGCATTGTCCTGATGATCCGATTTGGCCTGACCATACACAAAGATATAATGAGGTAATGACAAATGACTTGTTTACAGACATTTGTTTTTGTCCCATTTACAATGCATTCAAGGCAGCAGAGTATTATGAACTATGAAGTTTTATAGTTTTGTTGTTGAACAGGTTAGAAGTTTTTTTTAGGAAAAGTAAACAAACACCCTAGCACCCTACATAGATTCCGCTACCCATCTGATTTTCTAGTGATGACGTGATCCGTTCTTCTGGCAGTCTCAAAGTAGAGACTTGCTGTATGATGAGTGAATTCATAATTCTGGTTTTATGCCTTTTTGGAGGCATGTTTTATTATTCAGTCACATAGGTGTCGTGCCATGTTGTGTTGTGATGCTACCATTATCACGGGCAACATTTTGTGAATGTACTGTGTTTTAAATTAGTTTAAAATTCTCACCTCTACTAGAGAATGCCACAGTTTATGCTGTTATTTCTAAACAGTATACTATGAAAAATATGACAAAAAATACAATGGCAGCACCTTTTACGGTCTTTACTTGTAAAGACCTTTTTAAATAGTATACACCTGCTTGTGATTTCTGATCTGTCTCTTCCACAGTCTTGCTCCCTATTAGAATGACTTTAATGAACACAGGAAAAAAAACAGAGCTAGAAATCATTGACCAGTTTGTAGTTTCCTCCTATCCCTGTTGCGTTAACAAATATAACTTAACTCTGCTGAAACCTGGATCTCCATGAGCCTTATCAACAGACATTCCGTCATTTGATCCAACTAAACTGCCTCTGTCAATCTGAAAGGCGAGCTTAATAATGCCACTGTTTCTTTTGAGGCCTCTTAAAAAAGCAGAACCTAAATTCTTGAACCCACTGTTATGTACAGTAACTCCTTCCAGCCAGAATACCTGCCAGAGCCCACTCAGCATAAGTTAATTAAAGACGGAGCAGTTACGACTCAATGACAAGCACAAACTGTACCTGGGGAGGGATTTCTTGTCTACCTGGGCTAACAAAGGGGCCCAGTGTTTGCTGTGAGTGTGCCTGCACAAGGCACTCAGAGCTGTGTTGAAAGCTGTGCAGATCGCCTGCCTGAATCTGGGCCTATTGAGGGCACACAGTAGGAGCAGGCCCAGCGTGTCCGCACTACGACATTAAACTAGCTGTGAGGAGAAGTGACACTCCTCCGTCATCACCATGGTGCACCGAGTACAAGGTTGAATTTTTTCACTGAACAGAGTAAGTAGTTATGTTCCAATGACTGTCTGGCTGTATGTCATTGTCTGAGCGTGTGTGTGTGTGTGTGTGTGTGTGTGTGTGTGTGTGTGTGTGTGTGTGTGGAGGCCGTAACTGTGTATGTGCAGCTATGTCTGTACGTGTATGTATCTCTCCTCCTCTGGACACATGACCCTATCAAGACACAGTAACCAGTCTGCTGGTAGTGGTACTGTATGAGCAGGCTCTCATCACAAGACTGCTAGTCAGACCTGACTCTGGACTAGCGAGGTAGGGACTAAACAGAACTACAGAGTGTTCTACTGAGCTGTGCTCCAACTGAATGCTGCTCTGTTTCAAGTCGCGGATTTATTCGCCTCCACCTCGCCGTTATGTCCCTGGAGCAGGTCACTTTGGCAGCCATTATCCCTTACATATATCCACACCGATAAGTTGACATGGGTCATTGTTGAGCGTGGACTCACGAATATCTCAATCTATGATAATATGTTGGCTGCTATGTGCTGATACTGCATACCTGCAACATGTGGTAGGTTTGTGGTTAGACTTGGCATAATTAGGTGATATCCTACATATGAGAGAAAGAAAATCCTTGAAAGTACTATATTCTGATGCTGCAGCTGTCATAAAGAACAACTCAGTCAGCCTTTAGTCACAAGAGATTAACCTTGAAGACTTTTTTTGCTCATAAGTGAAAAATCCATTCTTGTTTGATCATTGTCAGGCCAAGCCATCTTTTATCTAGTGTTTCTTAGTACATGTAGAAATACAAAATGAGTTTTGGGACTGCGTTGCCAAATATAGTGATTCTGCTGCAGAACTTTCTGCTCCCACCCTGTCGAGCGGTCACCTAAATAGCTAGCAATTAAACCCACAGGACACCTGCTAAGCCTACATACAAGCCGACATCCTCTGTTCCAGTGACCGTGCTAATGTTCACTGTACCTTTGTTCCACTGAGGCTTCATATGATGAGTTTAAGCACAGGGGGCCACTATCTGGCCTGATGGAAGGAGTCCACAAAGGACTTGATAACCAACATGGAGGACAAGGGGTCACAGGAGACAGGGAAAAAACCTGGGTCACAGTCAGCCCTGTCATCAACACACAAATGCTCCCCCTTTGTGTTGTCACGGTTACCGTAAAGACAGGTGTTCTCACACAATGCCCATGCAGAATTCTGCTGCTTGCCGTGCCTTCTCTCTCTCGTCCCCTGCTCTAATATAGTGCTTTCTCCATTCGCCTTCCTTGTTACAAACACACATATACACACACCCGAGTGTATGCAAACACCACACATGTTCACACACACACACAAAAACCCTCGGTTTGTCTACTCTCCACAACACTGCGAAAGGGTTCAGTTCTGCTCTGCCAGTCGTTCACCCACTCTCCTTCACTGTGGTCTACCTCTGGTTATGTGAGGTTACTAGTGTGTGCGCATGTGTGCCTGAGTGAGAGAGTGAAAGCGAGAGAGATCGCGGCTCGGCACCTCGCCATTTCTACATCCGCAGATTCTTATCAAGCACGCCGATTTCGGCCTCCATCTCCGTCATGACTGACCGTTCTCACAAACACGAGAACCAGACAGGCACACAAGTGCACTACGCAATTGTGTTCCACTTTCTACCAGGTCCTTGTATGTATGTGCATGCCTCTGAAGAGTCAGCCTGCTTACATTTGCCTTCAACACTCTGTAACTACGGTGCTGTGTTAGCTTTGCTGGGGACCAAAATGGAGGATGTCTTCCTGCTTTTTTTCCACTTTTTTTGTCTTAGTGTTTTATTATACCCTGCTTTGCTCCAAATCTAGTCAGACATACGTATATAGATAGATCCAACATGTGTCCAAAGACAGACGAATACCTGATGTCACCTCTCACCTCATTCACACACAGACAAGCGACAAGAAGCATCATCTTAAGGGGGAGATGACACACATACAAAAATACTCGACTAGCATGGAGTGGCATATCCCAACTTGTAACGTTCCAAGGTTACGCTGGACCGTTCTGTGGAGGTGACGCAGGGGAGGGAAAGACCCACCTGGAGTCATGTAGCCCCGTGGCGAGGGGGAGATGTGCGGAGGGGGAGGCGGCGGGGGAAAGTGCTTGTGGAGGCGGTAGTCCTTCTCGCTGCGCGAGCGCGTCCTGTCCGCCGACCGCTCCGAGAACTCGGTGCTGGGCCAGGCCCGGCGCAGGTTGGTGCTCCGGGTCTTCTTCATGGCGAGGGAGGGGTGGTTAGGGGCAGGGTGACAGGTGGAGGAAAGTGGAGGTCACTGGGGTGGGGGGGTGGGTTGGGAGGGTGGAGGGGAAGGGTAGGGAAAGGTAAGGGGAGGAGGGGGGAGGGGGGGCTACCTCAGGCTCAGTCCCTCCCGCACATTGGCAGGGGGTGCCCCGGGTGAGGGATCAGCAGGCCAGAGACATGGCGGGAGCCAGCGCGACCACACACACACATACACACATTCATACACACACCTGCACGCACACACACACACACACTCACTCACACACACTCACTCTCACACACACACTCACACACACACACACACACGCACGCACACACACACACACACACTCACACACACTCACACACAAACACCAC
>CM050221.1:26282500-26337500 GCA_027475355.1 Coilia nasus
CAAGAAAATAGCCAAAAATATAATTTTGTAAAAATACAGTGCCCACTATGAGCCAAATTTTATGGTACTTGCATGTGTTTGGAGGCTGTTGTGCTGATTGTGCACGACCAATTTTTTTGCCATTTTCTCTTGTCTTCTCGGTCCAACATATTCATAATTTCACATTTTTACATTTACTCTTTTCATTAAGTGGCACTACACCACACAGTTTTCGAACTTCTAGCTTCGACAGGAAACAATGCCCCCCTGCCTCTATCAGGCCACATATAGTTGTAATAAGTGTGGAGTGGGTCTGTGTGCTGGACCTTGCAATGAGTAGTACTACACACTAAAAACTACAAAGAGTGTCACCTGGATAGACATGTACACTTTAAGCCCTTGCAGGCAAAAGACCAGCCTAGGTTAGCAAAGTGTTTGTTACTATGGCGCTATATTAGTTATAATGTACACTGTTGGCTTGTTGTATTGGCTTGTTGTATTGTTTTCCTGACCATAATGTATGTGCACCACAAAACAGTGATGGTAGGGGGGCAAATGTTATGAAATAAGTATAACATTTATTGAAAATACTCATGCAGCATTTCATGAAAAAGTCCAAATTCAAGATTCCCAAGACCTTTCCCGCAGTATACCACAAGCTCCTCATAAGCCATCCACTGTCATCACAACTCTGTGCTATAATAGAACAAAAGAAGATATAGCCAGGTTGCTGGTTTGTCATAAAGATAAATTACTTCTTTGCTTCTACCTAATAGAAGAGGTTTTACGGTGATGTTAGGAAAGAATACCTGATGTGTATTTGCAAAAAGATTAATCCAAGTTCGCCTCTGTTCTACCCTGTAAGACTCACCCAGTAAATAGCCTGCCTTATATGTAAAATCTGCACAATCAACACAGCAAGAGCTCCAGACCATAGGTGGTGTAATGCAGTGAACTGTGGGCCTACAGTGGGTTATCAGTGACATTTATATCAATTTTGTTTGTGCCCTTGTCCCAGAAGGGACATGAAAATAATCCCTGAAATCCATCTGGCTCAGAAACATGACATGTTGAAACAATGCCTTAACATTGGACACTTTCCCTGTGGAGTCTCCCGAAGCACGTCCACTCCAGGTCACGTTTTAAAGCCTCAGCATGTCTGCTCAGCACTGCACACAATACTGCCCTGACACTGAGAACACTGCAGATCCTGACCTCTTTCTCCCACAGCTCTGCAAATCCAACCGAAGTATTTTTTTCATTTAAAACGTTTGATTGTTTTAACTTCTTATGTTTTAACAGTTTAAAACAAGCAACTGCTCGTGCCATGAAGCTATATAAAGTTTTGTGACACAAAGCTTTTAAGGCAAGACAATGTGAGTATGCAGCAATAACACTTGTGCAATTAAAAATGTGAATCACCTTCCTATTTCTTCATGCTGCATTCCATTAGAGTGGGAGCACAATCCACCCACAGTGGAGCCTTCTAGAAATGGAGTGGTGCGTGCTCTGACACATCTCAGTAATGTATCCAGTTAACGCATATCTCCGAGTCCCTCAATCCTTACTACCTCTGAAAGATTATTCTAAAAAAATGCCTCAAATACATCGCTGGAAGCCTAGGAAAAAGCAGTTGGTGCTAAACAAAAAACCAATGATATTTTCTCACACTGATAGACATTTTCTAAATTGACTTTAATAAGTACATAATACCTTTTCACAAAAAAGTCTTTCCAACCAACATCAGACTTGGATGAAAAAGAAAAAAACTTTGCACTTTGGAGGGTTTTCCACCTGTGGGCACAAGTTAATGTGCAGTGCTGTGCCGAGTCGAGTAGCCTACAGAGGAAGCAGGATGCTGGTGGCAGAGTGCGTCTTTGTCTGACTCCGGGGGTCTGCATTTGGAGCACAACGGTTGTGGGCAGGAAAGTCTACCTGCATATTGCAAACAGCCCCTAAGTACGGCTGAAATTCTCTTAGGCCTGAGTGCCCTCATTCAATTGGGCTGCTATACACACAGCCTGAAAGGAAACATTGTGCGCCAGAGCTTTCTCTCCATTTCTCCCTTTCTCTTCCACTTTCCCTCTTCAGCCCACATGCGTGCGTACACACTCACAAAAACAAACTCTCTCTCGATCTCTCTCTTTTGGTGGTAAACCAAAAACTAATGATATTATCTCACACTGATAGATGTTTTCTAAATTGCCTCTAATAGGTTTATTCCACCTTTCGACAAAAAAACATGGACTTATTTCTCTTTTCTTAGAACATAGCAGTGCACCAGCAAAACTAATTCCAAATCCACACCTGTCCTGCAATGCAAACCTATTTCAAGCAGCTCACTTACATGCTGTAAGTGGCTACAGCGCGCCCCCTTGTGGACATGGCTGCTGAAATAAAAAAAAAACAAGACACGTGACTTCAGCTCACATGTTGGTGTTGGCTAGGATGACTGCATGCATACTGTTAAACATTTAGACTGTTCCAGCTGCCCTATACTATGAGGGGTCATGTGCTATTCTTCCATTGCAAACTTGTGTGAAGTAGCTGTCATACAATGAAATGATTACCACGACATTTGGGTTTGGAGACTGCTTCAAAAAAAGATAAGTGTTATTGAGGCAGATGAAGAACAAAGAAAAATGGCAAAAGAAATCACAGGTGTATCCAACAAGTTGAGCACAGACATACTGTCACAATCCTGTCCTTTTTTTTTCTACAAAGTAGCCAACTAGGGTGGGACCCCAGTAAGTGAGGGGCCTTCCAAAAGAGTGGCGTTTATTACGGATGATCCCCAGTAAGTGGATTTGAAGTGGGGGAGTGGGCCAGCTCACAATGGACCCAGATATCCCTGCTAATGTCCTCGCCCACATTGTCTCTTAATGCAGCCACCAATGCTCACCAGCATGAGGTGGATAGGTACTGTATGTATCTGGGGATGTGCTTGTGGATTGGCCTGGGCAGTACAGAGGAGGGATTTTGGATTTGTCAAAGCTGCTCTACTTCATTCATACAAAAAAGTGGGAAATGAGTGAGGAGTGAGGTGTGTGTGTGTGTGTGAGTGCGTGTGCGTGTGTGTGTTTGTGTGTCTGTGTGTGTGTGTGTGTCTGTGTGTGTGTGTGTGTGTGTGTGTGTGTGTGTGTTGGGGGGGGGGGGGGGGGGGGGGGGTATTAGTGGGCTCTACACCAGCCTTCTTATTTCTCTGCTGAGCCACCACAGCGCTTGTAGCCATGGCGACGCCATCTGATGAGCTCATTGGCTCTGCAGTGTGGCATCTCTTAAAGGAGAAAGGAGCCCAGGAACGGAGGACTGAACCAGTCTGAGAGAGCAGAGAAGGTGGGAAAGTGGTGCCGGCAAGGAGATGGTTACTATACGGCCCTGTACGTGCATGAGTTACTCTCTCTATTCCTCATAGAGGCATCCCACATCCAAGCAATAAAATAACATACAGGGCTATATTCTCTGTCCAGTATCACAACATAAGGGTAATAGCAGTATGTAAAAGTGATTATTCAAGACTTTTTTAGTCCTTTGTTGGATAGAACAGTGAAGAGATGACAAGAAATGAGTAGGAAGGAGATGGGGTGCGGGTTTGGGAAATGACTGAGGTCAGACTCGAACCTGTGTCCCTCTGGGCACTTAGAACATGGTACTGGTACTGCCTCTTGCATTACAGCTAAAATCAATCAAATGTTTAGGACTTTTATGATTTAAAAATGTTTTTGAGACTTTGTGTCTGAATCATAAAGGCTCTAAGACAGTGCCTTTGTCTCTATGTAGCTTTCAGGTAAATGTATAGGTGTAAGGTTCAAAGATGTTTTAGAAAAAAAAAACATGTTCATAACGAATCTGTAACAACGTACAAAAGACAATTTATACTGCAAATGTACTGTGTATCTGTAGTGAAGCTTTCTATGTGAAGGCAAACTGGAGGATTCTGATACCTTAACATGCCAAGCCACTAGATGGCAGTATGGTGCTATATTCTCATGGTTTGGTCTTCTGAGGTCTCTTGCTGTAAGGTCAATACCATGAGATTAAAAATGTGCATTGATACACCACTATAAATTGAGGTGTTAATGTAAATCAAGTGTACACAGCCTTAGAATTTCATTTGCCATGTCTGTACATGCACATTTAGGAGCAGCCTAAGAAGTACACAGGGCACGTGCAAAGTAGCACACCTAAAAGTGTCATATATATGTGGTAAGGCCTATTTTCAAGATCAGATCAGTGTACCTAAAATTGGAACTAAAATAGATATTTAAAAAGTATTAATGAGACAACGGGGAACTATACCCAAAATAGATATTAAAAACTATTAGGCAACGGGGAACTATACCCAAATAAAACCACTGCATCTTTTGTACACAACCCCCCCCCCCCCCCCCCCCACCCCCACACATACACACACAAACACACACACACACATGCGTATGCAAATGCAAACACTTTCTGCTACAACTGCTGATTCAACTCATCAAATGGAGGCCTTACGTAATGATAAAATGTCCTGTGCTTTGGATGTGCATGTAGGAAGAGGAATATGCACGTCTTTCCAACCAACATCAGAACTGGATGCAAAAGAAAAAGTCAGACTGTACCTGACCCAATATGCTGCTCAGGTCCTGGTACAGGCTATGGTCATTTCTCGCCTCGACTACTGCAACGCCCTCCTGATTGGTCTTCCTTCTTGTGCAGTCAAACCATTGCAAATGGTCCAGAATGCAGCAGCACGACTGGTTTTCAATCAACCCAAAAGGGCGTATGTCATTCTGCTCTTCATCAACCTGCACTGGCTCCTGGTGGCTGCCAGAATTCAACACAAAGCTTTGACTCTAGCCTACAAACTCACTTCCGGATCTGCCCCTGCCTATCTCAACATCATACTAAAGGCTTACATCCCTTCCAGAGCGCTGTGATCCTCTAAGACAAACCGTCTGGCCGTACCTGCTCCTAAGACAAAGTGAGGTCACTCCAAACTTTTCTCTGTCATTGTCCCTCAATGGTGGAACAACCTACCAGTCGCTACAAGAGCAGCAATATCCCTCTCGACCTTTAAAAAGCTTGTTAAAACCCTTCTCTTCCGAGACTGCTTCCCTTCCTAACAAAACTAATCTCTACTAACCATCTCTTTATATAGGTGCCTTCAATGTTCTCTACACATCTGTTAGCTTATTACGTCCTCCTTTTGTAAGTCACTTTGGATAAAAGCGTCTGCTAAGTGTAATGTAAAGTAATGTAAAAATAGTCTTCATGTAAAACACTTTGGAGGGTTTTCCACCTGTGGTCACAAGTTAATGTGCAGTGCTGTGCCGAGTCGAGTAGCCTACAGAGGAAGCAGGATGCTGGTGGCAGAGTGCGTCTTTGTCTGACTCCAGGGGTCTGCAGTGGGCCATTCGGAGCACAACGGTTGGGGGCAGGAAAGTCTACCTGCATATTGTAAACAGCCCCCCGGTACGGCTGAAATTCTCTCCCTGAGTGCCCTCATTCAATTGGGCTGCTATACACACAGCCTGAAAAGAAACATTGTGCGCCAGAGCTTTCTCTCCATTTCTCCCTTTCTCTTCCACTTTCCCTCTTCAGCCCACATGCGTGCGTACACACTCACAAAAACAAACTCTCTCTCGATCTCTCTCTCTTTCTGTCACATACACACACACATACACACACACACACACACACACACACACACTCCGTGCACCACACAAGACAATGGACAAGCAAGCCACTTCACTCTTTCACTCATCTTGTACTTTCTCTTGAACTTTTCTTTCATTCTGTCCCTCTAAGTCTCTTTTCCTTTACTTTCTTCAAGTGAAAGACGAGCCACATTCACCGGTAAAAGGCCACAGTTTAATTATGAGTCAGTAAAAGGCAAAGGACAAGAAAGCAGAGGATAACAGGATGGAATTCTTTTCAGCTTATCAACAGTGCATCATGATATTGGGGCATGATTAAAGGACCTCGTGGTGAGGTCCAGGATTGTTATCCACAAGACTTTTTTGTCAAATTTAGCAACTCTTCTCTTGATTTTCTAGCTGCCCTTAGAATGTGTGCACTCTGACAAACCTCTGATTTTGACATACAGTCCTGACTTTACATGGGCAACAAATCAAGTGGTTTTGACTTACATTAATGTAGCCAATAATTAGGCAGCTCTAGAAATATACAAGGGAACTGTGAAATTGCACTGGTTAATCAAATCAAATAAATAATAACTTGTAATGGCTGTGGACTGTTACATTGATATTTCCATAACTTGGTAGGCCTGCCTGACCAGAGTTCTGTCCTGCGTTTAAGACCATGTGGAAGTCAAGAGGAAAAGCATTAGTGCAAGAAACGCAGCAGCAGATTAAGCTGGGAGTAGCTGTCAGTTGTTATGCCTTTAGACGCCCCAACAGATGAACCACCCCCTCGCCTACCTCTGTCTGAAGCACAAACCACAGGCTTTCCCAGGGGGCACACTTCACCAAACGCTTCATAAATCATGCACTGCTGAGGCTGGCATTGGCAAGTGGTGTCGAAATACAAATGTATCTTAGGTGGGCAAGTATGAGTGACAGGTACAGCAAAGGTAGGGGTATGTCTATGCGCATGTATGTTCGTGTGCCCCCAGTGAGAGTGTAGCTGTTAGCACAGCACTGCTGTCAAATTAAAAAAAAAAAAGTCTGAGGTAAAGAATGTCTGTAACCCATCTTAATTAACCATAAATGTATAATTCTGGTAACTGAGATCCCTTAAAAATGTATGTAAATTTGAGTGCAATATTTTCCATTGCAAAACACTAATAATTTAAAAGTAGCTGTCAAAGTAAGCTACTACCATTTTTTGCACAGAAATAGTGGAAGCATCCAACACCCAAAGTGTACCTTCTTCATAACCACAGTAATTTAGCCCACTCCAAGTCCTCGAGAAGTATGAATCAACCTTTCAAGAGGGAACTTGCTTCAATGAAAAAAAGTTGTACCGTATAATTTCTTGCGGATACATGAAGGATGTTATAAAAGCCTTTATGCCTAGCTGCGCGTCTACTTGGAACAGAGATACTTTCAATTATCCAAAGATCTTAATGTATACTTTGGCACAAAGATGTTCTGTTTTAAACCTGTCACAGGCCAGGGCTATGAGGACAACTAAAGGTGAAGAGTGCAGTTTTGTCTCCAGGCCATGTGGCAGAGAAGCCCACCTCAACAGATCACAGAGATCACTTTCACATCCCCTCACAGGCCACACATCAAACAGCACAGCTGGTATTCCACAGTGGTGATTAATCAATGCAGAGTTAAGAGAGACATGCAAAGAAACAGCACAGACTACTCTCGGATACTTCATGAAGTAATACAAAAACATGATTTGTTGTTGCAGTGCACTGGCTGCCACTAATGGGAAGTATGTTAGCACTCTAACAAAACTACAGTATTTATAAAAATTCTATAAGCACAACAAAAATGAATCTATAGACCACAGGAAAAAAACTGCCACTGACCACAGTCTATTCAAAAGGACGTTCCTAATAGGCACAGCAAACAAAGAAAAATGGTGTGTGGGTGGTTCATTGTGTGTGTGTGTGTGTGTGTGTGTGTGTGTGTGTGTGTGTGTGTGTGTGTGTGTGTGTGTGTGTGTGTGTGTGTGTGTGTGAGTGTGTGTGTGTGTGTGTGAGAGTGTGTGTTGTGTGTTGTTTGGGGACACAAAGAGAAAGAGAGCCCACAAGAATTCATTGGGAAAGCTCTGGGTCATGCAGACAGCCAGCTGAACTCCACGGAAAGTGTCACTGTCCATGAAGACCCCGCGGGCCTGAGTGGCAGCCCGGAGCGCGGGAGCGTCTCTTCAGCCGTGCCACATTCCTCAGGTGCACTGGGCTGGACCTAACGAGTTAAATTACCCCCGTGGTCTCCACAGAGCCTCCCAGCGGGACCAAAGGTGAGCGCCGTGGCAGTAGTCTAGCTCACATCACTGTGTCAACTGCATCCCCTGTGTGAATATCACAAATCCTGTGCGCCGCCCTTAGAGAACTACAGAGATGCGTATCTGTCTGCATGAGGTCAGGGTACAGGAAGTGCATTTGATCAGTCGAAATAAGCAGAGGCTTAAAAAAGGTGAACTAGGTGAACCACACCAATACTAATTAAGCTCAATAATCCATTTTAAAAGGTCTGTGTGAGTGTTTGCCTGAGGTGAAGTAACAATGCACTCTTAATGAACTGTTAAAAAACCTTGAGTGACTAAGTGTGTGTGTGTGTGTGTGTGTGTGTGTGTGTGTGTGTGTGTGTGTGTGTGTGTGTGTGTGTGTGTGTGTGTGTGTGTGTGTGTGTGTGTGTGTGTGTGTGTGTGTGTGTGTGCTCATGTACACACATGTGCATGAGTGCATGCATGTGTGTGTGTGTTTTTGTATGCATGTGTGTGAGTGAGTGTCCATGACTGTTTGTGTCTGTGGAGCAAGCAGTTGAGGACCCCTGACAGGAGCAGCAGATTTATAGGTTGTAAGAGTGAATCTCCCCGACCTGCACAGGCAACATCCGCCCGGACACGACATCAGCCAAGTATGCAGCGGGAGGCCACAGGAGGCCATCTTACTTGACTGCCTACACTCAGGGCCTATGGGTTTTACTCTGGCATGACATGTGTGGCTCTCAGCAAAGTTAATCACTGGTCCACCGTTATCAGGGAGTGAGTGTATGTTTGATTTATGTATTTTTAAGGGTGTCATGAGTTTGAATGTTAATGGGATTTTTTTGTAAGATATAGTTTATCTTGTATACCTAGTATACCTTGACTATTATATGGATTTTTATACATAAATCACACATAAATACTAGGTATAAAGCCAATCGAGCAAATTAACCCATTTTTTTCTGGAGAAAACTCTGAAACTCTGAACTATAAAATTAGCACCCGCACAAATATGAAGCACATGTGTACACATGTACGCAAAGTCGTTTAAAAACAGACGTATGAGGAAATCTCAGCGATCGCAGATGCGATGACCGCGGGGCATACTTTTTCATAGAGTCATCCCTGATAAACCTTTCCTCACAGTTCAAGACCGACCTTTTTCAAAGAGATTCGACACACCTGTAGCCCAAACTCAGCTTGATGAAGCCACTCATGGACAGGAACATATCCAAATATACACATCATCTATAAACTGTGATTTGTGTTGAATGACTTGAATGAACACGATTAATGAATCCTGTTTGGCCCAGAAGGTTGTCTTTCAAACAGTAGACTCACTGCATCCAACCCACTGACAGAAACCCATGCACATACACACACACACACACACACACACACAAACATAAACACACACACACACACACACACACACACACACACACACATAGTCTTACACTTCACTTCTTTGTTTTATTCACTTGTGTTGTGGTGATTGTATGTATTTTACTGAAGAGAGAATACAGAAATTCTTAAGTACGGGTTAGTTAAGTACAGTTTAGTTCTTTAGTGCTCTCTGCTTACCACACACATGTATGCTTCCTTGAACCCTACACAAAAATATCTATGTAAAGGCCAGCAACTTTGAACTGTTGAACTCTAGCTCTAATGACGAGCCATCGCTTCATAAATCAGCACTGCTAAAAGTGTCTGTTGCACCAGAAAACACTGAATATCAGCCTCTCTGCTATTGAAGGCTGTTTTTAGGCTGTATTTTAGGGTGCATAATATGAACTGACAGCTTCTACAGGCCCAGTCAAGTCTAAGTTAGAATACAAAGGCCCTTACTGAAAACATGGTGCTTTACCTCAACAGACTATGTGTGTATGTGTGTGTGTGTGTGGGTATGTGTGTGTGTCTGTGTGTATGTGTGTGTGCATGCCTGCGTGTGCATGTGCACGTGCACGTGCGTGTGTGTGTCATTAAGATGCCTCCCTCTCCATTTCAAAGACATTACTTCAGTGTGGTTGGTAGCAAAACTTTCCACCTCCTGAAGGCACTAGATCCCAAGAATGTCCGTAGCGAGAAAGTGACATGACTGAGAGGTATGCGGCTGATCGCATCATGTAAAACCAACAGACACAAAAAGGATTTGGGTGTCTGGTATCCCCATGATGCTCTCCTTGTCCAGAAGAAAACATGCACTGTTCACTCTGGCTAGGGAGTAGGGAAATTCTAACTGATCAGATTCCGAAGTTGATTCTGCTGGCGAGCCATGCTGTAGCAGGTCACACAACCTGACAACCAGCTCTGATATCCATCCCCATACAGAAATGCCTGCATTCCGCTCACAGCTTCCCTCAATTCTCTCCCTTCTCACGTCTCCTCCCCTTCCTTCCACTGAGCAGAAAGCAGCCAGGCTGGGTGGCTGCTTCTCTTCCCGAACAGGCCCAGCATTTCCTTCCTGCCACGGCTGCTTTTTTCCCCCTCCAGTGTGTTTTGTTTGGCCATGCAACAAGAGGAAGCACCGATGTCATCGTGTCTAGAATTGTGCATACATGACTTTACTGGCCTTCTGTTGGGACCAAGTGATGTCAGAAACCTCGCCTCTTTACTTCCTGCACGAGTGTGTGCTGGCTGACCCCTTAAAAACCACCCCCCAATATTACTGTACATGTGACACATGGCTTCGGTCCAGATCTGATTTTTTTTTTTCTTCATGTGTGGAAAAGATCATGTGGATAAACACATTATGCCAATAAGGAAAATATATTTATTCTCAGTGCATTGCTTTTTAGTTAGGATTCCCGAATCCAAAATCATGTAATAAAAGATTCTTTATTCATGTATCTGTACATGTATCTGTGTGTCTGTATTCAGTGCTTCCGTTATAACACCACGTGGCATTCTTTACCTCATACTCATAGCCTTGCTTTGCACAGCTGTCGGTCAGGGTTCAGCAAGGTAACACTGTTACAAGATACACTGAGAAAAGAGCAAAAAGAGAAGTTATCTTCAAACATATCCCATCTTTATAATTGTTCACTGCACTCCTCCTACATTAACAAACCACTTAATTAACTCATTATGTATGCATTTTTATTCTTCCCCAAAGTCCACTATAGCTCTTTATTGTAGTTTATTTGTACTGCCTAATTGGCCACTACTTCAACAAAAGAGTTCACTTCAGCCACACACACACTTTGGAGAGATGCCATGTGTTACTTGAAGTGAGATTTAGGCAATGTGTAACCCTGACTATATATTGTAACATATTTAATCTCTTTTACAATTTGCTTACACCAAACTAACCATAACCTTTTAGGCCTACAAATGGTGATGCTGATACTGCCAGCCCTTAAACACTGACAACATATATAGCTGTTGCTAGTCTCTGAGTGAACAATAATGCCAGCCATGAGATTGTACTCAAAGCTAAACAGGTAGTGAGTACAGTGTTAGCGTATTATTGATAATTGCCATTTTTCACCTGCCCATTATATTTTAGTGCTATATGTCCATTATATTTTAGTGCTTTATATACAAATCTACATCATCTACAAAATTCCTCTAACATCACTTTCCACTTACAAAGTGTCCTTTTACTATTTCCCAAATGCAAGGCATTTTAAGACTTTTGTGCTAAAAGCCCATCAGACAACCTGAACTCTGTGCCTATGAATGCAAAGACACGCATACAACTTAAACGGATAGCCTTTATACGTGTCAAAACTAGACTCTTGCACTCAGTCACAGCATTGTAGTGTCTGTCTCTCTATTGAAATGACTGTGAGAAGAAAACAGTATATGAAAATCTCTGTAACTGACTTGCACAAAAACAGTGTTTGTGATTATAAAGTGCATATTTAGAACAAAAAAAACTATGGCACGTTAAAAAAAAAAAAACATTAAAACAACAGGTCTCTTGCTTCTTCACAATACATATGGCACATCAGCACAGCTCGACCCAAACAATAGGCTGTGTGATCATCCTGAGATCAAGCCTACTTCTTAATTAGTAGCTGAAGTCTGGAGCAAAACCATCTTTGTTCTCAGCTGAGAGACAGGCCACTTTGAGATCATGCCAGGTGAAAAGGAACCAGACCTTGCTGTCTACCCTTACCATCTTACCCACACAAAACACATGGCACTGCTGCCCACCCTGGAGCAGCCTGACTGAGTTACTCATGAGCAGAAGCTTGTTGCTACTTGCTTATTAAGTTTTGGTTTATCACAGTGTCAGCTGTTCAAAGGGGGTTCAAAGAGTTTGTGGGTGGGTGAGAGGGAGCATATGTTTAGAGGCAAGTTCCTTCATTACATTTTCTGTTTTGCCAGGAAATTATGGGCATGATTTTCTTTATAGAAACTCATGGGCACCGAATTATAATAATCATGTTCACCTTGAATGCTGTAGTCTGCTATTCATAAAATCTTAATTGGAATTTTCCAAAATTCAAAGGGGTTAAGTGTGCAGGGTCAAAGAGGATCTCATTCGAAATCTTATCTAATAGTAAGCTGTGTATCTGTATATTAGCTATCCCTATGCTAGCACGATCACTTTTTTTGTGCTTGGGTTGCAGAGTGTGTGTGTTGGAGGGGGGGGGGGTGCTGTAGCTCCTCCCCAAGCTGCATGCCTCTGTGTGAGTTTCTTCAACACAGCACACTGAATTAACATGCTATTTCACCTGTCCTCAACAGCAAATCTGTGACATTCATGTCCCACTCTCCACAACACATTGAAGCACCCCTTCTCCAACAGCATCTCAGTCTGCAGCTTCATATGGATGCTCATTAAATGAGTTAGAAGCTGATCAGAGAGAACAAAATGCTATAAGAAAGTTAGAGATAACAAAACAGAAAGTGAGCTATGATGAGAAAGTTGAATGCTCAACAACATCTTTATATAAAAAACTGTGATTAGCACATAGTCAGTGCAGGGAGGGTTCTGATCGCAGACCAATTCCCTAATCCCTCTGTGTTTGTGGGGATGTTTCACGGTTGCACATGTTCTTGAAACGAGTCCGTTTTTACAGGAGGTGTTTAATCCAGGTGCTTAATAGCCTTGAGCCTTAATCAGGCAGATTAGGAGCTTTTTGGCGTTTGGGCAAGGCACACTAGAGGCATAACAGAATTAGGCGCGAAGCTGACTGAAAGAGGATTTGGAAATCAGTTCATAGCTGTTTCCACTCTGTGCTGTGACACAAGGTCAAGCTGAGAGATGGGAGCATGAAAACATCAACTCTGATGACACATCCACACAGAGACATGTATGCAAAGAGAGAGAGAGACATATAGAGACAGCCAGACAGACAAACAGAAACAAAGACAGACAGAAGGAGAAACAAAGAAACGGAGAGACACAGTCAGAAACAAAGAGAGAAACACGGAGGAAAGGTTTCAGAGTCATGAATTTGCACCAAAGAAAGCCAATGTTCACATGTACATACACCATGGCCTAAAGACTTTTCTTGAGGATGTATACCAGCACAATTGCTTTTTTCAAAAGCCAACAAAAGGAGGAGGAATTTATCCTCTTTAGGAAGTCAAGAGGCATGCACTGTTTTTTTTCTTTTTTCCCCTCTCAAAACAAAAGAAGGAGGGGCATAGCAATTCCAAAGATAACTCAGTGACCAAAGTTAACAGAGGAAAAAACACTTCCTAGGACATTGGGGTTACTATGGCAAATAGGAAAGCTAAAGAGTAGGAGCATACACATTCTCTATTTAACAGCAGGGTGGGACAGGACTGAAGCCAAATCAATGGGGTAGTGGTAAAGGAGGAAAGGTTGGTGAACTATGTCAAAGGAGCTACGTTCTAAGCAACTGGACTTCTTTTTGGACCTTAAAGACATTTCACCTGAACTGACGAAGCCTTTTGGATGAAAGGTGAAACGTCCTCAAGTTCCAAAAAGAAGTCCAGTTGCTTACAACGTAGCTCCTTTAACTAGCATGACTTGGATGAATGAAAATCTACACAGACATGTTGGCGAACTATATGTGCAGTTTTAAAGAAACAGGTTGATAAACTTTGTTGCCCTATTACATTAACAATCATAAGGTGATTAAAAACCTTTTAAAAACTGTGATTTTAAAAGGTGTGTAAAATGCATTTATGTGGGTTTTACCTCACTACACTATGGACTCACAGACATGACACTGGCAAGTCATCAGCTCCTTCAAGCCACAAAAAGGCAAAGAGCTTTTATAAGCATGAGTGGACAGGAAACAGTGTAACATAGTGGTATGCATCACCTACAGAGGCATGCCAGAACTCCATGCAGGTAAATGTGTTAGGCATAACTGATGCAGGTACTTGTCACCAGGATTCCTGAGGTAATGCACCAGAACAAAGTGCAACCACTTCAAACTCAAAGATAACAGAAACATGTATGCCAGTTTGCCATATAACAAGCATCTAGGGAATTCAGGACTTTGCCGTCAGGAATGAGGCAACTCCCTGTGCCATGGATAAAGGGGATTGCCCTGCTTGTTCCACACATGAACACACACGCATGGACGTGCACACACAAACACACACAGACACGCACACACACACACAATACCAAACAGACACAAACACAAAACAAACATACACACACACATATAGTGGTAAAAACAAAGTGTGTCTCCCACCACTTTAGAGGTCTGAGGAATGCATTAGTATGGGAGGAGAAAGCTCCTGTTTCAAGTACAGCCCTGCCAGCAAGGCTCCATTCAGAGGCAGAATGATACAGTGTGGAGGAGTTGCCAGAGGAATAGCCACTTGTTTCCTTTAATATATAACACACTATCAAGCACTGAGTAATGCAGAGGGGCAACCAGTTCATATCACCAGACTATGCCTGGGAAACAAGTGGACAAAGCACCGGGAATGGTAGAGAGCACCCTCAAGTTCAGCCGAAGCCACAACTAAGTCAATGTGTATGTACTAATAAGCAAATGATCACATGTGAACTGAAGGTGTAGGACAGGTGTAGTACATTTACCATCCCGAGGTTTGGACTGGTAAACAGTGCGGTCAAAACACTCCTGGTAGATTAGTGATGGTTGTATTCTGTCATTGTTCCACATTCCACAGGTTATCACTCAAGGCTGTTATCAGTGGTGCTGCCAGGCTCCCTGTCAGCCGAGAGCAGACTGACATATCACCAGCCTAACACCCCCCCCCCCCCCACACACACACACACACACACAAACACACACACACGCACACACACACACACACACCGTAAACCTGTGAGAATGTAATGTCTTGTGCACTAAACCATTTTTGTTCTCTCTGATCTTTTCAAAAGCTTTTGTGCAGAGTTCCTTAGCTACCTCTGGTAAGTTCATTGGGTATCACGGACCAAATCCAACTCTTTGTTTTACACTGCTTATCTGTACAAAGGAGAATATTTCTCAACACTCTCGTGGGCTTGCAGTTGTCCCAGCTCATGTGAAAGCCTTGTGTTTACATAACCCTGAACTTGTGCAAAGACTACACAGAGCTGGGTCCTTTTCAACTCTCACGTCACTAGGCATCTGAAGACTGGCAACAGTAGAAAGGAGTTGATCCAATTATTTAAATGGAGGGCTTTAGTTGGTGTAACAAACAGCTGAAGAAAAAATAGCTGTTTGGCCAAGTAGTAACCCGCATGTGTGTGAACACAAGCATTACTTACTTGAGCAGGTGCAAATTAGAGATAGTGACACTTGTCTAAAAAAGTTAAACCTTACATGAACTACACACATACACAGTCACACACACACACACACACACACACACACACACACACACACACACACACACACACACACAAATATACATGATTAAAAGTTCAATGTTGGGTCAATTTTTGCACCTTGTGGCAGCTTCAGTATGTGTAGTGTATGTGTCTGACTGTGTACTGATCTATTTTCACCAGCCACAACCAATGTGCCCTTAAGTAGGCCTATGTCAGGAAGGGCAGCAAAAAGAAAGTCTGTATTGGTGGAGGAAAACATACAAAAATAATCTAAACGAAGACACAAGGTCTCCATTACCTTAAAGTAGCTAAGTCAGTGGAGAGGACACCCTGTTGGAAACGTGCAGGGTCAAAGGGGTCAACACTCAGAATGACAGAAGAAAAATATATCTATACTATTTTGGACGTTGACCATATCTTCATTACACCCCATATCTTCATTACAAGTGAATAAGATAGATAATGTCAGTCACCCCACAAGTTAGTTACCTGCCTGCCTGTTTACAGGGTCTATAATATTCTGCTGTCAAATGTGAGTTAGCTGAAGAAAGTGTGATGGGGACATGGGTGTCAGTCGTTGTATTTATGACAAAACACTACAATCAATACAGACATCAGAGAGATCATGTGAGAGTGTGTCATTCATCCTACCTATACATTTGATCTCGAAACCGCGGGGTGGTTTAAGAGCTCTTCGGGTCCATCCCTCTCGCAGCACCTCCAGGTGGTCCTCCTTGCCTTGGATGAGCAGCACATGCTCGTCTATCCAGCCGAGGAAAAACGTCTCTGATATGGCATCAGTGACTTTCTTGTTCCAGAAGTGCTGCATGTTTTCGGCTTTGAAGTCCGCGAAAATCTCATAGCCGGTGTGGTGATGCTGGAGCTTTTCGGTAACTGCTGGTGTGTCCTCGGCGCCGACCCGCGACAGCACTATGGCCAGCGAATGCGGGGCGATTTGCAGAAACTTATCCATTCCTTTGAAACACGTCAACAAACTGCTGCACCATGAATTAGAACACAGTCCAAATTGTCACAGTAGTCTGTATTTCATGGCGTTTTATTTCGCACTTTGTTGAATTTCCAAAATGAGCACATGTTGTCTAGAATTCAACCCACGTTGATTTCAGAGAGCCTATACGGCGCGCGTGACAGCCAGCGTTGCATCTGCATTTCACGTGTGCAAACGACAAATAATATCTATTGACAAAATAATTGAATAAATTCGCTCGTTGTCATATATTCTACACGGATGTCATCAAAGCTGTGATGTTTTATAGGCACAGCACGCATTGAACAGGCGGTAAGGTAATTGGTAATATGGATAAATTGCTTGCGAGCTACCTCCTCTCATCTCTCTAGAGAACATAGGTATATCAAAGAGATATCGTACATTCCATGGCCTAGTTCTTAACATACGATTGGAAGAACGAGGCCTCTGCAGCCGAAAGCATATCGATCACCGCATTGGCAGTGGTGGGCGAGAAGCGCAGGCGATGACTTCATCCGTCCTTATTCATGTCTTCATATGGCACGCAGCGCGAAGCCTCCCTCCCATTCAGATTTGTATTCAGTGTGCCATTCAGCGCTGGTCCAGGGCGTACAGCAAAGGTAGCCCAGGTCTGGCAGTGCACTGTTTCCGCTTAACACGTATCGCTGCAGTGGTGGTTGGAAATGTATGGTTCACCGAAACCTTGCGGCATAGGGTCCGGTCCAGAGACTACGAATTCATGCAGGTTGAGCTGCTCTGTAGGGTAAAGCGCGACAAGAGACCGGATCACCAGATGTTTGTCATGACTCCACCTACAGGCGGCCTTCAAAACATCGCGAGTTCAGTACGTCTTGAGTCGCAACAGGTGAGGCGGCTAGTGTGAAAGATGTTCAGGGTGATAATTGTGCAGCTTTTTAAAAGAGTGCTTGTGCAGTTTGATTGGGCACATAGATCGTGACTAAGAAATGTGACGTATCTCTGTGGCTCCTGTCAAGATATCTTTATTATAGTAATTACAGTCCTTATTATACGTTGAGGCAGCATGGTTAAGAAAAAACGAAAGTACAATGAAATTTTCTCAAAAGTGTGAACAATTTTTTTTTCTGTTAGCTCATAACCCCTCCTTCACTGCAGTTGATTCTTAGTAACCCATACAACACCTGGCAATGGAATAATAATTGAAATTGTATTTAAAAATAATCATCAATGTACATAAACAAACAAAAAACAGCAACAAAAACATTGCACTGGGTCAAGGAAGAGTAAATTATATCAGATTCTCTTTAGGGAAAATGCACAAAGAAATGTAGTAAAATCCTAAAAAAAACAAAAGAAATCTGTGGCACTGTTATATTAAAAATCCTTTATTTTTAAGTACCAAAGGCCACAAATAAAGAATGTATAATTCTTTAAATGGTTAAATCCACCAGCTTACCAAAAAAGCACAGCCAAGCCTTCAGAGCTGTGGTGTGGTTTGTAAGATGTATGCTCACAAAATTAGTTTACTTAGTTATGCAGGTTAAGCAACACCACCTTTAGTTTTGTGTACTTTATGTATGTTTTTAAGATTGGTAACAGTTGGTTTCAATCCATTTGAGGAGTCAGCTGACTTTGTGATCCCTGGATGGACTTCTGCAGCATCGTTGTCAGGTTTATTTACCTGCAGTTTCAAATTACTAATGCATACACATCCTTTGCCCATTAGTCTGCATGAAAGACTTAAAGGCCTGTGTGGGGTTTGCAACTTCTTTCAGTTTCAATAGTTTCTAAAAAAAAAAGACCAAATGAATACAGTTTTATTTATCAGTGTTTGCTGGTAGGTTCAGAAGGTAGTTCTTATTGAGATTGCATCCTCTCAGGGCCCCCATCACAGACCTTTTTTCAAAGCGTCAGAAATGGATAATGCCACCAGGGCCCAAATGGCCTACACTGGTTTGTTTATACTAGTTGTAGTGGCAAGCCGTGTCTCCCTTTGTGAGAGTTCCATTCACCTTTCCAAGTGCCTTGATCAAATGTCTTATCTGTTCTTAAAGAGGGCTGAAACGTAGTCTCAGAGTAAGGTGTTTCCTTTCTGTTCCCAGGCCTGTGCTCTCTTGTCTTTGTGGACACACTGTGGGACAGGCTCCAGACAGCGGAGATGGACTGTGGTCTGTGTCACACCACAGACCAAGGTTTGCATTTTTCGAAGCACTGACAGCAGATTTGTGTCAGTTAATACATATATGTTTTTTTTTTTCTAAAGAATATATTTTTAATGTATTTTATTTTATTTTTGATTGAGGTTTATTGCATGTGTTATTATGGTTGTCATCTAACCATTTGTCTCAAGTTAAGAAGAAGTTTATGTCAACAAGCTCACTCCAGATATTTCATATCACAACCCTTACATAAGACCCAGTCTTACTGTTGCTCTCTAAACTAAACTGAAAACTAAATCACTGTGTTTAAAGTCATGGCTGGAGCCAAAGGCTCGAATAATGAAGTCTTTTTAATCCGTTTTTTTTGACCCAGCATGCTGACTGAATTATGGCATGACTAAGAATACCAAAGTGATTTGAAACAGGTTGTTAAAATGCTGTACACCACTGTGCCAGACATACCAAACCACAGCCCTCTGACCATGCCTCTCACCCAACACAGCCTTGATCTCTCAGGTTTCTTCTTGAATAAAGAAAGCCCCTATGGAATGTGTCTGTCTTTTTGCCCATTTGTCTGAGGCACGGGAGCAAGCATTGTGTTTCACACCCACAGAGGAGGAGGAATGTGCCCCCACACTCATTTACTATCTGACAAATTCTCTCTCTCTCTCTGTCTTTCTCTTTCACGCACACACATGCATGCACACACGCACACACACACACGCACGCACGCACGCACGCACGCACGCACGCACGCACGCACGCACGCACGCACGCACGCACGCACGCACGCACGCACGCACGCACACACACAAATTCATGTACCCACAAACAGCCACTCAGATTTCTCATGTAATGTGGTCATTCGGAGACTGAGTGGTACAACGCATAACTGATAACAATATAGCAAATGAGAAATTGTAAGGCGCAGGAGGTTTGAGATTCCTGTCTTCATCACCCCCCTTACACTTATCAAGGGCCAACCTGAAAGCTTTGGAATTCCTCTGAGGTCTATGATGCAGATGCCTGGGGATTACAGACCCAGATACACTTGCACACAACTGATAAAGGATGTTCTATTCTGACTATAAGCTGTAGTAAAAGCTGCTGCTTAGGCCTGAATGGCTGAAAGTGTCCATTCTGATCCAGTATAGCCCATATGTGATGCACAGTATGCTTATGCAAACCACCAAATTTCTACATTTATGCCTCTGCCCTCTGCTTGTTATTGCATATATTCATGTGTATGGTTGGATATTTTGTGAGGCACAAAGTGGACTGTGGAAGCTACAGTACAGTCAAAGATATAAAGTAACGACTTAGAATTACCTTTTAGACAATACACAGCATAACCAATCTCTCTGTATTCTTTCAGTTAGGCTATTATTCTATGGAGTCCTTTATTTAAAAAGAAAAAGTAGTGTCAAAAGACATAAGGACAAAGAAGGACCTTCAAAAGAACATAGAGGCTTCAGAGTACCTAAAAGTTGCTAAAAGTTAATTAGCTGAAAAAAATGCCTACATATTAAAGTTATCCTGTGTAAGATTTTCTACCACCTAACGGTGAGGTCTCAAAATGGCAGCACGTATATAAATATATAGGCCTATATATATATATATATATATATATATATATGCATTTCTTTCCTATATAAATATATACATTTCCTATATAAATGACAATTTTTTTTCATAAATTGTCAATATTTCCACACCACTGAATATGACAGCTGGAAATCATAAGATATTTGAACTTGAACATGGAAAGGATCAGGTGAACATCAAATGGCAACAAAACTTAAATTGTTAAATTTAAGACAAGAGCAGACATGTTGTTTCACTAAAGGTTTTGTCATGGAATAGGAACAAAATTTCCTTTGTCTTAAAACACACCTCACTTACCTGATATTGATTTGCTGTCTTAGAAAATATACCTGTATGTAACAGAACAGAGAAAATATTTCATCTATTTTCTTGCAAGCCTTAATGGGTAGGGATGTTACCTGAATCATGATTCTTCATAAATTGATTCCCATAACAATTCTCCAAGCTCAAACAATGAGCTGTACAGAACTGGAATTAGCACAGGATTTGTGCCACTAATGCTTACAAATACACAGCTTATAAGACCAGGTAACCAAGCCACAATTGGAGAAGTAAACATGAACACCTGTAGTTTTGACTTGCACATTTGAGATTTGTGCTTTCCTGCACCCAACTAGTTAAAGTCCTTTGCCTGACTTACACAAACATGCGACTGACACATACCTAGCATTTCAGCAGGTACTACATCAAGAGTTTGTTTAGTAGACAGTCTGTCCAATAGATGCCTTTTGAATTTAGTTTAATAATTACATAAAATTACGTTTTATTTCACAAAAAGACAATATTTGTATGTGTGCTGACTTGACCACCCAAACAAAGGATGTTACCTCATGTTGATGGTAATAATTAAGCCCTATTAAAGTATAATACAGTCAAATTTTAATTTTCACATATTTATTCAGTCTTAGTAGTGACAGTCAGCATGTCAATGCCACCATACCAGTAACGCAGATGTGTGGTGGGTAAAAATATTTTGCCTTTTTCAATTTTAAGTGGCCAGTTTATAACACAGGCTTTTATAATCTTTTCATCCTTCCTCATTGTCACTGTTTGGATGGATTAAGCTTTTGTTTCTTATGGACTGATCCCATATATCCAAGAGCACCAGACACATTGTGGTTAAACATCAACTACTAGAGGTACCAGACATTTGTCTGTAACACAGATAACTGTTAGAAAGATAAGCAGGCTCTAATATTTCAAAGTGGTAAGTTAACTTCCAGGTTGTGCAAACTGAACACATGAAAAATATTATCAATGCATTACATGTCCACAAGCTTTGCTGATTTTATGTTATTCATATTTTCTTAATTATTTTATAATTTATTTAATAACAGACAGACTTCAAAATACATTCCCCCTAAAAATTGTAGTTTTATTTACCATTTTTTTCCTTACAAAAGCAAACTCTTAGGAAGAGTTGGCAGTTTAAATTACAGAATACTAAATGGGAAGTAATTATTTGCATAAATGAATACTTTGCAGAGCCAGCATTTAGAGTAGTAATACATATCAATGTACAACCAAAGAGTTGAAGAGAGCAAGCTAGTGTCTCTCACCATGGAATTTGACTTAACTCAAACAATCATGCATGGAGGAATGAACAAATCCTCTCTAATCGAGGTGCTCGAAGCTAGTAAAGACATGTCGAAAAAGACTGGTAGCTATATATAGGCACTGTACATTCTGCATGGCTGGGTATACATAAGCATACATTAAGTTGCAGGGCTATGAACAAACTTTTGTAGACAGATCCCGTTTCTGTCACACTTTTGTTTTTTTTAGGAACTGAATAAATCAGGGTTGACTTCCTATTGCCACTGTCTTGCTCAGTCTGTGAGGCCCTCAATGCAGATTTACATATACATTATTTTCTGTGCAACTGCATAACCCACTCATGGCTCCCCCTAGACTCCCCCCATGGCACACTGAATGCTTGAATCACATTCCCAAATGTGAACGCACCCAAAACAGTGACATCTGCTGGCTACAATGGTATTTAGGTCATAGGCTGAGCAAGTATTCACACAGCAGTCCATGTCAGATTTGTATATTTTTTTTTTTTTGTTGTTTCAAATAAACTGCGCTTAACATCCTACTTCATGCATAGCCAGTGTGGAAAACCATGCTGTACTTTGAATGTACATTACTATCCATACTTTCTTTTTAAATTAAAAAAATCATGTGTAAAATGGATCTAAGATTATTGTCATAAATTAATCCTTAGATCTGTCGTAATTCCCAATTACCAGACCAGTACTGTGCAAAAGAATCTCTCCCCAAAGAGTTTGAAGAAGTTTGTGGGATCGGTTAAGATGAGCTCAGTTCACTATCAAAATCATCTATAAAATATAATTAAACTCCAGTTTAACTAGGATCAAGTGACTCAAAACACTACAATCTCAGCCATTTTTTTGGAAAAGTAATAAAACAGTTCATCACACATCTTTGGCAGACACATACTGTATGTATCTATAGCCCTGTCATATGTATGATAAGGTCTGCTGACATACCCAACCATTGCAATGCCAGGGGTTAGGTTTCAATATTAGGTGTGACTTTGCAATGCATGTGAATAGTTTTCTCCAACCTCTACATTTCTATTCCACATCAGGCCCATTTCCCACAAGCAGTTTATCGCCGTGAGCAAGCTTTGAATTGACTCAACAAAGTAACAGCTCTGTGAAGAATACATTTTTTAATTTGTTTAATGGGTTCAAAAAGATGTCTGTGAAGATAGGGTCCAAGATGACTAGATGATTCTTTGTGATCATCTTAATGACAGACTATTCTATTACAAAGTGAAAAATTACTTGAAGTTCCCATTACTCTCCGGTACTTGAAGAGATACTTGAAGATTGTTCCTCATGCTTTTGAATCAAGAATGATTACTTTGAACAAAACTGTACAGGCAAACTGTTGCAACAGTCTATAAAGTTTTTTAATTGTATACTTTAATTTTGTTTAATCACATCTTTACAATGGCAACTGGCATTTCTTTTCAGCCAGATTGTAGTTCAAAGTGAAATGCACCTTAAGAAAAGCAAAATTACACTGACAAGGATTTACGATTTGTTTTCTTTTTAATGACAAAGTGGAACAGCTACAAAATGTGTTTTCCATACTTGGTGAAAAAAGGTTTGTATTTGCACAGTCATCACTTTTAGTAAATTGGCTTCATCCTTGCATATAACTTGTGACCTATGCCATGTATGTGTAATGGGAAATCACAAAGCATAGGTATTTTCACTTTTTTAGGTAGTAGATTTCTTACACTTTTGTCAAGTTCATAATCAATCCTGAACTGCATGCTTTGTCAAAAAAATAGCTCAAGTTAATGTGATTCACAGCCTTTCATCTTCATCTGTTCAGCAATGAAAGAGTAGCTAGTGGCACTGAGCTTGCACTAACAATGCTGCATATGGGTTAGTCATTACCCTTTCACTATTTGTGTGGTGAGTCACCATGTTCATGTGGTGGCAGGCTTACCTGTGGGTTGTACAGGGGCTGACTGATGTCACTATGAATGGGATGTTTGCCTCCACACTGAGGGATATTTATGGCTTGATTGTATAGGTTGCCCACCTTCAATCAACACCACTAAAGAGTTACAGGAGGCAAGCCTATGTTAACATATTTAGTCAAAGGGTTTTTATGTGAGATGAGCAGGTGATTTTACTGCTTTTCCATCAGAACAATATTTGAAACCAACTACTGTACAATTCTGTGCACCATACTGCCACAGGATACAATCCTTAATAGGAATCAGATTCCATGTTTGACACAACTGAACGGAAATACCCTCCACGACTTCAGCACAAGATGACAGGTGCAATTTTGTCTTTCGGGCAATGGTGTGGACTGTGTACACTGTGTAACTGTTCTAAAGAGCACTTCCATAGTAGCCTCCTAAACACACAGGATGTGACATACAGTACACCAGGCATACAATGTAATGCAAGCACAGGTTTATTAAATACATTAAGCTCAAAAAAATCTCTTACAAACATCACAACACAAAATATGTAACAGTGGAACTGAATTGTCTGGAAGACACAGAGGATGAACAGTATTCCACTTCCTAAAGGAGATGAAAAGAAATTAAGAGCTCAGACATAGTGTAACTCTCTAAATCTCTAAACCTTGTGCATAAACCAAAAAGTCAGATCTTAAACCCCTGTTATAACACTGTAGGTTTCCGCCTGCTAGGGGACCTGTGTGATGCTGGACACGTAAGAACATTCTACAAATCTGTGCCAAGTTGAGTGAGGGATGGGATATATATTCTCTCTGAAATAGAATCTTGGTGGCAGTATTTCTAGCTTCTGTTTTCCTCTTGGTCCTTCTGACAGTTAAATAAGGAGGTCACCTGGTTTACCAACTCCACTGTACATCCCAAAGTGTTTTTTTGTCAGCACCTGTTTGAAAGCCTTTGGCGAAACACCGCAGCAGAGTTTTCAGGGGTAATGTCTCTCTGCGATAGGTCCACAGCTTGATGGCACAGTCCAGTTCAGTGCGCTCTCAAATGTGATTGTGTGCACTGCGACATGGTTACATTGTGTAACTCTCACTCCATTCAATTCCCCCACATCACTCACAGCTTAACATAACACACCTATTCCCCAGAAGGTACTACCTCGACCGGCGGTCTTTTTTAGGCTTGTCAGTGCTTTTGTCCATGGTCTTTTCATTGTCACCTCTGCACTTAGGGCAGTACCACTTGCCCTTGGGCTTGTAGGTAAGTCCAACACAGGTGAAGTGGAACCATTCGATAGGGCACTGCTCGTTGTCACAGCCAATCATCTCGCCATACGACACCTGCTCACACAGGCAGTAGGTCGGCTCATTGGGGTCAATGGGGAACTCCACGGGTGAGGCCTCACGTTCCTGTTTGGCCTTGGCACGCTTTTTCTTCTTGGCCGACTTCGATTTCTTCTCCCGCGGCGGGGTGGACACTTCCTCCGACGTGTCCTCCAGTGTCCCGTTGGCGCCATGGCACGAGTCTCGACTCTCGCTGTTGCGCTGGCGGCGTGGCCTGCGGGCCGAACGCTCAGGGAGGGACCCTGATGACGTCGAGCCAGCTCCACCGCCACCGCCGCCACCACCGCCGCCGCCACCCCCTCCGCCGCCTGCACCACTGCCGCTGCCTCCTCCTCCAACGCTGCTGGCACCCTCGTGGCGCAGCTTCTCCACCTGGGAGCGCTCCTCAGTGGCGTCGCTGAAGCAATGTGTGTGGGATTCCATTTGGCGCGAGCGGTTCTCGACTAGCTCCAGCATCTGGGTCACTATGTGGATCTTCTCATCGCCGAGCTCCTGACTGCTGATGAGGGCGCGCTGCAGCTGGTTTTGAAGGCGCTTGCGTTGGCCGGCATCCGTCTCACCCTTATAGCGCTCATACACATCATCCACCTCACTAAGGACCTCTGCACACAGAAATGGGTGGGAGAAGAGAGAGAAAAAAGGGCAGGAGATAAATGGGTGTCTGTCTTACAAAAAAGAGCCTTATTTACAGGGTAGGTCACTGATCTCTAACCTGAAACCATCAGCATATCAGGGTCCACCTAAAAAGTATTGTTCACATCAACCCCACCTTCAACATGGCATTTGCAGAATTCAGAGGAAATTAATAACATATTACTTTGTAGTTTTGCTGGTTTGTTCTGAAGCAACTTAATATAAGTCCTATGGTTTCTCAAACGTTGGTTGGAAAATCCATGATGGCCAGTCTGGAAAAAGATAGGCCCATGGGCTTCAATTAACGTAACTGCCTTTTAATAAATAAGGAAAAATTATGGACTGTTCTGATATCAACAGATCCCATCACAGCCCACAAACAGAGGTTGACAAACCAGCTTAGGAATTCATGTCCTGCCATGTATTATCTCTGCCTGTACTCTTAACACAGGTGATTTCACTAGTTCACTTATGCATCTTGCTGAAGAGTATGTTAATTAGAATAATCTGGTTTAGTGAATTAGCTTGAACGACAGGACTTCTACTTTCTGAACCTAGAATGTACGCGTCTGCCTACAAACTCTACTGAGATCTACGATTAACTTTCTGTGTACTGTTTAATAGGTTGTTACTTCAGTACAAAGAAAATGAATAGACAAACGATCGCAGGCTCTTTTTATCAGCTGGGGGTGGAGTAGACTTTCAACCCTTTCGCGATAGCTTGGCCCCCCGACACGAAATTGTTTTAGTAGCCTCTCTGCCTGCCTGTTTCATCTCACACATGAACGAATAGCGTTCGCATGCAGTCAATAACTCGATACTTCAGTACAGTTGGGTACTTGAAGCGATGCAAACTTCCTACGACTCTGCTATCCCCTTCCCTTTTCTCTGTGCCTGCTGACGTCATGAGGAAGCAAACTGTGATATACACAGGCGCGTTGCATGCGTTCCACATCAAACTGAAAAGCCCTTTCCGTCGAACAGCTTCCAAACAAGCTCCCTATTTATGAAACAAGATGAGCGCCGAAGTCAGGAGCATTCTCGTGACCACTGCGATTGCAGAAGTTCACATTTAAAACACCATATGGATATCTGAAATGATAGAGTAAGCTAATCAAGGCTTCTTCGTATAGACATAAGGCCTACATAAGCCTACACATAATAACAAAAATCTAGCTTTGCAAATCGTCAGCGTAAACGACGAGCAAGGTAACCGCGTAATAATGAAATCCTGAGTATTTACTTCGAACGCTATTCTAGCTGGGTAGGGGCACAAGCCGAGTTCAGTCAAAATGGCTGATCACCCGGCGTTAATATAGACTGAAAATACCCCACATTTGTAAAAGGGCTGGTCTTAGCTTCTATTCTCCAGATCCCAACACAACGACACATTCCAGTTAGTTTGCAATGACTTAGCACGACTATAATATCTGACTATTAACCACAGAAGGCCAAGTTAGCAAACGACAAGGAAAAGCATCTCATCAATGACATAATGCAATCTGGTCGAAAGACGTTGAATTTTCAGATCTAACGACACAACAAATGCAGCAAAATCGAAGCGTTTTGGCTGAAAGAGACAGACAGATCTACTGTTCCATACCTTGATACTTTGTGTCGATTTCCAAAAGCAACGAAACATTCCGCTGTACTTCCAAAGGGAGAGACTCAACACATTCAAGGTAATCTTCAACATAGCTGACCAGCTGGGATTTTTCCACATTTGGGTAATGCGCTAACATTGTGATAGAAATGCATCAAGCAGAAGGCTGACGCTTGAAAAAATAAGTTCGAAAAAATCTCTGAAGGCCAATGTAGTATGTTCACAAATTCGGTGTGGTGTTGCAGTATTCTTTCCGGGCTAAGCAGTCCAACCCTCTCTTTGGTTGTAATTCCTTCAAACAAAACTGAGGCTACTACGCATGCGTACATTAATGCCTTAAAAGGCCGCGGTTTTGCATTTCGCGCATCTTCCTTGAAACGGGGTTGGGCCATAGGAACATCAAAGTACAGTGTAGTGATGATGTCACACTGATCCCTCCTCCTTTTTTTGGCGCCGGGAAATCAAATGGGTTACAACAAATGTTACAGTGTAAAATCATGTTTAAAAAGCTGTATTTGTCTGTGGTGAGTCTTGGGTAAAGGCCTTGCAAAATTCCTAGTAATACACACCAAAGTATGAAAATAACACAAAGTAAATTGATAATTAAATCATGTAACTAAGAGCATTGAGGCTTTTACATTTAATTTATTCTTTTACAACACATATGACTGAATGGCTGGCTTTGGACAGTAGATTATATGCAGGCATGCATATCACTACATCAACAGTGTTTATCACCATCACGTCAATCTTTCAGTCTAAAGAATAAGTAATATGCGCCTAGTGTTTTTGTTTATACAGTGAAACAGTACACAGGAATGTTGTGAGAGACTCGCTGGTAAAATGCATAAAATTCCACTATGGCCTACACATAAAGCTAAAGTGGCTAGACTTTTGAGATGGTCTACAACACCAAAGGTGATATACTGGGTTTGTAGTGTAGCGAGCCAGAAACACAGACTGTAGTACGAACAGATATACAGTACAGAGTTATAACAGCAGGTTGACTATCAAGTAATATGCTTAGTTTTCATTTAAACACCTCCTAGATTAACAACATCTTTCTGTTCTTCAGTCATTTATAAGTCCTGACACAATGTGATAAAGCACTGGCACCAGAGCGTGGTCTACAATCATCAGTTTCATTGCCCAATACATATTATACTGTAGCATATTAGTATTAAGAATGTTTCAGTAGGTTCTTCTCCATTCAAATGGCAGCCTAGAAAATCTTTCCATGAGGGATTTGCTGCCCACTGTGCAAAAGACCAATTCTGAGATTCGGTAAAACTACCAGTCACACTATGGTTCCGACCAGCAGTTTAGTGTTCTAAGCAGAATCCATGAGAGACTGACTGTAATTTCACTGTAGATTCTACATCCTTATGAGTCACAAGCATGCCATAGCAAAACTGGTGACATAATTCACACACTACTGGCAACCGTGATTAGAGAGAGCTGACATCAAAGAAAACTCTTCTCAAGTTAGGAAAAGGCACCCCTCCCCCATAATAAAATGAGCCATGCAAAAAAACAGTGACAGACTGAGAGCACTATGTGTTTTTTTCTGTGTGCAGTAACATGATTCAGAGATCTATGATAAACATCGACACTTTTGATGACCTCTGTTAAGTATTAATGCTTTTCAACCTTATGACCTCTTTATGACTTCTGACCTCCTACTACCTTCAACGCATTCCTATGCAGGACACAAGTCTTCTTTGCTATTATCTTCAGATGTAAGCTCTTCCTGTTCAGGTACTAAGAGTTCATCATTAGTTTCCTTGGACTCATCCAGTAGTCTCTTGTCCAGTGTCTGCTCTGAGCTACCCACCTCTGCTTCAAGAGTAGCTGTCTGTATGGGGGATTGCCCACTGGAGTCGAGCTGAGGACTTTGCAAGGGAACCATCTCAGTGCTGTCCTGTGGGTTGTCATCTACTGTTTGTTCACACTGTGCTTCTGTGTCTGCGGTCGACAGTGAGGGCAAAGCAAGGTCCTCAGGGCTGCAGACCAAGGGGATGGTCACAGACGGCAGGGCCGAGTCCCCCTCATCTGCGCCCTCTTCAGACAGATCACTGAACACACACTCGTCGGCCTCCTGGGCACATTCTGGCTGGTCAGACGGCGAGTCATCGCCGTCGGTCGGGTCCGCGCAGCTGTGCAGCACCTCGACATCGACCTGTAGGTGCCCATTGTTACGGGTGCACAGAGGTCCCAGCAGCCGGCGACTCTGGCCAGTGTCCATGCACACATCCGGGCTCTCCCCCTGCGTGGTCACACCAGCGGGCAGCTCCTCTCTCCCCCTTAGGGCATCTGAAAGGGACAAAGGCAGAGGGCCTGGATGATAAGGTCAGTATTGCTCATATATGCAGATGAATTAGAGTCGTAAGGAAAGAGGGCCCTTAAAACACCTCAGGGAGTTAAAAAGGAAAGGTCAAGCTATTGCACATTGTTTGAACTGGTGCATTTAGTGGTCTAATTAGGTTTTGGGGTTTGGGTATCTTAAAGACACAGGGAGATTTCATGAATGTTAGGCTTGCTACTGCTTTGTCACAGAGCTAAAACTAAGAAAAAAAGTTTAAACATATGACAAATTAGGTTGACATGTTCCTTTAATGCCAATTTTCAGACTCTCACTTTCTGATGTTCTTTATTTGCCACTAACATCTCACTTCTGGACTACATTTTTGACCAATGTCAGAACACTGTTGTACACTAACAGATGACTAAAGATTACCGGGTAAAAAAATCCTAACATAGGCAGAAGTGAGTAACCCAGGTGCATAACTTAAAAGGAAACTATTGGTTTCACCTCTGTGCATAGCACTGGCGATTTCACTAAGTGGCTCACCTACCTGGCTGAGGCATTGTGCTGAACGTAAATTAGTACACTGCGTGTTATATCCATATTTTAAATTATAATAATAAATTTTTGCCATTCTGTATATTTATATACAAAAACTATTAGATGTTTGTTCACTTTGTTATTGTAGCTCAACTCTGCACTCCATGTTAGAAAGGTAAAAATGTTGATATGTTGAAAATGTTGTTCTGTACTATGCATTATGCCATACCAAACAATATTTTGCTGTGCACCAACTTTGAGGTAGGAATAGAGTCCATATAAGGTACTAATGTCTATTATTGTGACAGCTATAATTAGAATATTTTTTGTTTACTACTAATAGAAATATTTGTATTTCAGCAGAATTAAGTATTGAAAAACATGGCAAAATGTTTTGAGATGGTAAAGTAAAAACAGTTTTAGTATGATTAATAAAGCACAATGGCCATGTTAAATGTAGTTTACATTTGTGTGCACTTGCTTTTGAAGTGCCAGTGTCTTAGAACTGTTCACACCTAGGTACGGTATATATACCAATATCCAGAAACACTGGACGTCAATATATACATAAAAAATATTACTTATTGCAGCGAAGGGGAGTAGAAGTCACCCCAGCCAGCTTCGAACCCGGGTCTCCGGGGTACCAAACACAGGCTCTGACCACAACGCCAAAGAGCCAGGCTCGTTGTGCTGACAGTCAGAGCACACCCACAACTCTAGTGATGGTCACTCCATCACACTTATTCTAAATAAATTATACCGGCTTCTCAACCATTTAAAAAACATTACTGTGTACACTTAGAAAACCAAGGAAAACATTTAAAAAAACATAACCAGTAAAAAATGATCCTGTTAGCAGACATTGTATTAAAGGGCACAGACCTGTGGAAGGTCTCCCTCTCTCGATAAGCACAGGGTGTTCTGTAGGCGACTGCAGGGGTTGCGTGTCGCTCAGGATAATGGCATCCCTGGCTCCTGTAAAGATAAATAAAAGCTGTTATCATTCAGATTTACTGTCGCAGCCACTCAAAACGCAGGATCATAATGTTACACAATGGTTGTAGTATTCCCTACAAGACAAATGACAACATTCTGATACTACCCCAGTACAAATTTGGTTAGCAGTTGCACTGTTTGTCATTGAGGCTGAGGTGGGGTTGATTTACATGAGAAGACTATATCAGAAGGTGCAACTCCAAAGACATATTCATGCAAAACAACTCACAAATATTCCACAAATGAAAAAAGTATGATTTGATCTTTTTTCATCATTTTTATGGACATAAACTATTCTAAGGCAAAGCATGATTTATTACACAAACACAGTAGCTGATATGCAAACTACATGAGGGGGTGAGGTACAGATGGTAAAGAACAAACATACTCCCGAGTCCTATGGACACATTGTATGTGAGTCCTTTTGATAGCAGAGGGAGAAAAAGAGATAGAGAGAGTCAATATTTAATGAAAAACATCACAAAAGGGTTGTCACAACTGAAACCAGAGGTAGCATGATAAGAGCTGCAAACAACAATTCACGTAGGTAACACATCTCCACAGAGATTTCCCACAGCCAAATATTATTATGGTAGTAGGAACATATTTTGTGTTGCTGTAGCATTAACCTATTGAATATACGGTACATACATTCCCAGGACACTGCATGGTGTAAAAAGACAGAATTGAATTTGTACCAGGCAGGCTCCATAACCCAGACACTTCCAGAGTCTTCAGTTTCTTCTCCAGCTCAGCCACTCTGTTTCCCAAAATTCTGCTCAGAAGGGTGGACAGGAAGAGTCATGTTTTAGTAATCTAGTTGATCCTTCTACTAGTTATTTCCCTTTTACTGGCACACAAGAGATTTGAAATTGAGGATGGTTAATGGTTTGATCTTTGTTTCTGACTTCTATCTGAACAGAGCTAAAGATGAACACACAGCTAAGCATCAGCAAGCCGTGATGTTTACAGTGATGTTTCGGCATTGGTGATCTCATATTATTTTTCTTTTGCCCCAACTGGAGTAAGTGAGCTGAGAAGTGATGGGAGAGCAACGGCTCCAACAACATATGTACAGTATGGATGGAAGACCATGTTTTTTTATCATTACGGCTTGTTAATTGGTTCTAGTAGACTCCTAAAATGAACAAATATGATCAGTGTATATAAGCATGCAATGCCTGCTTTTAAAAAGGATTAAACAATATTAATTATTAATTACTGTAAAAGTTATTACTGACCCACTACTTGCATCAAATAGGTTACTTGAGATATTCCATAATAGTTTACTGATTGTCTTTCACAACTAATCCTATACACCACATCAGCTCTGTGCTTAAAGTGACAGTGTGGATATTGCTGATGAGTGCCTGAAGAAGCTCACTTGTTAGTCTGGCGCTGGTGCTGGATGACCATGTTCTTCTCATGAATGGTCTCCAGCAGTGCTGTGGCCAGAGACTTCAGGTCAGCAATGGACTGGGGAGTGACGGGCAAGCTACACCCATTATCCTCAGACAGCAACAGCTCTTGAACTGATCAGAGAGATACAAAACCCAGTGTTGACGCCAGGTTATATGACATGGTAATTAAAATAAAAGAGCACAACAGTGTAGCATATTTTTTTTAAAAATACCTATAAAACACAACAATGTATTAAAGTATGGGTTTTATTGGACTACCTTCCTTAGCAGAAAGGACCCCAGTGAGAGCGCTGCTGCTGTTGTTTCTGCCATACATCTTACAGTTCTTCCTGCTCTCTAAAGCACTCTGTAATGCAAATATAGGCTGGTGAAGTACTTCTCCAACATACTCAGTTGTGTACAGACAGGCAGACAGATAGACAGACAGATGTGTCCCACTACAACATTTGAAGCTGCACTTAATTCTCAATTAACTACTACAATTTATAGGCGTTACACTGTTCAATGAAATATACATTTACAGTATTGTGAATGTCAGTTTAAAAGTGCTTTAGGATATACACAAAGATTACCTTATATTTCATGATGTTACTTTTAAGCAGGTTAACCTCATCTTGAAGTTGCTTGAAGCGTTCATGTAAATACCTAGACAAAGGTCACATAATTTAAATAGTGTTAGTTTTGTTTGTTGCATGGTGCATCCATGTATGTCTGTCAGAGAGCGTCCAGGTGAGGCATGTACCTGTTCTCCATACAGAGAGCATCTACATCAATGATGCGCGACTCATGGCTGCCCAGGATGTGGTTGATCTCCAGGTTCAGACGATGGGCCTTGTCCTGAAATACGTCCCTCTCGGCTCGTACATCCTGCAGCTCGTCCGTGGCAGCCTTGAGGCTGTGCTCTAGCTCTTCATTCTGACCAGACAACCCTCCGTTAGAGTATTGCAGCAGAAATCATGTGGCAATCATCTGCCGTTTCATGCAGGCAACGATGTGAACATGCTCTGTGCTCTGTGTTTATTTACATGTGATTGTAAATAAGCCACAGTATTAGAATCTGTATCATTATATCATAGGATGGCCGGCAGCGTTTGCTTCATCAGCCAAATTGACATGGACCAAACTTTAACACACCTGTTCCCGCGCTTTCTCCAGCTGCTGAACCAGATCCACCCGCTCATGTGCTGGAAAATGGCGTGCTCCCACCTCCTCATCTCCTAGCCTCTGTTTGGCGATGGTCATTCTCAACAGCTGTGAGAAGAGAGACTCAGTTCCTTTTATTCATTTCAACACATCAACCAATAAGTATCCTATCACCAGAAAGCACCATATATATCTCCTGTGCAATATATATTACCTATATGCGTGGTAATAGTCTCCACCACCCTTCATGCAACAAGATAATATTGTCAACCCTATATGTTACACATGGTGACATTTTGTGACAATGAGCTGGTGACAGATTACTGTCTATATGAATATATTATATGATAGTATTTCAGTCCTTAGACATTCAGTTTAACAACATCTACTCTGTTCATCTTTAACAGCTCACTGAAGGAATCAGCCAACATTAACACAGAGGATATGTGCAGGGAGGCACAGACCTTGTTGTCACCCTGTACTTCAGACAGGCGTTGCTGGAGCTCCTTCAACTCATCAGCCAGTTTGCCGCTTCGCTCTCTGGAGTCCCGCAGCAGCTGGGCTAGATTCACCTGAGAATATGACGAAATAGATAACGCTGTTCAGTGTCCAGGTTTTTAGGTGGCACGTCCCTGCCCATTTTCACCTGAGACTTAAAATTTACAATTTGTGTCTGCACCTGATTGCGTTTCTCTGGGGGAAGAGTGGGGTCACCATCCTGTAAAGTAAGCAAGAAGAATCAACCAATAACTACAAAATAACAGATGACATATTGCATACATTATTTGGTCAGTTTGGGGATGACATTGATACACACTCATGGTGACAACTACTGCAGTCACTTACAATGAGCTCACGATACTTCTTCTTCAGGCCCTGATGCCTTTCTCGAAGCTGGTTGGCCATAAGCTTATACTGGTCTCTCTCCTGCTGACATGTGTCCAGCTCTTTAGATAAAATCAGTAACGCCTCCTTCTTGCTTTCCAGCTTGCGTTTACACACCAAGAACTGAGGACAGGAAAAAGTAAACTGTAGTTAAGAGCACTGCGGTGGGAGGAGACTAAAGAACAAACACAGAAATACTACTAAGATTAGACACTCTCTTACTTCACCTTGGGGAAGAAATGCATTTTTACCAATGAATATCATGTAATAAGTTATTATTGTACGAGTTCTAAGGAGACCTGAATTGGTTTTGCGTAGTTTTAATCCTGACTGACATCAAATGACAGTTTCATGCAGACTGAGCACTGTCACGTTAATCTCTCCAATCGACCCGCCCACTTTCCTGTAGCGTCTGCCTACGGTTTTAGATATACAACACACTCCAGACGTCGACCTTTAACTTAAACACCGGTATTCTGTGCACCTGCCCGCGAAAATAACACCCGTCAGCTCTGTGAAAACGAATAAAAAGGCTGACAACAATGTTGTGTATTCTCATGTATGCAATGCGCCTGCACATCAGCAAATATGATCTGTAACCAAGCATCACAAATCCAAGGGGTGACTCACTTCGTTTACCAGCCCTTGCCAGTCACTTTCGCTTCTTCTCGAGGTGTTCATCTTTGGCTTCACGCAATTTCAGCCTAATGAAAACTGCCAATGCCGAAAGTTTTAAACATTATGAAAATACATTCTTCTGCGTAGTGCGCTGCAGTCACGAAGTGAACGTTCTGATCCTGCTATGACTATGAGCCCTCAGTTAACCAATGAGGAAATCGTCATTTCCGATTGGAACGCGCTTCTTCGTTGGTTGGTGAAATGTCCCCACGTTCTCTCCGTATTAGATAGCGACATCCACAGCACACTAGAGACATCTACCGTGCTGCTGGCACGTTGTGACCTATGGTTGTGACCAGAAAAAAAGAAATTGCTTTCGGACTTATGTTAAACGTGGCCGTGTGGTGTTGTTTGTGTTTTCATTCCTGCATATAGACAGAGACTCTGGTTCGAACTCAAAACCCTAATTCGTGGTGCATTTCCAGTCGGAAGGCTAACTAGCTTGGTAGTTACCACAGACGCCAGACTTTGTAGTTGACTGACAGAAGTCGAACCATGGCAGCCGCTGCTGAAGCGCACAGGGTCATAGTTTACGGAGGAAAGGGAGCGTTGGGTGCCAAATGCGTGGAGTATTTCAGGTCAAAAAACTGGGTATGGAATTACGGTTTCATTAGTGGTGTTGACTATTTCTAAAAGGTCAGGCTGGGCTGTTTGACAAATACCAAGGTGTTAGTATTTTCTAAGATACGCCTACGAAAAAAACCAGATGTGAAGAACATTGTCAGCTGTTGCAAATCATCTAAAAACAGCAGATCTTGGATTGGTCGTACAGTTATCTATCTGGTGCTTTGATTTATCCACATGTTTGACACTTATTTTCTGTTCAATATGGGCTGCAAAGTGGGTAGCGTGCGTCGACGTAGCTGCAAATGACCAAGCTGATGCCAACGTGTTGGTAAACATGACCGAAACCTTCATGGAGCAAGCAAATCAGGTTGTTATTAGATTCCTGTGTACATGTCAAATAAGCAACAATTAACCATCAGCATACCTACATTAATCTAATTTCCCCACTTCTGTAGGTGACCAGTGATGTGTCTCAGTTGCTCGGTGAGCAGAAGGTGGACGCGATCCTATGCGTGGCCGGAGGTTGGGCAGGTGGAAGTGCAAAGGCCAAAGGTTTGAGAAGTCTGATTAAATGACCTATATCCTCTTTGCTACGGTAACGAGAAAGAAAACCAACATTTGTTATGACTGTGGTTGTAATGTAATGTGGGTGCTGTATCATGTGTTATATCCTACCCATAGTATTGTACAAGAATGCAGATCTGATGTGGAAGCAGAGTGTGTGGACATCCACCATCTCCAGTCACCTGGCAACAAAGCATTTGAAAGATGGGGGGTTGCTCACTCTAGCAGGGGCAAAGGCTGCCCTAACAGGAACCCCAGGTAACTTCATATAAGTGGTTACCCAGTTCAAGCAGCCAGTTGGTCATCCCTGCTGCTGTCATTGGGCTTGATTTGAGAAGTCTCAGTTATCGAAGATGTGGTTGACATAGTTAATCAACAAACTTAAACTGTACCATGGATGTGTCCATAAAGCTAATATAAATGTGGGAACATTGCACTCTTTTTTTCTTCCACTTCTTCTCTCTCTCTCTCTCGCTCACTCTTTCTTTCTTTCTTTCTCTCTCTCTCTCTCTCTCTCTCTCTCTCTCTCTCTCTCTCTCTCTCTCTCTCTCTCTCTCTCTCTCTCTCTCTCTCTCTCTCTCTCTGTATCCTTTTCTCCTCAGGTATGTTGGGTTATGGCATGGCAAAGGCTGCTGTACATCAGTTGTGCCAGAGTCTGGCAGGGTCGAACAGCGGCCTTCCTTCTAGTGCTGCTGCTGTCGCTATTCTGCCGTAAGTAGTTATGATGGCTAATCCCTGTCCAGCTGAGAAGCAGCATTGTTTCTGATTAGATTAAGAGAGTTTGAGGCTATAATAAGATGTTTGAATTAAGGAACACTAAGAAGATGGCAGCTAATGCACTTCATGTTCATTAGAATTCATGCTTTCTGTTGTTGAATGACTTGGCAGTGCAGTACACCATGGTTAAGTTGTGACTTATATGAATTCTTCTGATAGAGTTACCCTGGATACACCAATGAACAGGAAATTTATGCCTGATGCTGATGTCAGCACTTGGACACCACTTGAATATATAGCAGAGTAAGTATATGTTTGTGTGTGTGTGTGTGTGTGTCCTCAGTTAATAAAATGTAATTGTTGTAATGCAGCAGATATACTATGGTAGCCTGACAAGCCAGCCCACATCAGATTGTGTGGTTTGGCCACGATGGATAGGCCAGGTGAAATCCAAGGGGTGGCATCAATGGTTGTCTTTCACACTGCCTCAGCACGGAATAGGATAGCACTACAACCACTCAGAGAATTTGTTTACCATAGCACTACACCAGTGCACCGTCATAGCCCTGCCATCGTCATGTCAAGCCCGTCCAGTGACTCTCTGCAAGAATAGACCAATGTTATTGGTCCTTCCAGATTTGGGAGAAAAGGTTCTGAGCTTTAATGAGTCGTGGTTACACTACTCAGGGTAGACATTTTATATGCTACCGCTAGGATATATCTATATTTCTAGGCCAATGCTAGCTTAAATCTTATTTTTTCCTCCTTAGTATACCTCCATTACTATTATGCTATAGAATACTGCTGCATAAATGTATTTCATTGCATATTGCATTACAATCATTACATTTTCTGTAATCAGTATTATTAATTACCCTGCATCAAAGTTAACTAAAAATCAGACTGCTTGATGGCAACTCTGTGAAGGGTGAGCCCAGCATATATCTGCTAAATGTTAATATTGTGCTGGCTTTTTTTTTTTTTTTTTTTCAAAATATGGTAGATGTGTATGAATTACCATTTCTATAGTCACAAAATGGATTCACAGGCAGTTGGTCAAATCTGGCCCAATGTAGGGTTTTTTCAGCATGTGAAAGATACTCCTGTGTTTTGTATGTGTTTGCCACCAGATGGCAATGTTGCATTATTGCTCCTATGGATTGTCTCAGTACCAGATAGTAGAATAAATGTACAAGGAATGTGTGATATCTTGATTATAGTTTATTTATTGCTTTCCAGGTTATTCTTCAAGTGGACCACTGGAGAAGACAGGCCAGCCTCAGGCAGCCTGATACAGCTACTCACAGAGGCCGGCAAGACCGAGGCTATACCTGTATGATGTGTGTGTGTGTGTGTGTGTGTGTGTGTATGTGTCTGTCTGTCTGTCTGTCTGTCTGTCTGTCTGTCTGTCTGTCTGTCTGTCTGTCTGTCTGTCTGTCTGTCTGTCTGTCTGTCTGTCTGTCTGTGTGTGCATCTGTTTCGGTCTGTTTGTGTGAATCTGGACAAGGTTATTCAGAGATCTTTTTGCAATTTTGTATGTCCTCTTCTTCGTTTACTGATAAATATAAATAATTATAAACATGCTGTAGATTCAGTGGTAACTTACATTACATTTAGCTGAGCATTTAGCATTCTGAGTAGAATCACTGTTGTAATCATCCAAGATCTTCTCGTTAACCTCTTTCTCACGTACTGGGATGTTACTGTCTTGCTGTTTATAATAGTTTTTCAATGCTTTCAGGAGCTTATCAGCCTTCAAATTAACCTTGAGCCCATTGTCTTTCAGAAGTCGCCACAGATCAACATAGAAATTTGAAATAATTATGCCTGCAAGAATTTTAGTACAGGTGTGAAGTGGGTAGCACACGTTGATATCGCATGCAAGTAGCGAAGCCAGTGCCAATGTGTTAGTTAGCAAGACCAGTCAGACAAATTAGATTGTTATCAGATTTATGTGTAAAGATTAAACAAACCGGACAATTAATTATCATCTTGTCCACCTTACTATAACTAACATGCCACCTCTGTAGGTGAGCAATGATATATCTCAGTTACTGGTTGAGCAGGTGGTACACACAATCCTGTGTTATCACTTTCTCAGCACAACAAAGACAGAGGGCCCCCCTTTTTGCAAGTTTAATTCTTAGTAAAGGCTGATTCTTAACTATAGACTTACTCACAGATTTTAAAAGAAGGCTGTATGACAAAAAATGAACCACACACCGGTGACAGAATCAGTAAAAAGTTCAACATGTCCTTCCTACTGATTGCACCAAACACAATTTGTGTGTATCTTCAGGTCAGGTGGGTTGGTCTGACAATATGTATGGTTTGCCTTTCTTTTGTAGGCAACTTTAATATGCCATTTGAAAGATGGTACTGGTCCACTATTGTCTGTGTATTTTTGTTTGTTTGATTGTATTGCTGCTGACGTTTTATGTGACATTCATGCCTGGCTGATAGAGGCCCTGACAGTTTAGTGCACTACAGCTTAAGCACATGCAAATCGACACAACTTTAAAAATGTGTGTCTAGAAAATTAGCTGCAAATTCAGACTGCACAACATTGCTTCAGTTACTGTTTACTGGTTATTGCAGTTTATTGCAGGCCAATGTAGCATGTTTCTTTATGCAGACCCTGTTATCATGGTAAAGGGTTCTCCTAAACTGTTATTGTTGGTATCTTTTTTATCATTTGTTGTCATGCCAATGTTTCTGTAATGTGTGGTCTGAATTTGCAGCACAAGTGTATTGCTCTCAGTCACCATACTGGTCTTTCTCTTGCAGAATAAAACACAGCAACTATGTTTTTGTTTTTAGTTGTTTATTTTGGGATAATATGCTTTAATCCCACAAAATAATTAAATATGTGTGAATGTACTACTCTTCCAGATGTCAGGTGTGCTGTTTGTAATTTCTATAACAGAGAAGTGCTGAAATAAATAGAAACACCGCAGCTCGCACCGGTTCGCTCCCATGTCTCGGGCATTGCGAGAGTCTGGCTTGCTTCACAGCAAATAATATATACCATTTGCAGTCGACACTCAGTTTCCAAGTAGTTGTGCATGCTCAGAAGCAAGAAGTGGCTCCATGCGCACCCCCATGTCTCAGACGTTCACCCTACAAAGTCGGAGCAGCAAAGAGTTTACAACTCAACAAACGTATAGCATGCACATTGAGTGAATGCTATACATTTGTCGTGATGTTTGGTGTTGTCATCAGCTTTGTACCTAACCAGTGCTGTTTTAGTCGGTACTACGTACTGTTGTGGTCACATTCTTTGCGAAATACAGCGTTATGTGTCCTTTAAGAAATGTCAATCTCAGTTTGGCAAGTGGAACGCATCCAACTCGTTTTTTGTGGTTTTAGGAGCCGTGAGGTCAGTCTCAACTCCGAAATTCAGTTGCTGAGATAAATGGAATGCACCAAAATACTAGGCACACGTTCCCAGCAGAGAGCGAGAGGCAGGCTAGTTGCTAGAGGCTGGGAAGGTGCACAGGCCTTCCCCGCAAGCAGACTCTGAGGCCTACTGACCCAGGGCGCCTGGGTTTGCTAGCACCAGAACAACCACCCCCTACAGCTCACCTCATTGGCATACACATCTCTCGCAGGGAAATGGGCCACAGAGACAGAGGATCTAAAGGACTGATTGGATGTTTGTTTTCAATCCAAAATTGGTAAAAAAAAAATGTAAGTTACAGCAGGCAGTACACGTTCCTCAAAGCAACTAGAAAGCAATCATTCTTATTGGTTATCTACACCCTGCTAATATAAAATATTAAAATGTTAAATGATACTATTTTCTAGACTAAAGTCGATTTATTTATTTATTTATTTTATTACTCATTATGAAAACGCACACAAACTTGAAGCACGTTTTTACCACAGTGAACATTTAGTCCTGGCCTGTAGGAGGAGCCTCAAAAATAAACCAAAGGGTGCCTGGTGTGATTTTAAAGCCCTATGCTAACTGAGGTATTTCAGGTTTACTCAGCCAGAACTGTATACCAACAGTACATGTTTATTTTTTTTACCCCCAACACAGTAAAAGGCCCCTGAGGAGCAGTTTGCTAAATTTGACTAAGTGTATTGATTTAGAATCACACAGGGCTGCTTTAATTTGACACTATACCCGTAGACCAACGCCAGGGGGCAATGTTGCTCTTTGTACATAAATAAAAAACACTGAGCCGCTGTGGATTTTATGAAACCAGCCAGAAAGCAGCAGGTTTACTAATTGCAATTCACAGTCACATTCACACATGATTTAGCCACACATGCACAGCCCTCATCAGGCAACATGAAGACAACATTTTGCTGTGGAAAGACTTGAAATTACACTGTTAGACAAATTTAGAAAATAAATGCAATTAAAATAATAAAAGCTTGGATATGTGAAGGAAGCAACCATATTGAAGTGCGAAAACCTCCTATGAGGTGGCTCCAAACAAACAAATGGGTCTTAACATTCAATGAAATCTAATGTTCTAAGGGCATGGTGTAAGTGTGTGTGTGTGTGTGTGTGTGTGTGTGTGTGTCCTTTTAGTATGCTGCATGTGTGGTGGAGCGGGATGTCCAACATGATTTATGGTCCTGCGCTCGTGCCCTGGGTTGTTGTGTGTGTATGTGTGTCTGTGGGTGTGCCCGTTTATATTCCGCTGTGTGGCTCTGTGTGGACACTCACATTTTAGTGCCCGTTTGGTGATAGTGTAGTTCTAACTGTATGTCCTGTATTTATATGATCTTGTCTGAATGTGTGTGTGTGTGGGGGGGGGGGGGGCATGTTTGCTTTAGGTCATAGGGACTCCAAACGCCTTAGGACAGGCTCAGTGATTAGAGGGTCCCCTCATAGTATAATGCTATTGGCTAAAGAAGACTATGGGGTGGGGTGGTTGAGGTCATTGGTATAACATGTGGAAGTGATTGAGATTAAGCAATGTGCTCTCTCTCTCTCTCTCTCTCTCTCTCTCTCTCTCTCTCTCTCTCTCTCTCTCTCTCTCTCTCTCTCTCTCTCTCTCTCTCTCTCTCTCTCTCTCTCTCTTTCTTTCTTTCTCTTGCTCACACTCACTCACTCACACCCACACTCACTCATCCATGAGAGGATGTACAATCATCAATAAACTGTAGACTGCAGAAATCCCCCACTGAAAAAAAAACTAATCTCTGGAACAGTAGGTCAAGAAAGACAGATCACAGTTTTACATGGCATATAAATACCTCCACATGGATGCAGTTACTACTGCACCTAATGATAAAACAGCTAACAAAAAAGGGGCACATATGTGTTCGTACAGACATATTTGCATGTGTGTTTATGTGCTGTGTTCCTTGTACACAGCCACTTTCTCCATTCAACACGCAGTACAGCATTTTGTTTTATTCAGAGGCTCTAGATGGCACTGTGGTTCTGAGGTGAAGTTTGTGAGGTTATTCTCTAATTATAAAACACTGGCAGCATTGAATGGGTAATGCCATGGGCCGCCTAGTTTCAAAAACGCCTGTTTGGCTTGTGGAGAGCATGGAGGACTGTCTTCCAAACCATCACAAAAAGTGAAGGAATTCAATCAGCACAGCTCAGTATAGCCAACCAACACAAAGAGAGCTGTTTGGTATGCAGTGCTTGCTGCGCTTATTTCTGCTTTGCTCATGAGGAAATGGAGTTTTAAATGAGTGGCTGAGCGACTCATGACTGGGGGAGAGAATGAATCAGAATTGAGGACAGCGAGGCTTTTGGATATAAAATTGAGAATCTCTCCCTCTCTCTGTCTTGTGCTGTCACTTTGTCTCTTTTTTTTTTGCTCTCTAAAATTTTCTCTATCATGTTGCCTAATGGAGAGTCAATTTGAGAGAATGAAATTGGACAACTTAATAATATTTTGTGAGGGAATAGACATTTTCTTCAGGTGAAGTACCGTAATGTGTGTTCATAATGTTTGTTTTTCTTGCTTTCAAACCAGATACTGAATATAGCAACTGTGAAATAGCACGACAGCAAGTCTGCCCAACTGGGGCTGCTGAGATTGATTTGTGATTCTGCAAGATTTTCAAAATATTTTCTGGTGCATTAGTGTTATTTTTTCTGTTTGCAGAAAGTGGATAGAGAGAGCGAGGGAGGACTGTAAACCATCCCTCTGTCTCTCCACTCTCTCCATCTCCCTCCACAGCAATGGCGTTATCAGGCCAGGCAGGCAAACGGGCAGGGCAGCCCATAATTTCAGCGCGGGATTAGGTTGAAATAACGAGGTCACCAAGTTGAGGTTGCCATGGTGACGCCACATCCAAAGAACAGTGGATGGTAGGAGCGGGAGAGGGAGGCAGCGTCGACATAGGGCTTATTTATTTATTTCTGTATTTTATTTTTTTATTTATTTCTTTTTATTTTTTCACCTCTGCATTTCTGAAATTCTTCTGCCTGCTTATACATTTCCACCCTTCCTTTTTTTAATGCACCATCCACAGTGTCTGCAGCTCAGAAGAGGGCAACAACAATGGCACACAAAAGCTTGCAGACGTGTTTCAGTGCCAGGGTCGCTGAAGTGTCTGGGTTTCAGTTCATAGCAGTGCTCTGTGGAGGAGAAAGCGTCCTTTATGCTAATGCCACGCACGCTCTGTATGAGCGAAGATTATCACAACTATATAACTCTGAGGCCTGCTTTTGTAAGGCGGAATTTAATTTGAATGTAAATAGCTGCCTCTTAGTTAATTAGGAGTACACTAATAAATGGGTGTAATATTCCCAAATAATGTGCTAACAAAGATAGCCAACAAAACTAACAGAGTGCATCTGTTCACTGGCACATCATCATCAAAATCATCATTTGATCTACACTTGGATATCAGTGAGATTGTAATGTTGTTTTCTTTTGTAAGGATGTAATTCCAAGTTTGTGCTGAATAATTACTCTTATTGTTAAGTTCATTGGACAATTGTGTCAGATAAAATGGTTTTACTTATCGGTTTAAAATGAATTAAAGCACAAACAGGGCTCTAATATCTTGTGGGACAAACTGAATCGTGACCATCAGTTATGCAGACTGATGATGCAATGTCTCATGTTGTTTGCCTTGCAGTCAATTTGTCATAGTGCTAAAGCTTCATAGCTGGCTTAATAAGACAGGACATGGGGACATAAAGGACTATAATTAAGCCAAAACAGTGTTTTTGCCATAGAGTGTTTTAGCACTACTCTGAATCATACTAGTCTGTAATTTAAAATAGATTTGAACAACACCTCTCTCTGTCAGCAAAGCGGTAATGGGCCCTGCAACGAATGAGTATTTTTAGCAAATCTGAAGCTAAATGAATATTTCATCAAAGGGAGAGAGACAACAATGGAGTCCATGTGGATGCCTCTCTCTCTCTCTTACACTCTCTCTTTCTCTCTCTCTCTCTCTCTCTCTCTCTCTCTCTCTTACACTCTCTCTTCTCTCTCTCTCTCTCTCTCTCTCTCTCTCTCTCTCTCTCTCTCATGCACACTCTCTCTCCTTCTGCTGCTGCCTACCCCAACCCCCTCAGTGTGCCGAAGCTTTTTCTCCCTCTGCCTCCAGCTCGACCTCTTGTTCTCCTCCCTCTCGCTCACTTTCTCTAATTCACTGCTTTTATTCTTCTACACACACAAACACACACACACAGTCTATCTCAAATATACACAGACAGACAAAGAGACAGAGGGACAGTTTTGATAAAAAATTAATTAATGGGAAGAGTGTGTAATTCATTTACGTAGTATTGAATGTGTGAATGGTTTCGACAAAAAAAAAAGAAGAAAAATAAATAGGTGATAAAAATAAGGACTAAATATCAGTCAAAAAATAGATACATGCTGTAATTCCATGTACGTTTAACTGAAAAAGAATATATGGACTGACTGAAAACTCAGCTTGGGAAATCAGATATACTCACTACTACAATCCAGCTTTGCCCATTCTTGACATATCTCTTCACCTATGAATTAAATAAATCTGTGACAAAACCAGAATAGCCCTTGGAAAAGAGATTTTATTAACATTTATTTAATTTCTAAAGACTGATGATCATCATTACCAATAGGTATTGATTGGCAATAATCACTGCTAGTTTGCTGCACAATGTAGATGGCATCAGTACCACTGGCAACTAGACTACACTTAACTTCACCTCCCTTGCCTTTTTTTACAAAACCCAAACACATCTGAGTCCCCTGAGCCAAGGTCACAAGGCTGGTAGTTGCAGACATATGGCGCCCCTCAGTGGCCACAATCCTACATCACAGTTACATTCACAAAACTGAAAGAGGTAAGTGGAAAAGAGAGGGAGAAGGTGCATGCATGAAGCACCCTGTAGAGGGATGCATGCTATCTTTCTGTCATCTCTCTGTCTCTCTCTTGTTCTCTCTCTCTCTCTCGTTCTCTCTCGTTCTCCCTCTCTCTCTCTCTCTCTCTCTCTCTCTCTCTCTCTCTCTCTCTCTCTCTCTCTAATAAGTGAAATGAGAATCTGTACCCCCATGGGGAGCGGGGCAGTGTGGAGCTGACCTCAAAAACAACCCCACCGCCTGTAGAGAAACGCTCTCACAGAAATACACACATACACACACAATCTCCACAGAAGCCTTGCTCTGACACACACACACACACACACACACACACACACACACACACACACACACACACACACACAGACATACGCACACAGCAAGGGAGATTGAAGGGGAACAAGGGATGGATAAAAAAAGCGAGAGAGATGGAAAAGGAGAGAGAAAGATGAATGAAGAGTGAAAAAAGGCAGGAAGGAGGGAGAGCAAGAGACAGATGAATGAGAGAGTGATCAGACAGCGAGAATGTCGTGGAGAGAGAACACGGGTAAAATGAATGTGCCTGTGTTCAGAGACATACAGACATGTGTTGCACTGAATGCCTGATTTCTCAGCTACCAAAAGGAGCCAAAACCCAGGCTTAAAATGTTACATCTGAATCCACACACAAAATGGTCCTATTTGGCACAGTCTACAAGATTATACCCCTGACTTGTGTTTTGTAGCCTACAACATGCAATACCACATGCAAAAAAAAAGAAAAAGAAAAGAAGGACTATGTGAGAGATGTGAATTCATTCGCTCCTTTAATTGATCTCACTTCCTGTTCCCTCATTGTGTGAGCTGTGAGAGGACTCTAGGAGCCAAAACGGGCTCTCTAATGAGGCTCCCTCTCCTTGCCATACCCAGCCCATAATGATGAGCAACATGCAGCACATCTCATTAGCAGTATCACCATCATCTTGTCCTATCAGATCCTGTTTTAACCACGATTCAGAATTAGAATTAGAATCAGAATTCTGGTTTGGCATATGAGAAAAGACTGTGCAATCTCCAGTGCCTGAATTTTAAAGGTTTGTGTGTCTGTCCAGTGATATATGTGTGAGTGAGTGAGTGTGTGTGTGTGTGTGTGTGTGTGTGTGTGTGTGTGTGTGTGTGTGTGTGTGTGTGTGTGTGTGTGTGTGTGTGTGTGTGTGTGTGTCTGTCTGTCTGTCTGTCTGTCTGTCTGTCTGTCTGTCTGGCTGCTGTAGTGCTGCAGGTTGTGCAGCTCTGGCTTGTCTGCTGTCCTCTACATTGCCACGCTCTTAATACAGTGAACTGCTAATACATTTAGGTGTAGTCTCTCATTTACAGTTGGCAACTTTTCCCAATAATAACACTTAGTGTGTTCAAAAGTAATATGTACCCAAACATCCACAAAATGAGGATGGTCTGCCCCAAAATTTGATACATTCACAAAAGGCCACACCCTGAAAACTCTCATGTCTGGTTTTAACACCAAATGTTTATGCCAACAAATCAGACAGTGCTACCTGAATAGAAGGTCATGTTGATATTTTTTGAACCAAGTATGAGTGCAAAGGAATTCTGTCACTATGCCATTCTTATGTTATCATTAAAGGAACCCTTTTGTGAATGTAAACCATATGCAAGTTTACAAAATCCCAAAGCACACATCGGAGGGAGTAACCATATACCCTCATCCCACAGAGACCACTTATTCCAATTGTCTGAAAAAGTGTCATTGCAATTTCAGCCATTTTCTCATTTTTCTTCTAGTACTGTGTGACGTTACCTTTATACTACAGTCCTAATACACTGTAGTTTTTTTTATTTAAAAGAAACAATACCAAGTCATTCCCCTGTGGTATAATATGAATGTTTCCAGTCCACTGAAACAGTCCACTGGACATGCTTTCATGACCAATCACAACACAGTTGATGAGCTGACCAATGACATGTTTCAGAGTAATGTTGAATGGAGATGAACAACATGAGATAGACTACATGTTTGTAATTAAAAATATGTATATTGTTTCAATGTAAATAATCAACCAAAGTCCCTTCTTTGGCTTATTATTAATGGTATGTTATTAAAATTGATTGATCATCAATTATCATTGATCATATTATTGTTCAATTATGTATCTGACTATTTTGAAGCAAGCTCAATGAAACGCCACAAGTTTCAATAGGTTTTAGCTGACATACAGTTGTCTGACAATGTGCCATACATTACCACTGTATTATTTATGCCACTTGCCTGATACATCTATGCTGCCTCTGCCTGTGTCACTGCATATGTGACATCTGCTTTTGTTCCAGCTGATATTTACCATTACAGGTGAGCAATAAATGATCAGATATCAGATTCTGTGTTTCTCATCATCTATCTCCCCATTTTTTGAACTGTCTCTGTACCTCTGTGTCTGTGATGCGGTGTGCTTGTCGAGCTGTGGTGGGGTTTCAGGTGAGCTGTGGGGGATCAGCGGTGGCTAAGCTGAGGGGCTGAGCGGGGATCAGTGTGGCTCTGTTTCTGTCGACGGGGCACAGAGGGGGAGAGGCCGGGGCTGAGTTGGGGATCCGACATCAGGGTTGCACTGCTGACACCTCAGCTCCCAGAGCTGGAGAGGGGCCAACCTGCTCCCAGGCCCCGCGCCACACTCCTAGGGGGAGACATGGAAAAAAAAATTACCAAGCAAAGAGTGTGATTTGTGTTTTGAGTAAGTGTGTGTGTGTATGTGTGTGTGTGTGTGTGTGTGTGTGTGTGTGTGTGTGTGTGTGTGTGTGTGTGTGTGTGTGTGTGTGTGTGTGTGTGTGTGTGTTGATGAATTGATTGAAATGAGTGTGTGTGTGTGTGTGTGTGTGTGTGAAAATAAGTAAATGTGCAAATAGTTACTGTGTCACTGCTTTGATTTTGCTTCTGATTGATATTGATAATTGCCATGTGTAGTGTTGTGCACAACAACCATAGAACCAAGTAGTACCATAATAACAAATAGCAATTGGTAGTTTTGTAGTGTGCTTGATTTATAGTCTTGTTGGTATGATCTGTAGTCTAGACATTTAATACTAGACTAAACTAAACATTCTTAGCTGTTTTTTACTCTGTTTTTACAAGGGGCTTATTCTCTTTTTGCAATTTTCAATCCACATCAGTATAGCAATATAGTTTGTGCGCAAATGTACATATGAATGTATGCACGCATTAGCATTAGTTGACATGAAATCAGGGTAATCTACAAAAGTGTTGAAGTAACACACAATGTTTATGTTAATCCATATTTTGAATCATTTGGAAGGACACTAAAGCATCAATCAATTAATCAATTGGTTTGTCAATAATTCAGAGGTGTTGATCAAAACCTATTGTAGTTTGCCACTATATTGAATACTATAGGTTGTAGCTATAATTGTAGGAGAGGGTTGCAATAAATTAAGCAATAGTAATAACAATAGCATATAACAGGCATATATCAGATAGGCTATAGATTTGCCGTGATGAACCTCTGTGTTATGTTCTACTTTTAATAGAGAAGTTGTGTTTTGCAATTTGTAACTTGTGATTTTGTAAGGATCTGTTCGCCTGAACGTGTTATGTGTAAGTGACAGAATAGTGTGTCATGTTACCTCATATTACAAACTATTATGTAGTGATGCTGTGATGTGCTGTGTAGTGTTCTGTAGCAGTCCAAAAGGTTTTTTGTGTAGTATTGTGCAGAGGTGCAATCTTATTTTATTTTGTTCTATGTTGCTTTGTGGTGATTTTGTGGTTGTAACAGGGCTATGTTTTATAGTGTTGCCTAACAGGAGTGTGCTGTGTTGTGTGGGTTGGAGGTGATGTGCTGCATTTGACAGTGTTGTGTAGTGCTGTGCAGTATTGTTTAACAGTGCTGTGCTGTATTGTGTAGTGTTGTATAGTGTTGTGTAGAGGTGGAGTGTTGGTAAAATTCCACTCTCTCAGCGGAGCTGTGCTTTCCCAGGAGACACTGCTTCAGCAGCCAGCAAGAGCCCCGGCAACCACTCCTATTAACTGACCTGGAGGGGGAGGGGTGTGTGTGTGTGTGTGTGCGCGCGCGCCTCTGTGTATGTGTGTCTCAGAGTGTGTGTGCAAGGAGGGGAGGTTGTGATGGGTGGGTGTGGGGAGTTTGAGATATTTGTTAACCCTTTCCAGGTTTGCTATGAGTCGGAGTCACAGAAACACACAGATTGTAGAAATCTGCTCGGATGCAAGGAAGGCTTGTGAAGCATGAGGTTCTGTGTAGACTGGAGACAAAAATAAACCTATGGCAATATACATAAAGAAAAGGATGAAATGTATTGCCATGTGCTCAACTTTCCCACCTCTGAAAAGAAAACCATCCATGTTTGGAATTAAAGACATTTAGAATGCCTCTAACACAAATTGATTAACCCCCCCCAGTCATCCCAGCCGCATTAATCCTCTTCACTTTTTGCTTTTTGTTCGATCAACCAGTGTTTTTCACCACTGCGATCCCTCCTCAGATGCAAGACTGCATGAAGACAGCCTCCCTCTCCCTCCTGTCAGTACACTGCAGAAATTCAGCATAATGTCCTCAGTCTTTCCACAGTACTCTCTCTCTCTCTTTCTCTGCCTGCCTTACTCTCTCCCTCCTGCTCTTTCTATCTTTCTCTCTCTCCCTTTCTGTCTCCCTCCCCCACCCCCTCTCTCTCCTCTCTATTTCACTTTCTTATTGTTTAAAACTGCCAACCTGAGATGCTAATGAATGAGTGAATGTGAATATGAATGAGGGAGCATGTGAATATAAAAGAGTGTATGCATGAATGCATTAATTGGAGTATGGAGAATCGTATGGAAATGTTTTAATGTAAAAGAAATAATTGCCACCAGTTAAGAGTTGATATCTTCTACACCTCTTGAATACACAGTATGTACGAGAATAATATTCTATCATTTTGAGTATATTTGTAAGTATGGATTTTCAGTCCATTGAACCTACTTGGAGTTTTGCTGTATGACAATGGCATTTGTACATAACATGTTGTGCAATAGTGAAAATGTCTATATGACTTTTTGAACATGAATGCCAGTATTGTTTCCACGATTAAGTAGCTTCCTTCTTCTTAACCATGGGAAAGAAAGGAGACACACACACACACATACACAGACACACACATACACACTCACACACACACACACACATACACACTCACACACACACACACACACACACACACACACACACACACACACACACACACACACACACACACACACACACACACACACACACACACACACACACACATACCCTCAACCCCCCCTCAAGGGGCCCAGGTCCCCTGAAAGCAATGTCAAGCTGGGGTAGGGGGGTGGGGGGTGGTGGAAGGGTGGAGGGTGGAGGGTGGGGGGGTAGAATGTAATGTATACCAGATGTTGTGGGCCTCTCTCTCCCTCTCCCTCTCTCTTTCTCTCTCTCTCTCTCTCTCTCCCTCCCTCTCTCTCTCTCTCTCTCTCTCTCTCTCTCTCTCTCGCTTTTGCTTCTTTTGCTTTCTGCTCCTCTCTCCCCCTCTGCCTTTCACTGTCTCTTTCTATTTTCTGTATATCCTTTTTTTCACTACCCTTGCTCTTCTCTTTCTCTCTCTGTCTCTCCTCTGGCTGTCTGTCTATCTCTGTCTGTCTCTCTCTGCTTTGCCTTTCTCTCTGCCCCCTCTCTACCATCTCCCATCTCTCTGCTTCATCTCTCCCTGTCTGCAACACCCCCCCTCCCCCCCCCCCCCCCCCCCTTCATTATGGAGGCCAAATAAAAGCGTCGGAATGATTTGCAGAGGATGTGGTGTTCTCTCCTTGCCTTCTCAGACATTAACATTGAAGGTGTGGTCCACATTGGACTATGACTGTGTGCATTTGTGTGCAAGTGTGTATGGTATCACATAAGTATTCACTACTTGAATATGTGTGTGTGTGTGTGTGTGTGTGTGTGTGTGTGTGTGTGTGTGTGTGTGTGTGTGTGTGTGTGTGTGAGAGAGAGAGAGAGAGAGAGAGAGAGAGAGAGAGAGAGAGAGAGAGAGTGTATGCACACGCGTGTGTGTGAATTTGAGGCAGTGGTGAGGTTCTCAGCACTAACGTATGACTCATACAGGGTAAATGTTGGAAAAACACACAAAACAATAAAATACTAAACTTACACAGACACTGGTCAAAACTACAGCTGTATCGTGAGACTATCTGTTAAGCTTCCAAAATACACCAAACAGATACACACACATAAATAAATGCATACATAGAGAGAGAGAGAGAGAGAGAGAGAGAGAGAGAGAGAGAGAGAGAGAGAGAGAGAGAGAGAGAGAGAGAGATGCATGATGTGCACAGTACAGAATAATCCTGTTAAAGGTTGAATGCATATTCTTTAAAATCTACCCAGGCATGATAAGGACAGATTTGGATATTTCCCATAGACATGACCACGAGACTGGGACTAAGGAAAAAGTAAGAGAGATGCAGGGAGAAGGAAGACAGTGTGTGCTCTTCTACATTTTAAATAATTCTCTATACATTTCAGAGTATGTGCCTTTTCTATGTATGTGTGCAGGTACCCCCCCCCCCCCAAACACACACACCTACCACTCCCCCCCCCCCCCCCCCACCCCACACACACACACACACACACATTGCACACACCAAACTGTCAAAGTAAAAAAAAAATGCAACCTGTGTAATGGTGAGAATCCTTGAGTAGAACAGGTAGTGTTTGCTCATCACTATGGCAACTGCTCATATTTCTGCATGCACATTGACACTGATTATTGCACAAATCACAAATGGACAGTAACCATAAACATCAATGGTCCAAAATCTAATGAAACTAACCATTACATGTATACATCACAACAGACCACAACAGCCATGCATTACACGGCATTAACATAGAGGGCAACTTCTACATTTACACTGATAAACAGAGGCTGGATAAAGTGTTATAGAATTTGTCATTTCCACAAAGGATAATATATTGTGATGGAATAAAACACCCATCATCAGAATTTTAGGTTCTAGCTGACTGAATGCTGTTCTAAATGCATGCCTGTTACAATTTGTAGTAATTCAAGCCACCATTGATAAGAATAGGAGGAAGATAGTGGAAGAAGAAAATGATTGTGATGATGATGATGATGATGATGATGATGATGATGATGATGATGATGATGATGATGATGACAAGGGAAAATCAGTGAAACCACATAGAAATTACCAATAAAAAATATAAATGGAATAACAAAGAACAATGCAAACCTGACACATACCCTCACAGTGTGTGTGTGTGTGTGTGTGTGTGTGTGTGTGTGTGTGTGTGTGTGTGTGTGTGTGTGTGTGTGTGTGTGTGTGTGTGTGTGTGCGTGCGTGTGTGTGTTTGTGTGTGCGCGCGTGTGTGCGTGCGCGTGTGTGTATGTGTGTGTAAGACGAGGAGAATCACTGAGAGGGGGCGGGGGGAGACACAGAGGGGAATGTGTGTGTGTGTGTGTGTGTGTGTGCGTGTGTGTGTGCGTGTGTGTGTGTGAGTGTGTGTGTAAGTGAGGAGAGAGAAAGACAGAGACAGAGAGTCCATTTCATGTGTGGGTGTAGTGGATGATGTGGATGGTGTTGGTTGCATGAAGGTGAATTTCAATTCCTCTATCCAGAAAGAAAAGACACTAAGAATGCAATTTAGGGATACAATAGTTTCAGCATAATTAGGTAAATGTCTTTATGATGTCCCACTCTTTTTCTGGGCATGCCAAAGGAGGCCTGTGTACAACCAAGCATAAAGCTCTGCAATGTGGTTGTCAGGGGAGGTACCGAACTGTCAAATTAAAACCAAACTTGAACTTTGGAAAACTTGGCTGACGTATTTTTTTTTAATTTTTTTTACTTTTTTTTCTTTGCACAGAGTACACGGATCGGACAGGATATGACCCTTTCGCAAACTGCTCCTCCAACATTGAGAACTGCCTGGAGCGATTCGCTCCTCCACCTCTATTCCCCTCTCCCCGCACCAGCCCCCGCACCCCCTCCCTCCACTACCACCACAGTCCGTTGAGCCCCCCTTCTTCCTACCCCCCTCCCCTCATATTCCTCCCCCCACCCCGCCTCCTTCCAGTGGGCTGCTCGACAGTTCTTAACGTTCAGGCAGGCGTGAGTGTGTTTGTGTTCACCCTGGTTTGACAGCCGTGATCTCACTGGCAGCGTGTGCGTGAGCGTGTTGCGTGCGTGTTTGTGACTGAGCGTCCTCTTCCATGTGCGCTGCATGGATGCTGGTGTTATTGCGCAGTGTGAAGTGAGCACCGGTAGCCGACACGATGTCCAGCGCGCCGCACGACCCGTTCTACTCGTCTCCGTTTGGCGTTCTACAGGAGACACTCGCCCTACATGGTGCAACCCGAGTACCGAATCTACGAGATGAACAAGCGGCTACAGTCCCGTTCAGAGGTTAGCCAACGCTGTTGTTTTAGCCCAAGTGTGGATGTCTGTGTGTTTACGTGTGTGAGAGCGTGTATATGTGTGCCTATGTGCTTGTATGCTTGCACAGGAGTTTTGTTTCTGGATACGAGAGTTTAGACTGTGTGGGCATTTTTGGGGGTTTTTTTTGGCTATTATTTCCAGATGTGTGTGTGTGCTTTGTTAGTATGCCCTGTAATAAGAACTTAGCATTTCTGGCATACAACGTAAAGGTGGACGCACCACTTTCTCTCTGAGATCAGACTAACTCGGGAAGTTCTGTAGAAGGCTGCAGAATCTGCCAGTACGTACATGCCCATCAGAATGGCCAGGGCAACTTGTTGGTAAATCATGTTGGTAATATGATGCTTTTATATGAGTCATCGCTCTTCCCCATCTCTCTCTCTCTCTCTCTCTCTCTCTCTCTCTCTCTCTCTCTCTCTCTCTCTCTCTCTCTCTCCTGTCCACTTACAGACTCTCTCTTACAGACTCTTTCCCTCCATTTTAGTTGAACAGAGAAAATGTAATTCACATGTAACTAACTTGTTGAGCCTTTTGAACAGGGATATTAGTCTTCATGCACCTTACTCTGATAATAGGAATGGACAACACACAGTGTGAAGTTTTACTTGCAGAGACAGATAGAGTTCCTAGACAGGTCAGGATAGTTAGGTTTTGGCACTCCACCATTCACTTCACATTCTCTATCAATCATTCACATCATTTTACATTTGACTTGTACTGAATTGCCAAAGTATGACTAAAGTAATATGGAGCTCACATGCTGCACTGTCCACTTAGTCTGCTAACATGGTCCAGCAAAGTATCACACAATTAAAACCAACTGATAACCTGAAAGCTAAGACAAACACGATTTCTCTGTCAGGACCCAGAGTGGCCTCTTCTGTAATGTAGTATTGGGGTTCACTTACAACCAAAAGACTGGAGCCATTTTGAAATACTTTTACCCATGTTCAGTGATTTGTGCACCCACTGTGACTGAGATTAGAGATTAGGCTACACTGAATCACAACTGCAAGGCAAACTGA
>CM050221.1:26342500-26352500 GCA_027475355.1 Coilia nasus
GTGTGTGTGCGTGTGTGTGTGCATGTATTGGTGTTTGTGTGTGTGCGTGTATGTGTGACAAAGAGAGAATGCTTTCATTTAAAAAAAACATGAACCTGTTATTACTGTAATGCATCCAACATCCAAGTGTTGTCATTTGTGAATCTGTGTGTTTCCAAGATTCTAGTCTGAAAAACTAATACTGTACAGTACAGTAGAGTACGGGACAGCTGAAAGTGTCAAAAAGTGCTTTTATTATTTGAAATGGAACATTTTAGATGGGGCAGCTGTGGTCTAGGGGTTAGGGAGTTGGTCTTAGGCTCAGAGAATCGCAGGTTTGAATCCCCCCCTGCCCATGGCTGAAATGCCCTTGAGCCCCACACTGCTCCAGGGACTGTAACTGAAACCCTGTAAATGACTGGATAAGAGTATCAGCCAAGTGTAGTGTAGTAGTAGATCATTAGTATAAATATCTCAATCAGATTATTTTATTTATGCAAGAGCAAAATGTCCACCCTCACATCAGCTCCCAGATGACACGTAATCTAAAAACACAAGGCCAGGAAACAGGATGAATAATGTGAAACCTATCTGACATCAAAACATAAACTGTGTGCCATTGTTGGTCAAATACCATAGTATGTTTTGGAAGTGCAGAGTCATGTTTAGTTGTTGACTGTCATGTGAAACACGCTGAAACATAAGCTGAGACAAACCCACATCTGTGACTAACAGATGCTAAGTGATTAATTCAACAGAATGGACTGTTGAAATACTGTCGTGCCGAAGTTAGTCGTTGAATCTCTTTACCACATTTGATAATGCATCAGGCTGAATAATAGATAATAGAATCAGGCTGTGATGTTGTTGCTGTCTTAACTATTTGTGACAAATGGTAAATGTAAAGGTAAAAAAAAATCTGGACCTGACTTTGTATGTGTGCTCAGGCATTGTGCCAGAAGAACAGAGTTGATGCAGATACATATGATCTATATGGTATGATATAGATCATCTCCCACAATGATTCATTTCATTGTTCATCACAATTCAATATATCACAATACCGTAAGCAAGGTGTTACATTACTTTGTTGTTGCTCTACTTTAAAAACGATAATATTGCAAAGCTTAATTGCATCAATCGTTCCACACCTAGCCAGTTATGTTATGTTATGTTGTGATATGAGTTATGTTGATATGAAAGCGGCATCGAATGTTTCAAATGTTGTTCTTTATGTACAATCTGTCAACAATATGCATGTAAGATGAATGATAATACCTAATTATGTGTGTGTATGTGTGTGTGTGTGTGTGTATGTTTGTGTGTATGCATGTGTGTGTTTCAGGAATGTGATAACCTATGGTGGGATGCTTTCTCCACTGAGTTCTTTGAGGATGACGCCACCTTGACCCTGTCATTCTGTCTGGAAGATGGGCCCAAGAGATACAGTAAGACCTTTTAGCTCATACAGAATGGCTTATTCTGACAAATACATTACATTAGCATGTTCAGAAAGCCAAGTGTCATGTCTAGTCGGGGGTGATATCCGCCATCATAGACTGCAAAGTTGGGCAGATCTTCTGTTGGGAGTGAGCTTGCCATTTGATAAGATATGTTAATTAAGGTTTTACCTCCATTATTGTGTTTTTGCCTCCTTTTGACTTGATGATGGATTTTCATGTAGTCACAGTTTGTGAACTAGTTCTAAAACTTGTTTACCCTATTGAGGGGTTTACAACCCACTCTACTGATCTTGGGAGAGGGTCATGAAATGTGTGTGTCTGTGTGGGAGTGTGTGTACTGTGAGCATGCACGTATGTGTGTGAACATATCTACATTGTGCTGTGTTCATATGTGTGTGTGTGTGTATGTATCTGTCAGTCTGTCATTATCAGTCCATTCTCTGTAAAATTATTACACATTTCCTACATCCTACATTTTATCCAAGATTCGAAGTGTGTCTCTACAGGGGAATCCTCTAAAACACATTCAGAACATTTGATTTTATTCATCTCCTCTCATCATTCAGAGCCAAAGGTTTCTCAGAGAGGGAGAGTGAAGAGAAAAAGTCAAAGAGAGAGAGGGTAAAGAGAGTGAGAGAGATAGAGAAACTATGTGTGTCTGGGGAAGAGCACACATTTTTTGTGCATTTGTGTGTGTGAGAGAGGGAGAGAGACAGAGAGAGAATCGGTGTGAGTAACTGAGTGTGTATGTGTGCGGAAAGAAAAAACGTCTGTGTGTGTGTGTGTGTGCACGCACGCATGGGTGTGTGTGTGTGCGTGCTTGTGTGTGTGTGTGTGTGTCTGTCTCTGTGTGTGTATGCCTCTGTGTGTGTATGCCTCTGTGTGTGTGTGTGTGTGTGTGTGTGTGTGTGTGTGTGTGTGTGTGTGTGTGTGTGTGTGTGTGTGTGTGTGTACTGCTGGGATGACTGAGTGCAGAGAACCATGCTGTGCTGAGCTGGAGCTTGCAGAAAAAATAAAAGAAGTGAGAAAGAGATAGGGAGAAGAAAGAGACACAGTGGGGAGAGAGCAAGAGAGTGAGCGAGACGGAGAGGGAAAGGGAGGAGGTGGAGGGGGTGGGAGGGTGCTCGAGAAGGAACACCGCATTGCAAAAATTAGTCATCGGCGAGGTGGTGCAGAAATAAGCTCCTTTTCTGAAGTTTACACTTTGCCAACAAACTTTGCTTGTGCAAAGTCTCCTCCTCTGTCTCTAACAGGTGATTTTAAGTGACATGTGACAAGAGTCCATGACCCTGGAGAACTTAAGTTAAAACTCTGCCAGTGGACAAAATGCCAAAGAGACTGTGTGACTGTAGGTTTGTGTTTGAGAGAGAGAGATAGAGAGAGAGAGAGAGAGTTTCTACAAAATAGGCATATGCACATATTCCCTCATAGTGTAATAATTTATCAGTAAAAGAACAAGATACTATCTTTGTTTGTATCTTTCTAGTTTGTAGGGCAAATGTTGTTGTGTGCATGAAGAAGGCTTTTCAATAAGGACAGCATCACTGCTCCTAGTCCCAGCTGGACCTGTCAGAAATATCCCCTGTGGCACACAGTATCAGTTGGTCATTGTGGATGCTCTCTTTAAGTTGCTTAAAAGCACACATAGGACTGATGTCAGCAGTGGACAGGATTAGCCAGTGACTCAGTCATTGATCCTAATTGATCGGGTGGTTGTGATAGTGTATGACTAACAGTACATACGATACCTGCGCACTGATCTGGAGTTGATATATACAGGAAGGTAACACTTGCTGCCTCAAGAATCACTGCTGTGGAGAGAGAAAATGGAGTGTGGTAGTTGAAACAATGCATGTAAAAGGCACATGGTAGTTGTAAATTACTCCCAAACATTCTGTTCGAGTCAGCACTGGTACAATTAAAAGGAGCGGCTTACTGCACAATCCTGTTAGGGCTGCACGTGTCTCCAAAGAAGGGATGTTTTGCAGTGTGATTGCAGATGTGCCGTTACTGTCATGTATGTCTGTGCCCGGCCTGACCTCGCTGTTTTTTTTTTTAAGCATGACATTATAATAACAGTCAAATGAGATTACAGAGGCCTTAGTTCATTTAAGGGGATTTCACCATTCGGTGTCACAGACTGGAAAGGACATATTCAGACCTTGTGTTTCTGTTTTAAAATGCAGTAATGTTTTTAAAGACAGTGTTTTACCCGAACAGTGCCAGCTGTTGTCAGAATGACATGGTGTGTAAAGAAGGGATTTGATGTTTGACAAGCCACGGGTGATAGGACAGAGTATATGTTTAAATGCCGCCAGAAGGTTAGCTCATACAGAAAAAAAACATTTTTAAAGCCCTTTTTCTGATGTATGAGTTCACATCAGATATACAAATGAAATAAGTCTGTTATTGGAAAATTGTGGGAAATTCTGACTTTAACTATAGCCTATAGATTGAAGTCTAAAATTTAATTTATGGCACACAGATATTCTTATCACAGTAGGCCTTTGTTACAATGACAGAGAGACAGAGAGAAAGAGAGACAGACAGACAGACAGACAGACAGACAGAAAGAGAGAGAGACCGACAGAGAGAGAGACAGAGACAGAGAGAGAGAGACAGAGAGAGATTATTGTTTTGGTTTGTCCCAATTTTTGAAAAAGTAGGTCCTTTTCTAAAGCAGCTTTGTAATGACATTTTTTTGTATAAAAAAGTCAGATGAAATGACATTGAATTGAACTGAAGCTTTGTGATTTAAAATCAATGAAATAGATTTGCAATGTAATAGATGTAACAGCAGTTAACCTTAATAATATAGTGTCACAACGTTGGGAAACATTTGTAGTGTTAAGGTAAAGGACAGAAACATTAGGTGAAGAACTATAGATATAAATATCAGTTTATGCACATAAAATAAAATGGCATATAAGAACACTGGAAATATCACCTTAACTGAGTTTATGTTCAGAATTATTCGGTGATTGTGATAGTGATGTTAATTAAGTGTTTTGGAAAGGCAAGACATTTTAGGGGAAAAAAAACTGCTATGATAGTTTGACTTTGACAAACACATGGAGTCCACAATATCCTTAATAAAAGTGGTCCCATTTTTTCAACAAAACCTTTCACAGGAAAGGCAAGGGAACGTTCACATGCTTGTGCAACTATGTACAATGTGGTGTTATTGAATTAAACCCTATACATTGTAACAGCCTAATTGCAATCACTTGACTTTCATTTTTAAACTATTTAATTAATAGATTTGCCAGTTCTTGAAATGCTATGTAAATGCTCGATGAGATATCCAGATGAAAAAGCCTCTGGGCCCTAATGGCAAGGCCACACTGTCATGATGAATGAAACTCAAATCTTCCAAAAATATAAATGAAACTCAACTCTTAGATGAGTGTCTGTCTCCTGACCCTATCAACATTTAAGACAGGGCCCTTGGAAACATGCTGTTTGTGTGTGTTTACCAAGATCAACCCAGATCAATTTGAAATGTATAGATTTTATATCAGAGCAGTCTTTCTTTGTTCATTTACTCATATGGACTAAATGCAATTACCTTACAGTTGCTAATCTTATAGATCCCAGATACCAAATAAGTTTTTTTCTATGATAGGCATCTTCATTGTGGTATTTTTCATAATTGTGCCTACATGAGTGTGTGTGTGAAGGCTGAGGGAGTGCTGTGGCTGAGGGTGGAATGGCTTAGCTGCTGTGGCGGTTCTCACCATGGCAACAAAATCATGCCTCGCAAGAGAGAGCATAGATACACCTGGGCGAGAGATGTCACCCCAACACCAAGAAAGAGCAAGCAAGACAATGATCAGCAATGTAAAGGGAGTTTAACAGTGTAGGTCGAGCCATAACATTCAGATTCTAAATGTAAAACTGTGTTTATTTATATTATTTCATATTGCTGATTATCTGTACTGCCTATGAACAGTGGATCTGAACAGTTTTTATAGCTGTTTTTTTTTAAGTAGTAGATGTTTAATGTGCTAATTCCAGTATGTTTCATATGGACTTAACTGAAAATGCAATGAAATACAAAGTAAATAATAGAATAACAGTTTAATATTTTAGATGACCCAGCCTTTGAGTGTGTAAGAGGGAGAGAGAGGAGAGAGTTTTTTCATCACTTTGATTAGTGTCACAGGACTGCACTGCCTAAAACAGACATGATGAAATCCTTGAGCAATGCATTTTCTTTCTTTCATTGCACAATCTTAGTTCAAAGAAATACATTTGAATATATTCATTGCACTCTTTGAATTATGGATCTTAAGTTTTGACATGCTGAAATCAGTACCCTTGAAAACGGCAAAACAGTAATTAGTGAAACCTCTTGGAGGGGCTCGATTTTGATGAATGAAATTAATAACAGTGAAGTCTGACTCAAGGCTGCTGCCGAATAACAGGGCGCAGAGATAGACTGTTTGGTTGAATAATAACATTTAGATGGCAGGAGAGAGAGCAAGCGGAGGAACTGTGGTCTCATAAAATGCTTGGAGATGCAATCCAATCCAGCTTCAGTCTCAACCTAGGTGAACGTATCACATTAGATGTTTTTTTTTTTTTTTAAAGGTGTTTGATCTTAAATGTGCTTGATTCTTTGTTTTTCAAATGTCATAGTTTTTAGATGAATTGTATGGAAATGTGCATTTCACTGACTGTCCAACTTCTGAAATCAGTGTTTTCAGCACCGTTTCTTTTAAACTAAAAATCTTGTTTCTGTTGATGGTATGAAGAGTCACAGGTGGTACAGAGACCGCCAATGTTTCTGTTTTTTTTTCTCACACTCAAGGTAAAGGAAAGAGATGGACAGAGCAGTGACACTGGAGAGGTGGAAGATGAAATGGATAAAGAGACACAGAGAGATTGTGTTACTGGAGAGAGATAAATAGGTGTGGGTTGATTGGCAGTTCAGAGACTGAGAGGAAAAAGTGAGGGCAAAAGAGAGAGAAAGAGAGTGAGGAGAGGTGTAGACGGTGAGAGGAGAGGTTGAGATAGAGAATGGCAAAGCGAGTAGGATGGGGAAGAGGGGGATTGGGTATGGATGGAGAGGAGGATAGCAGGGGGTTGGAGAATGAGCGAGGGAGCGCTCTGAAAGCTTTCAACTCAATTCTTTTTCCACCCATTGCCATTTCAAGAATATGTCCTGTTGCTAACTCTCATCCCGGGAGTGTTTAATTTTATCTCAAGGATGAAATTTAATAAATGCATCCTTGAGGTGCGTAATTGTGAAATGGGTGGCTGTGCCGCACTGTGGCTGCACCTTTCAGTGGTGAATGTGTGCCACAGCAAGGCTGCACTCACTCACACTGAATCCATTCCTACCCACCTAGCCAGGCAACCCTAGTCAACAAAGCATTGAGGCTTCCACACATTCTGTCATCTTTTCTGCATTCCTATAATCCACTCCTCCAATTTGTCCTTTTTTTCCTATTTGCTCGCCTTCCTTGCTCACACTTTTATTTTTTTTTCCTAATGCTATCCACACCAGTGGACAGAAAAAAACATGCACAGCATGGCTCCGTGCCCTTTCTATTTCATAGAAATGGAACCAAAAGTCTCCCACCATGTTGTCAAATTTGGAGCCAGACTCCCCTTGTGGTAGCCCCTCCCTTGTCTCGTTACCAAGGTGCAGTGTGTCACAGATCGTCTTGTTGAACATTATGTAAATCATGTGAAAATATTAACAAAGGGACATACATTTTCTTTGCTTTTTACTCACAGTTTACCGTCACCTAGCTCACTTTACCTCGGTAGAAATTGCAAGTCTGGTTACACTGTCAACCCAGCTTTATCTTAGTTCAAAGAGCATTACATAAACAGGCATACGTTATCATTATATACATGTGCTGGAATTAATGTGATGAACACTGCAACAATGTACCATCATTTTAGGAATATAGAAAGAAAGTATAAACACCACATTTAGGGTAACGGGTGGATCTGGTATCTGCTGCCAACAGACGCTGCCAGTTAGGCCTCAATGATTGAAAGCAGACAAGCAGAAAATCTTTTAGCTTAACTATAATTAAAGTTATAGTAAATGTCAGTGAAAGGCATAAAAATAGCTGCATAAACCAACATGTATAGTATACGTAAGTTAAATTTAATCTAACATGGACACTGGCTGGATTTCATTTACGTAGCACCAAATTAAGCAAATATGCAAAGTTGCAAAGTATTCTCGGATCCCAATACCTATTAGTCCTAAAGTTCATTAAGTTTAGTAATTAGCTCAAACATGAATAGAGCTCCTACAGAAGGTGGAATCCTTTAAAGTAAAGGGTTAGGGTTGAGATGCCTACCATACTACATACCATTGTAACAATAATTCCCTGCAAAAATCCAAACATATAGCAGTGAGGCAGATACTATGTCTCAGAAACTTCTGGAACCCCTACATTGCCAATCTGTCTAAATGCTGACTGCTCACCTATTTGGATTCAATGCACGCAGTAGGTGTGAAGTTTGTCCATTCTCAATACACATGTTCAGATATGTTCCAATTGTATGTTCAAATCTGTACATTGACATGCTGAAAGCAGGAAAAAAACATCAAATACCATGTTTTACTGTCACTACATTCCACAAACTAAGACAGACCTGTGCAACCACTACAATGTAACCTACTCATTGCACTTGCTCAGAAGGCCCTGATAGTGCATTGAGAAACAAAGACAAATTATTAAAACACAAGGCTATTCTGAGTCTACTGTAAGCTAACTAGCCTTCTTGCTTAAGGCCTCTGGTAATATTACTGGTATTGTATGTGCTCACTGAAGGTCAAAAACATTATTTTTATTTTATTAATTAGTTTATTAGTACATATCTGTAAATGTGTCTGAACTCAAGGCATGCCAAGTAAATTGTGACAATGTGTAACAATGATCCATGATAATAAAATACTGTATTAATAAAAGCTCATAAAACAAAGAGTACAATATTAATAATACTAACTCTGAAAGTAATAAAAACATAATGGAAAACTAATGATGTTAAGCTTTTTTTGATGGAATGAATAAAAATATTAAGAGCACAAAATAAAATAGACCTAGGGATAATAAGGTAAAGTACTTAAATATTTCAGGTAGTAGGAATATGTAATAATTACAACCTAATCTCATGGTGAGAATGTTCCTCCCCAACGTTTTGGCGACAGGTGCCTAAAGTTTGGTTTATACTCACCATGTCTGTCAGTGTACGCAGTGAAGTGGCGTCAAAATGAAGTCAGTACAAATGCCACACAGCGTTTTGAAGTGCTTGTCTGGCTATCCCAGACAACTTTTTTTTTGTAACTTGCGCACGGCATTGGCACAATGGCCCATTCAAAACAAGAGGCAATGACTAGTGTGCTTTAAGCTAACTTAGCCTAGTAATTACCAGCCTTACATGTCTTTTTGTACAAACACAGACCAAAAACCTTAAACGTCTTTCATAGAGAAAAACATTCGACATAAATAAACTTATACTTGAATTAGGGCTGCTCAATTAATCGAATTCTAATCGTGATAACGATTTCAGGGCCAAACGATCTCAAAACAAATAAAATAGAGGGCAACAATGTTTTTGTCCTAATTATTTTCTACTGTTTGTACTGTACATTAGATGTATACATTAGACATTTCTACTGTTTGTACATTATACATCAAAGGAGACTTACTAATGTTTACGAAGAAAGGTATTAGGGAAAATCCGAAGGTACAAGAATGTTTTTTTCGAAATGTTTTTGAATACATTTTCAATAAATGAAGCATGTTACTGAGGAAAACAAAATAATCGTTTGAATAGTCGTGATTTCAGTTTTGGCCCAAATAATCGTGATTCAGATTTTTTCCATAATCGAGCAGCCTTAACTTGAATCGAATCGGATTACAGCTGGCTGTCTTGCTGTGAAATGAAAATGAAACTTGTGCAATTAAAAGGATGTCACATTTAAAAAAAGTTAAAAAAGCGTAATTCCCTTAATAAACGTTTTCGCTAAGTGAATGTGTGCTGCAATGACACTGTTCCAACTGTGGCGTGGCTTTTTCTATTTAACAAACTTACGTCACTTTGTTCGCCTTTTCCTTATTCGCTTGTTTTTCTGCCTATTTTCTTTCATTGACTAATGGAGGCAATCTGGGTATAATATTTTCATGTGCAGCATGCATATTCAACTCGGCGTGACCTGTCGTATTTCAAAAAGAGAAAGTACTAAATAAGACCTTACATTATTTATTGATTGTGTGAACTTCACTTTGCTAAAAGACTAAATGGCAATGATGACGAGGATTTTTTTTTAAAGATAAGTCTGTCTTTAGTTCCTCGATATCTCTCTTTAGCACTCCTCATTGGTGGACATTTTGTTACTCATCACAAAACGTGCTCTGAGGTACGATTAAGCAGCTCTGCAAAAACATTGGCTGGAAGAACGTTCTTCCTTATGAGACTAGGTTGAATAATTACGAAGTTTGATAGTAGTAGAGCAAACATTAGTAACGCTACAGTCCATTCCTTGTCTTATACTGTCAGTGGGATTTGATTTGTAAGCCTGTTTG
>CM050221.1:26362500-26365000 GCA_027475355.1 Coilia nasus
ATTTCATTCAAGCACATGAAGTCATATTAGTCATTTACCACGTGTAAAATAGTATTAACTACCAGGACTTTAAACATTTTTAATTGGTTTATTCTAAACAAATAATATTTTCAGTGTTGGATTCCACCCTACAATTACCATTCTTAAACCAGTTAGAACAAAATATGAATACCCCTAAACCAGTTAGCAACGTTCCCTGAAACACTGTGGAGCATAGCAATAGCTAAAACTTTCAAACTTTAAAGCTGCCGTTTGTATTTTTTTAGTTATTTCTTAATTAATAAAACAAAATATATTATTTATAAATATGTGTTTATAAGTGTATTTTACCTCCAGCAATGTGTAAAGGCCCTGCCCCAGAAGTTCCACCATGTTATTGTGCCATGTTGGCATTGTAGCTTCACCTTTTAGAAGTTTTACTACCAAAATAGTACAGTAAAGTATTCACTGTCCTACAAAGAAGTTATTACCTTAAGTTTCATAGAATTAATAACTATATTTCACTTCATCACTGATGTCACAAACCATTCATCTACTTTTTTCTGCATTATCCATAAATGAAGACAACGGCCACTACGAAACAACAAAACTCTCTTATGATCACATAGAAAGTGTATATAGATGGTAATGACATTTAACACTGTAGATAATCTCACAAGAAGTAGGCCTATATGCTGGACACCTTATACTCTCTTAATTAGACATAGCTATGTCAGGTGTAACATTATTTCTGTTTACATATTAGCATAGCTTGTAGCATAGCATTCATTACATTAATGCCTAAATCCAACATTTCAAAGATATCTGCCACAAAAGTTTATTTACTTCTTATTGAGCCAACTCAACTCACTCTTACGACCTGGTGCTGGTAATTAATTTTGACGTATATTATATCAATTCTTTCTAGTTTTGGTTTTCTTTCCTTGTTCTAATCTCTGCTAGCTACCAATTTTGCAATGCCCTTACAGCATACAGCACACTTCAGGAAACTTTACACAGATATCTAAGCTATGCAGTCACTAAGCTAGCCAAAAGTACATATCAACAACACAAACAGATAAAACATCCCCTACATTAAAACAGCATGGAACAAGCCAAATATGACTTGCCAACCCAAAACAGGAGCGATAAAAAATGACCAACAATTACCAACCAAATAACAACTGAGTTGCATAGCACATTACTTACACTTGTACTTACAACTGTATGAAGCTTTACCAGCAGGCCATTTGATACTACATTAGATAAAAATTCAGCAGAATGATAGAAACTGTATATCATGACATATTATGAAAACTGGCCAAGTGAATTTTTTAGTAAAATGTTCACCACAAAAATATGCATTCCTGTAATTAAACATTATAACACACAATTAATAATACGGGGTAATAATGATATGGGGTAATAATAACACAGGGTAATAATAATACGGGGTAATAATAATACGGGGTAATAATACCCAATCTATCGTGATAGTTACGTTTCAGAACCCCTTCCCATGATATGTGAAAATTTGCGATATTGCATTGTAATAAATATTTATATGTTACAGTATAGATATTATAAATATTGAACTTTCTTTAGCATTCATAGTGACATAGCACATATATATTAAAGACAAAAATCTGCAATATAAGGGAGAACTGCGATAGCTGGAGATGACTGTGCATGATTCATAATTACTCATAATACCAAAACTGTAATACCACATATTGACCAGTGATATTACATTTTCTTTTCCTGATAGCAAGCAGCATGCCAAACAAACACTTTTCTACCTGGAACAGACCATAGATATTAATTTGAGTGGTAATGGTTCAGTACTCAGGTTCAGCTTAAATGATCAGCTGACATATTGAGAGAGATATTTATGTAAATGTAAAGACTTAATAGAATTATTATGGATCCGATCCTGCAGTTTGGTGGTTAACCACTTCAGTGCCCTGAAGGGGCTTCCCTGATTACCTGACACTAAAGAAAGAGTACAATAATAAGAACAAGTTTATGTAAGTATAATATATATTATACACATCAATGTTTTCTGTTTTGTAGAGAGAACACATGAGCTGTGTGTGTGTGTGTATGTGTGTGTGCATGGTGGTACTGGGGGCATTGATTAGAGTGTGTCTGCTGGGATTACATCCCTCTGGTTGCCATGCCAACTAATCAGCTGCTCTCTGTTGCCCTGGCAACGGAATGTCGGAGCTCAGAGTACCAGAACGAGAATTCCTCACAAACAGAAAATAATGGCTTAATTGGGAAACTACGCTAGTTCAACATTTGCTTTTTCATTCCCAGAGACAAATAAGCTTGGCTAATAAGCAGAGTGGTGGACTTTTCATTTTAGGAGACATGAAAATATACGCATTTTAGGGAAAATGACGTTTGTGCTTCACATTTAATAATACCATGACCAAACATAAGTGCAGTTCCTGTTTAGCTGAAAAGTACTGTATAAATCTAGTGAACCCATGTATAATTAGAGCATTCAGCTAAATTC
>CM050221.1:26370000-26397500 GCA_027475355.1 Coilia nasus
TCCATTTACCCATGCACTTATCCATCCTTCAGAATAGATTGCGTTAGCTGCCTAATGGACTGCTTACTCATCTTTTCTCTGCCCTATGATGTGATTGACAGCTGAGCCAGCCAGACAGACGACGACGAAGAGGCGGAAAAGGAAGAACTCGGCAAGCAGTGCATCCAGCAGCGGTGTGGGCACAGGCAAGAAGCGTAGCCCTGCCAGCACATTCAGCCTGTCGACACAGGTACCTGTAAGGACCCCAGCTTTCTGTCTTTTCTCCATGTAGGGCACACCTTTCTTATCACTTGCAGCATTTTAGTTATGCTGCAAACATGCACACACATAACCATACGCACACTGTTTTAAATCAGACTGTTAAATGTGGAGGTAATGAATAGCTTTAGAGGCAAGGGAGGCTCAGGCTCTGATTCTGTCACACAACTAGGTATTTCTACTTAAGGGAACATAGGTTTGTGTGTGAGTGTGTGTGTGTGTGTGTGTGTGTGTGTGTGTGTGTGTGTGTGTGTGTGTGTGTGTGTGTGTGTGTGTGTGTGTTTGCTAGGTGTGTGGGGGGGGGGGGGGTTACTCGTATGTGTGTGTGTGTGTGTGTGTGTGCATGCACGCATTTTCTGTGTATATGAGGGAGAAAGAGAACTGGTGAGTTTGTGGTGCTTTTTCCTCTGTTGAAAAGGCAATTCTGTTCGCAGTATCAACAGTGCCCCCTACTGTTATTTGTGGAAAATTACAAACATAGCTTTAAATGACCTTGTGGAGAAAATTAATGCATCATTTGCGAGTGTAACGGTCACACCACACATCAACACATAACATGTTTCTGCATTTATATTAGCCCAGGACTCATATATAGGAGTCAGAATGAATGCAAACACTCATCTTTTAAATGTTAGTAATTAAGCTGGTGTGATTGGGCTTTAACTTATCCTGTTCATTAATCATTAGATAATGCTGCATCACATTGGTACCATCTGTTGCTTTTCCCTGTGGTAGAAGAAGCAGAACTATTTTGTTGATTTTACAACAGTTTTGCTGAAGTGGTCTTATTAGATTATATACTGATTTAAACTGTGATTCTGATCCAATTATAATTATGATTCCACCCCAAAATAGTTATACAAAAATGCTGTATTATTCTCACATTGCAAAATGTATTTAATCAGAGAGTATAAACCACTCAACCCACCTGTCTTGCAGAGGCCTGCAGTGATCATGAACAGTAGTACCACATGTATTTAAATGATCAAGATTGTGTTAGTTAGACTGATCAATGCTTACATGTGTCTAGTAAGTCACACTGTGGGCTAAATATGAAAATTAAACAGGATGGTGGAAAAACTAATAGCTGTACTACTTTTGTTGAACCAATGACACTATAACACTTTACCTCAAGCTACAACTTAAAAATACTGCAACAGCACATTACATGTTAATGCACATTCACCAAACATTTATTTCCCTCTGTGTCACAATTCCACATCTGTATTTCTGCAGATCAACTGTTTTTTTTAGGACTTTCTTTTCCAGACCTTAGAGCACAGGTCGTTCCTATGTAGATTTAACATCCATTAGCATTAACACTGTGATAGTCTAGAGATTAGCTGCTCATGTCCCTTGTTTCAATGTCTGTCTGTTGTAGTGACAGTGTTATTTTTAGCCGTAGTGTAAATCTCAGTTAGCCTGTAGCTTGTCTGACTCTCTTTCTCTATGTGATTGTAATTAGTGCTCTCCGTCTCTGGTTCCCCCAGCCCAAAGCGGCCGGCGGAGTGACGGGGGGGTTTTCCGCGGCGCGCGGCGGCGGGTGGCCGGAGGCGGAGCCGGGGTAGGTGTGACTGACAGGCGCTGCCAAACAACAGATGGCAAGCCCAGGGCCTGCTGCCAATCAGCACGTGCCATACTAACTACTCAATTACCTATGCAAATGAGCGAAATTAGCAGACATATTGTATCGTAGTTGAGGAATAGCCCTAAATAGACTGAAGTAATTAAGTTTTAGGGAAATGTGCAAATTAATTTTTCCTTTTTTCTGTGGTAGGGGGCTTACTTTTACAAAGAGTAGTTAGAAAAAAGGCATGTATGAATAGTATGGGTGTGTGACTGTGTATGCATTCCTTTGTGTGTGTGTGTGTGTGTGTGTGTGTGTGTGTGTGTGTGTGTGTGTGTGTGTGTGTGTGTGTGTGTGTGTGTGTGTGTGTATGTGTGTGAGAGAGAGAGAGAGAGAGAAACAGAGAGAACGAGAGAGAAAGAGAGGGAGAGTGTCAGTATTTAGCGCAGAGGAATAGTACACAAATAACTACACTGCAGCATGCATAAGTGTCTCCTCTTGACAACTGGGCTGTTCCATTTTACTGAGAACAGAAATAGACCTAGGTCTCTATACACACACACACACGCACACGCACACACGCACATACACACACAGATTCCCTACATAATAATAGTCCACACTCTGTTGCTTACTTCTTCAAGCTGCCTTTTAAGTTAGCTGACATATTCAACAGTTTATCTGCCATGCTGGTTATCATTAGTTTGGAAAGACTGCTTTGATTTGATGCAATAATAAGTGGTTCATTCTGTCTCTCCCCTTCCCTTCTTTTCCTTGTTCTCTCTCTCCATCTCTCACACTCTCTCTATGTTATTTCTGTCTTTATCTGATCTTTTCTCAACAATCTCACTCTGTGTCCTGCTGCTTCTCCTGGGTCATTTTTTTTACATCCTCATTTCTCCCTCTTTCACCTTCCTGCCATCTTACACTCTTTTTATGTATTCCTATCCATCTCTCCATTGTGACCTCTCTCAATCTTCCTCATTCTCTCTGCCTCTCTCTCTCTCTCTCTCTCTCTCTCTCTCTTTCACTGTCGTTCTTGCATTCCAACCTGTCTCCTCTGCAGGATGTGATGGTGGTGGGGGAGCCCACTTTGATGGGTGGTGAGTTTGGGGACGAGGATGAGCGTCTGATCACACGGCTGGAGAACACGCAGTATGATGCCGCCAATGGTCTGGATGATGAGGAGGACTACACCTCCTCCCCGGCACTAGGCAACAATGGCCCCTGGAGTAGCAAGCCCCCAAACCCCCAGGACAGCAAAGCCGACGCCACGGCAACTCAGCCAGCCCAGTAGCACAACCAAACCACCCACCCACCCAGAACCCCATAATCACAGAATGACAAGTCATTGTGCAAGTTTTAAAACAAGAACCCAAGGACACTTGTATATCTCTCACTAGTTACAGCTCAGCAAGCAGACAGTACAATTTCCACAGCATGAAACAAAACTCTAATACAACTCTAACCAACTGCATTCCTCAGTAATGATGTTCTCCAAACAACTAACCCCGCGCCCCAGATACAGAAGGGAGGACTGCGCTCAGTGAGCACTCGTTCTGCAAGACTCATTAATGACAAGGCAAGATTGTGGATTTGCATATGCACTGTATATAGAATTGGTAGAGTTTGACAACAAGAGGAAGGATGCATTGAGCACGAAACTCCTCCACCCCACCCCACCTACAAAGCCGCATAGCAGACTGAGTGGAAGATGGATCCTTCGCTAGCCTTGCTGTGGGATAAGTGACTGGGTAGGACTGCTGTGTAAAAAGCCCTTGTCAGCTCAAGGGAACCTGGAGCAGGAGTGCCCCGTTGCAGGACCCACACAGTCTAGGAACAGATTGGAAATAATGAGGGTATTTTGTCTTCTATTGAAAGAAAGACAATAGGTTGTCTTGGCATATCTGTTTTTTATTAGAAAGTGAACACATCCATTTTTTCTTGTTGTTGTTGTTCTTGCTATTACTGTTGCTCTTCATGGTGATATAGTAAGTTGCTGTCCTCTTGTTTTCTCTATTTCAAAGCTCAGTTAAAATCATTTTCTACAACCTTTCTGCCCACGCAGATATCTGTCCATTTTATACATCTGTGTACAGTGTACCATATCAGCTCTTATTCCCGCCAACACACATATGTACAGAGCATCTTGTTCATCAGCGTCACTTTTTACACCCGTGTACAGCAATTTGTATGTATATGTTTTCCTCCATCTATTTGTAGCCACTCACAGTTGTTAAAAAAAAGAAGAAACAGAAAAAAAATGTTGCGAATGTCACACTGTATAACAATTATTTTGTTTGTTTAATACTGTTCCCCTGTTGACATGTTATTTATCATCATTTGCTCAGATGCTGTGTCTGAGTAAGCTTTCGATTTGGGTTGCTTCATTTGAAAAAAGGGAAAATTTCAAGATATTTCTGTTTTACAGTGGTTCTGTTTAAAACATCACATTTCATCATATGAACAACATGCAAATTATAAAATCATTTTGGACACAAAAAATGATCAGTCAATAGTAAATAACTAGTCATATTTACTGATGACATTTAAAAGATTAAAAACACAAAGTTCTGAGTTTTAACACAGTTCATAAACAGACACTGATGCTAGATGTTACATATTCTGTTTGGTTCTTTTTGATGGTTGAAAATGCTTTTTTGTATTCCCAATCTAAACAACATTCTGGATTATTACATATTGTAAATCAAAGATTTTGAGGCTGTTGTTTTAAATTCATGACAAGAACATACAATTTGTTTGTACAACCAAGGGGTTGAAGTAGCCACAGATGTCAGCTGCGAAAAGCAGGCATAATATTACTTAGCAATTTAGGAATTTAAATCCATAATTTAGAGTATTTTATTATCATAGCAATACTATGCACAAATAAATATCTTAGTAAAACATTTGGTGCTCATACTAGATCAGAGCACAAGTTAATGACTTTGCAAAGCTTCTTTAGCAGAGCAAAACAGATAACACCTGAGCTTACTAACCACAACCACTGAATATAGCGTTTAAATCCGCTCAGAGAATCCTACCTTGAGTATTTCTGCAGTCTTTCTCCTACGTGTGTGTGTATGTGTGTGCATGTGCGAGTGTGTTTGTGTCTGTGTATGTGTGTTGGTGTGTTGGTAAGGTCACTGCATGTCTGTCTGATCAGTCCTGACATGAGAGCATGTGATTGTAATTACTGGGGATTTTCCCCCTCTTTAAAAAGCATCTGGTTGATTTCTTTTGAAATCTCAGCTCGGGTTAACCCGTGGTGGCTTTATGACCAGACGTTGCCTGGGAGAAAACTGAATTTAGTGTGTGTAGAGGAAGCGGGGGTGGGGCCTGACTTCTTCCCCTTGTGTGTGCTGTGTGTGCGTGTTTTTGTGCGTGTTTTTGTGCGTGTGTTTGTGTACAAGTGTTTGAGACTGCAGTAATGAAGGAGAAATTTGGTGTAAAATGAACTAAAACATGATAACAAGTATGTTTGCTGAGGGAAAAAGCTACGATAGCCTGTTGCATTCTGAACTTATACCTAGTGTTCCTCCATCCCTGCAATATTCTGGAGACAGTCATGGCAACTACAGTTAACAATTCAGGTAAATGACTGAACAGGTCCTTGTCAAATGACTTCTAGGACTTAGTTACAACATGGCTGTGACCGAAAACTACCACAAGGGACAGCCTGTATAAAGTCTTTTTTAATAAAAAATGCCTTGTTTTAAATATCAGGGGCCTTGTTATACTATAACTACCATATTACTTATACTACCAAAAATGTTGAGCTACTTTGAGCTTTTTGGATGGTTTAAACATAGCAATGTCTTCAAGCTTTTCCATGTTCTGATCACTAGCATGGTCATCCTTTTTGATAAAAACACTAAAAATAATAAAGTTCGGAATGCAACAGGCTTGCATAGTTTTGCTCCTCAGCAAACATACTAACTTGTTATCATGTTTTAACATACCCAAAGTTTATTTTACACAGTTTGTCTTTTTAAAGTCTGAAGAGAGAGTCTCCTCATGGCAATAGCCCATGGCTCAGGTTTTCAGGTACCTGTCCTCTGTTATGCAGTTCTTTGGTATGTACTACAGATGGAAGCATACTGTATGTATTCTCTCCATACCATACTGATGCATGTCCCTAATGTCTCTGTAGACTGCAATTGCTCAGTGGGATCCCTAAAATAAGGTGGTGGGTGTCATAGGATGAGGAACAGAGCCAAACATGGGAAGGGTTTTGTAATATGCTTTGGAAAAAAGTGAGACTGGGAGACAGTGTTGTGGCACAGTTGGTGCAAGGGTGCTATGATGTCAAAAGGGTTTCTTTTTTACACACACACACACACACATGCACACACAAACACAGCCGCATGCACATTGATGCCATGTATTGCATGGCTATGTCAATCAAAGCATATTCCAGAGCATGTCCTAAGCTTAAGTTTTCAAACGTTTCAGAAGATTTGTGCTGTTCAGTTTGGGAATATAACATGTTCATTATGTAAATATAATAATAACTGATACATACACAGGGCAGCTGAATTAAACCCTTGTTTCTTTTATGGAGGAGGTCATACTCCTGTTTCTTTATTGTGTTATACTTCATGTTTGAACATATGTGCTTAAAATGACCTCAAACTGGCCCCTCCCCACATTGTAGCCTAATGCACACATGCATATTCCTTATTTGTATATTTCTGCATTTGTTATGATGCAAAGAACATTTTCTAACGTCTGTTATCACATTTTTTTACCCAAGTGTAATATACCTGCAGATATGTTTGTCACCTCTTGTGTGTTATACGTATGCTTTGCTCTTATTTGTGCTAATAAACCGTGTTTAGTTGACAATAGCATGGTTTTCCATTGGTTCGTCTCCCCTTTCTGGGTACTCTGTCTGTTGAAGAAGTAAGCTTATGTCACGTAAAACCTATAAGCTTCCTCAGAAATTCCTAACAAGTTACAAATTCTACAATGGGTTTTACTCTACAATAGCCTATAGAGCACGTTTTCTTATGTAGATCAAGACTTGGCTCTCTGCAGCCAGACAGACATATTGCTAAGACGCCCACATCATGTACTGTTACACACTGACCCCTAGTGGAAGATATTTTGTATTACCCTTAGTAGAACTGGAAGACCTTTTTCAGTATGCTACACCTCATGCCAAACCTTTGCCATTCCTCATAGTATATTTAAATGATAAATTTAACGTAATATATATATATGTGGCACTTTACTGTCAGCCATATAGCTTAACTAAGAAGTGGGTTGAAATAATGAAATAAAACATTACAATGTTTGTCTAAAAACATATTTAGATACGATAACAGTATTTAAGTCTCTCTGCAAGATCTAAACCCAAAAAAGACCCATTTGCTAAAATCAAGTTCTCAAAATTTTTCAAAATTAACTCAGTTTTTAGGCATAAAAACCCAGAAAATTGACCTTGTCCCAGTTGATACTGAAGCTCAAAAACTAATACACAACATGTCTAGACTAGTTCATCTTCCAAACCAACTTTCAAACTATATTTGTCCAAAAAGTCATCAAAAAACAAAAGAAAAGAAACAAACAAAAGACACAAACTGAAGAAATCTTCTTGGAACAGATGAGGACATCAAACTAGTCATAGCAGATTTCATTTCTACCTGGCCTTAAACTGAGGATATAAATTGTCCGAATATCTTTTTGTCATGAAGCACAGACACATCCTGATCAAGGCTCAGTCACAACATGTGGCTATACAGTTGGAGAGCCTTAAGACAGGCTCAATTTTCTGTCATCAATTCCAGGGACACTAACACAGTGGGGAACATGAAATTTGGTGGCCATGTAGTCCCAACAGGCTTATAAGGATTTGGCTAGGCGGGCCTCAAATTACATTTTGGCTTGTAACTACAGAACCATATGGTTTAGAACATTTTTTCAAAAATTTCCTGAAAGGTCTTGCATTTAAACCATATGGCTATGCCCATTCTGACCAAATATTTCACAATTTCTTAAAAACTGAAAGTGACAGTTACATAAACTAGTCCAGGGGTGTTCATCTAATTGCCCTGAAATGTACATGTGATGGAGTGACTGAAGGATCACTGGAGTTGTGGGTGTGCTCTGACTGACATCCCAATGAGCCTGGCTCTTTGGCGTTGCGGTCAGAGCCCCTGTTTGGTACCCCGGAGACCTGGCTTCGAAGCCGGGTAGGGTGGATTCTCCTCTCCTTCGCTACAAATGGTGTCAGAAGTGGGATGGCTTGCCGTGAAGTCATTGGAGGTCCAGCCACTGTGTGAGCCATATGAGGGACCCCTAGGTTAGATTGACCCCAGTGATAGGTGAAGCACCAGTATGTGTGGGGCATCCTGGATGGGAGAAGTATGGTGGGAGATGAGTGAGGGACACCTGAGTGTGTGAAGCGCATGGCTGCGCCTCCCGAAGGGGAAGGCAGTATGATGGAGTGACCATCGCTGGAGTTGTGGGTGTGCTCTGACTGCCATCCCAATGAGCCTGGCTCTTTGGCGTTGCCGTCAGAGCCCCTGTTTGGTACCCCGGAGACGGGTAGGGTGGCTTCTCCTCCCCTTCGCTACAGTACAAATGATGTACATCATCTGCAGACAAACCCTGGAACCTTTGTTTTCTTGCTTTAGGCTACACTTCCTGAAGATCCTGAAGAAGGATCATCTACAACAAAAACTGTTCATTAACTTCTACCAGTGCACCATTAAATCTGCCATCACATACTGCATTCCAGCTTGGTACTCCAGTTGCTCCTCCGACAACAAGAAGGCCCTACAACACATCATAAAAACTGTCCAGTGGATCATCGGTACCCAGCTACCTACACTAGAGACATTCACCACACACGGTCTGTGATTTTCACAGTTTTAGTGAGTTTGCCAAAGAGCAACTTAAAGGTTCTCAGACAAAAAAAAAAAAAAAAAAAAAACAACAAAAAAAAAAAAAACACTAAATTATGTAGTCTAATGTAACCAATATATACATGTATGGCCTTAGCCTTACATGGCCTTAGGGAATGGGCAAATAATCTGACAGCAGCCAAATATTTTTTCAAAGAAACCTGTTTCATGGTGCTCTGCAACTCTAGATCAGGGTTATGATTCTTTATAGGGTGATGATTTTTTTCTACACAACAATGACCCAAGGACAGCCAAGGTGACAAGGGAAGTGTCTTCAGGAACAGTCTGTAGGTGTCTTTGAGTGGTCGAGCCTGAGCACGGACTTATCTTGAACCCAAAAATCTGACCTACAAATAACTGTCTACTGATGCTGCCCATCCAGCCTTACAAATTTTAAGAGGATCTGCCTAGAGGAATGGGAGAAAATGTCCAAAAACATTGTGCTAGACAAGGGGACTTGAGGGTGTATTTTCAGTAAAAATGTACTCAAATCAGTTTTAGAGAAAAATCTGTTTTAGAAAAAAAGTGTATCACGTTGAGGTGCAGCTATGACTTTGGTATGGAGGGGAAAAAAAACTTTTTCTGTCTGTTGATCAGGTAGCCTGACCAATCAATCACATAATTATCCATTAAAAGACGTTACTGTTGCAGAGGATCTTTACATTTCACACCAAGCCCTACAGAGATCACTGCATATCTTAAGAAAAGCTTTCCCTGAGTTTAGGTGAAAGTGACTACAAAAAAAAAAAAACTATGAAAGTAATGAAAGATAATGAAAACAAACAGTATAACTTTCTTTCAAAAGAAATGTATTTTCTACCATTGTACCACTGTAATGCTATTTTTTTTACAGCGCTAAAAATATGATGTCTGAATGTGAACTGCTTTGGCCATGGCTTGACATAGGCATAAGCCTATATAGAATTTCCCCGGGGTTGAAATTAGCCAGGCTAGGTTGAAATCACATAGGCTAGCAGTAGTCTGAAACCAAAGAACTTATAATAACAACTGAAACCCTCTTCCATTGCATTATGGTATATGTAGTTCCTACTGCGCATGCTCAAAGTGGCTTCGCGTCGAGTCTGAAACAACGCCCCTTGGTTGTCCAAAAAGACCTTTCAGGGCGTTTTGCTTTTGCCAAACCGTTACCATTATACCTGCCAGAAGTTCAGCAAATAAACAAACAATAATAACGTTTGTAATAATATAGTGATAACAATTTTGTCTCCGGCTTGCGTGTTTATCATTTAGTGTTGCTTGTTACCTGAATATTATTGTTAATTGTATCGTCCATCTTTGCTTGCACTGGGTCATTTAATCCTGCAGGTGCACTTGACTTGATGCGAATGCAACGTACAAGCAGGCAGATAATTTTTCTCGTGTTTAGCCGTCCCTCGTGTGACACATGCTAAATTGTCGGGGAACCTAGTTTCAGATCAATTATTGTTAATAAAAAAAAGATATTGGCTATTCAGCTTTTTTCACAATCGTGAAAAGTAGGGAACTACATAGCCTCATAGTTTCTTAATCTTCAGTTTTATATATAATTAGCCTAGTTTTATTTTTCACTTTTCACCTTTCTTTATTTTTCCTCCACACTGTCCTTAAACCACTTGTCCAGGCTAAACTAACTTGTTACATCAAAACGTCTACTGATCAAAGTTAACTAAGTCTGATATTTTGTTAAAAAGTGTAACACTTTGTAACAACTTGACTTGTGTACAATTCGTGGCGCAGTAATTTGGTACGTAATGCGACAAACGGCTTCACGTACAGATCAGCCAATCATAATTAAGGGTCGGAACTATCCGTTTTATGAGTGACGTTTCGGAATGTTGTTTCTGTCGGCTGCTTTCGCTTCGAACGAGTGAAGATGGCGGACTCGGTAGCGGCTGGCATAGGGGAGGAAAAGGAAACCGAGAATGAGGATAAGGAGAGGGAGAAAAGGGCTTCTAACAACACCAAACGGTCCGAAAAGAGTAGTGGTCCTTCCGAGGTGACAGAGACCCTGGGATTTTACGAAAGAAACGCCAATAAGAAGGACAGGAGGCGTAATCTCTCTGGTAAGAGCAGTCTGCATACACTGTAACCTAACGTTTGCTAGCTATTTCAGCTTTTAGCCTCCGTCCTAACTGAGCTGTCACATCTTTGCTAACTGGAAATAACATATTGGATGCTCTAATATATTAGCGTAGGATATGTTTGAATACCATGTGCATGCACCTTTGAAGTGCACCCAAACTGAGGTAGTAGTCTCCTTTAAATAATCATGTGGCAGATTGCATAACACGGTTCTAACAACGAGGCAAACCTATGTATTTGTTATCAAGCTACTTGATAACTTAGCTTCAATTGATAACCAAAAGCAAATGACGTCGAATCTTGCAAGGAACCCCTTGTACTGGCCAGTGAATTGTGCTTTCCAGAGAGCTCGACTTGCTGTTAATGGTGACAACGTGAGATAACCAGTTCAGTAACTACAATCTGTTTTCATCGCACATCGTATTTTGTGGTTTACATTGATGAAGTGCCGTGTGAACATTACGTAAATGCGAGAAGGTCAGTTTTTCATGAACCCAACTGCCTTTTAGCAATAGTGATGTTAAAACGTTAGCTCGTCAAACTATTCTTTTGACGTTGCTCTCAGCTCTCTGGAGTAGGAGTTTCGTTTCGTTTGCGTTTTGACCACTTGGAACCCAGTCTATCTCGTTCTTGTTCCTTTATTTTAACGTTTTATGTTTAGGTTGTTTACCATCACAGTTACTGCAAACACGTTGCAGGCTGACGCTTTTTTTGTGACATTTGAGTTAGCTGCCATTAGCTAAGGTTGACGGGCGACGTACTGTAGTATTTCGCAGGCAGGTCATTCAAGGTAGGCTATCTCATCAAGTCCAAGCCAACCCATCAGGCTAAAACATCCGTTTACCACCTCAGAACTCCACCCCGTCTGGTCCTGCTCTCTCACACTTGTTTCCCCACCTCCACATATTTGTGTAGGTGCTCTCACGGTTTGCTGAGTAGTTGAAACTAATGATCGTAAGTAGCCTACGACTGCATAACAACGGTTTATGCAGTCATTGGCTGACAGGAACTAGGAGTGGCGGAGGTTGTGTCATTTTGTACACTTAAAAAGTTCGCATAAGGACGCCCATAGTTTGTACAATGATCAGGGCTGCCCAAACAGTTGAATACAGACTTGAAGTGCAAACTCCCCAGAGAGTATAAGAGATATGAAATCATTATTTTTTGGCAACACCATGTAACAATTTGCGTGGATGTATAATTAAATTGTTTTTAAAGGTCATATAATGATACTGTACAGATAGAACGGTGAGCTGGTCATGCTCGGTAGTTCTATAGTCTAAGCCAGCCAGGAGTGCACACGAAAGGGAAAGCAATGCACATCATGTCGTTGGACCAATATTTCCCAAAGTAGTTAGTAAGCCTACTGGCAAACCTCCATGGGCTGTAAGTCATGTGTGACAGTTTACTACATGGTGCTGTAGTTAAGTCAGTTCAAAAGGTTTACAACAGATATCCATTTTTTTGCTTAAGCGTGATGTTCTAAGCATTCAGTGTTGGCAGGTGATTCACATCACTTTAGTAGTTTTAGTTGTTTGTGCCTGCTCATGAGAAGAATACCTAGGCTGTCTGAAAAGGTTGTAAATTGACTTGCTGTAAATTACACTACTCCTGGTCAGTTCTAATTCAGGTTTGTTTATTCATCACAACTCATACAACTTGTAGTAATGTAGCAGTACACTATAGACTATGCAAAACAGATAAATAATAAAATGGTAGTAATAATATGCTACTAATAAATTGGCTTATAATACCAATTAGGCCAGGTCTACTTAAGATAACAAGTGCTGGCACTACATGCAGCCATATGAAGGAGTGTAATGGCTTCATGGAAGAAGCTCCTCCTGAGCCACTCGATTTTGGACATCAGGCTGGCTGCCGAAAGGCTTTCCTGACTTCAGTAAGCTGATCAGGCTGTTACTAGGATGGGTGGGGACCTTTCTAACTTTGATCGCTCTGGTATTGCAACATCTAAAGTAAATGTCCTGAGAAAGAGTTGTGCTGAAGATGTGCTTATCCAAGGGTGGGTGGAGGGTGCCATTCAGTTTCCTCCGCAGTCTTGAGTGATACTTTTATTTGCCTGTTTTTTGTCTGCGCTTGAATGTGATTATCTTTGATCAGGCTCAGTTATGTATGGATGTTAAAGATATTAAAGCTACTTGCTTTCTTTACTTGGGCTCCTCCTATCATTAGTAAGCATTAGTTGGTCCACTGGTAGCTTTTCCTAAAGTCCATAAACAGTTTCTTTAGCTGACTCCTAACCTGCTTACCATCTTCTTCACCTTCTTCAGTTAGTTTCATTGTTTGAGTTTAGGCCTGGGTTGATGCCATCATCACCACATTTTGTAATGGAGGTAGAAGTGTCAGTAGACACACAGTTGACTCCATATTTGGGTTGATTGAGTGAGCTGTGAGCTGGCCTATTAGGACCACCTGAGGTTTGCCAGCAAGATAGATCAGGCCTAGCACTCATTCTCAGAGATAGACATTCACACCATGGTCCATGAGTTTGGAGGTCAGAAGGGCTATGGTGTTTAAAGCTAAATGTAAATCAATTCATGGCAGTGTCACACAGTTCCCCTTGCCATTGTCTGTTCTAGAGTAGGCCAAGTGTGCAGAACATGCAAGATGATATCCCTTGTATTAGCGATGAGAGGGTTGTTGGACTGCAGTCTTTTAGACATAAAGGCTTGTCTTTTGAACAAGGGCAATGATTGATCTTTGAAGCAGGTAGGGACCACAGACTGTCCCGATGATGGAGCCTGGTGACTACTGAAATCACTTGACACTAATCCATATTCAGATAGCCGTCAGTGGGCTGTGAGCTGTCCTCGCAAAGTGCTGAAACCAGATTTACCCGCACGATAAAGATAAGTTTTGATTAAATGTCATTATTCCACAGCGCGCAGGACATATGACAGGCGTGGCCTACTGTAACGTAGCAGATAATAGCCCAGGTGTTTATTTTCCAAAATGACTCAACAGACCTAGTGTTCATTAGGGACAGGCAGTTCATATGAGGCAGGCGTTTAATTTTCATTCAAAATTTAAAAGCTGGCTAATAAAAATGCAGTATGCCTCTTAGCCTATCAAATTAAGCTTTATCATTTACGATAACCTTGTACACACATGCATATCGCAGGCCTACCCATAATCCAAACAGACAAAACAGAAAAAAGCAAGGCGTATTGCTGTTCTGCACAACGGAAAGCTTACATTTTAAATCATACTTCTTTTTCTTGTTGATGCCATGATTGACTCGAAACTGAGTAAAAACTGCTCACTTAACAAAGAAAGTTTTTGAACCGTATTGTTTTGTAGCATATGTAAAAGCAAATGAATCAGTGGGTTGATTTGAGTAATGCTGTCAATAATGGCTCGCATTATTCTGTGCACCAACACTGAAAAGAATTTACTGGTAAGTCTTTCATTGTTATTAATCAATTTTTCATGTGTACTTAAAAATGGTTTTTAGGTTACGGTCCAGGGTGGGGGAGGTGGAATAAGCTAAATTCAGAGGCAAGGAGAAAATCAGACCCGGCCTTTATTTGAGATTGGCGTTTATTGCTCACATGTGTGCATATTAGGTGTGCCAGAAATATATAGGACACACACACACACACACACGCACGCACGCGCGCACACACACACACACACACACACACACACACACACACACACACACACAGTCTTTATGGCCTCTGTCTCCTTTAATCGCATGCTGCTAAACATAGTGTCTTCCCCTCCCTAAAGCAGGTGTGCAGTTTTTGTAGCACCACAGCAGTCCGTTTTTTAACTGGCAGAAGTACAGTAGCCAGGCTGTTAGTGCTGCTGCAGTAATATGTCAGGGAACTCTCCCTTTAGTCTGGTTTCCCCAGACTAAAAAAATTGGCAACCAGTCAAATGAACAGAGGGAGAACAAGGCCTATGTAGCTTGGTGAAAGGGCTGAAGAGGTTGACAAGTTGTTTTGTATGTATGCTACATTCAGGCAGCAGTTGGTTGAAGGCAGGCCTAATAGTTTTAAGGTTTAAAGAAAGTATCTACCCACTGGGAAGTAAAGGTATGCCTATTGAGAGTAGCCACAAAATGAAGCAAAGTGCAAGAGTTTCGTCCACCAGGCGATAAATGCAGTAGCTCAGATGATGAAAGCTGATTACAACATTACCACAGACAACAGTGTAAATATTTTTGCTGTTTCTAGCATGGTGCTGTGTCTGGCCACTCAGTGTGCACATGTGTGCTGGTGTCTCCATTAGTTTTTGCTTGTTGCTCCAGGATGCTGGCCTGGTAAACCAGCCTCGTTCATTTAATTTTGTACAGAGGGTCTAGCCTTGCTGCCATTGACATTCATGATATTTGAATCTGAGCCTATCAGCGAACAGAGAGTGTTCGTGAGCGATGTCGTTGTGTGACTTTGTGTGCTACATTTAAATTGTAGTGCGTAGGTAGACTAATTGCGTACGTGATGACCAGACATTAGCGATTATTAGCATATAAAGGCAGAGCCACTTGTTTTAAACTTCAGCACAAGAAGAAATCGTTTCTCAATGCAGCAAGGCCAGACCGTCTGTACAAAATGAAATAAAGTACAAAGGGCTGGTTTACCAGGCTACCAGGATGCACCAGCATTACTGTAGCTTTTCATTAAAAGGATAAAGGAGGCACAATAAACATATAGCCTAAGTGAGGAATAGACAAGGCAAGGGAGTCCTCTCACCCTTGGTAACCACATGCTGTTTAAGGTCGAAAAGCCTCAGCAGATGGACGGTCCAATGAAAAACAGACCTATAGGAGATTCTGCTAGGGGCCCAAAGTCTCTTGTTCTTTTCAGCATTTTTTTTTTGTTTGACTCCTGCTGTAGAGATCATTCTGTCCCAGTAAAAGAGCAGAATGTACAGAATGCTATGGCTCGGTGTGGGTATGGTTGTATGAATGTGGGCGTGTGTCTCTAGAGGGGTGGGTGGGTGCTGCTCTGTCTGTGCATGCATGTGTGCATGTGTGAGTAAGAGAAGGATTGAGAGAAAGAGAGAGTGCACTGAGTTGTGTGAGAATGAGAGACAGAGAGAGAAAAGAGTGTGATAATGTGTGCATGTTTAGAATAGGGGTCCATGTTTAGAACAGGAAGAGCCCATTGTGTGTTTGCAATGGTGCATTGTTTGTTTGTTTGTTTGTGGTTGTTGACGGTCTTGTTGTTGGTCTTGAATGCAGATCTTTCCCTGGTGCGTTTCATCAGGGCTGAGCTGACCAGGGGCTACTTTCTGGAACACAATGAGGCCAAATACACAGAGCGCAGGGAGAGGGTCTACACATGCTTGCGCATCCCCAAAGAGCTGGAAAAGGTAGGTGCCCAGTGCCCCTCTGCTTTGACCCACAAACCAGCATGGACCTTTGCTTTACACGAGGGTTGGGTTGAAATTGATTTTTCAATTAATATTGTGATTTTTCATTTTGAAAATGTGATATAGATTCATGAATTTATAAATAAATCTTAATGTTAGTATGCCTGTTGGTATGCACATTGTTTTTTCTTACAGCCAGTTAACTAAATTTATGCATGTGAGACACCTATGAATTAAAACATGGCAGAGCCTGCATTTATATGTCTGGCTTAAAAGCAGTATTTTGGATTGAAAAGTTAAGTACAAAGTTAACCAATAACTTTTTTGACAAGTTTGTTGTCCCCAAATGGCTGCATACTGTAAACACTGACTGCCTTATCAAAAGAGAGTTTTATGTTCTACTCATTTTTTTATCAAACAAAACTCAAAACATCTCAGAATGATTTAGGGTCTCAGGTGGCAACGTCCCTTAGGTGTGTCATAAGCTAGGTGATTTAGAGAGTGCAACACTAGCGCACACTTGTCCACTTGTGCAAAAAATGTGACTACAAGGAAGTGGCATGTTGCCATTGCTGACTCTAGGTTAAGTAACTAACTCTTGCTACATGTTTGACAGACATCAAGCCTGAAAATCAGTGTGCCCTGAAATCCTGTCCACTGCTAAGGTTTTTTTTTTTTGTGGAAGCTCATGTCCACATGTATAACTGCTGCCAGTTACCCCACCTGTATGTCCATATGCTCCACTAGTTCTTTATTGCTTTATTTTGCAGTCCTTAGCCCGGACCCTGTGAACTTTAAAAAAAATAAAAAAATAAAAATACAACTGTGTAGAGTTATTGGAGAGTACTGAATGTAATTGTGAGTTACCTTTTTTCCATGTTTTATTTGGTCCTTGGTTGAAGGTTAAAGTTGTGCTGGACAAAAGCATCTTCTAAGACTTTTAACATTAACACACATAGTAACACAACATAGCCTATGCCAGCAATTCTGAAGACACCTTTAAGGGAAAGTTAAAGTCAGTCCCAGGCCCTGCTGATACTGACAATGAGCTGACATATCCAGTACCTCTAAATTCCTTGTAAAGATAAGAGATGGTTCTTTTATTCACTGTCTATTGTTAGTTGACATAGGAAATGAGTTGCTTATGTTCATTGTTTACACAGTCTTCATATTGTCCACAGATGGAAAAATTACTTAGTGTATTCTCCTTCCGTGTACTTTTTGGTGATGGTCAACCACCACATTGTCCAACTGGTAACATCAACAAATAATGAAAAACTAGATATGCACAAAAAAGTCCATAGGAGGAGTATAAAGCATACTTTGGAAACACCACTTGACTTCAGAAAGATTGGCATTAGTGGGGCATGTAAACTCAGCAGTGGTTGTGCTTTACTGCGTTACTGTCTTCAATATGAAGATAATAAATGCTGGCTCCTTGGAAATTGATTTGGAATTGAGGAGCCAGTGACTTGGGACAGTGGGATTATTTTATTTCCCTAACCTTATGAATTGCAATCGAGTTGAAAATCAAATTGAATTGTGACCTTGTGAATCGGAACTAAATCAGTTTAGGAAATCCATAGTGATACCCAGCCCTACTGTACATTTCTTGTTAGCCTAGGCCAGCATCCACACAGATCAACACTGACTTGCACAACAAACTTAAAGAATAGTTTTCTTGATTTTTCTTGCTATACAGCAGTCTTGAATAATATCAGGGCGGGAAAATATATTTAGCCCATACGTTTTAGTAATTACCAATACAGAAGCTTAATGTTTTTTGAGTAGCAATCAATCATAAAACCATAAATCAAATGTTACAAATACTTTGCTCTGCTTTTCTTTAGACAGACGTAGCCTGTTAGATAAATATATAAAAGAATATGACTTTGTAGTAGAGCTGTGTTTGCTCTGCAACACATAGAAATCACATAGAAATCAATACTCTTGATTAAACCTCACATTCATTGGTAGCAAATGTTCTTATTTGTGTTGTGATTTCTTATGTGCACCAGAGAGAGAAAAAAGAAAACAAAATCACTTTGTAATACATTGAGTGAGTGAGTTTCTTGTGAATTTGCTGCACCTTTTAAGAAGGCATCCATGTGTAGTTTTGTAGTGTGGTGGTTTATCAGTCTCATTTATCAAAAGCAAAGAGTCTTTGGTAGTCATCAGTCACTCATTATGACAAAGGCCTGTGAGGGTTGCCTAAGGTTGGATTTGTCAAAATGTCTCCCCAGTCACACAACTTCCAGGGCCCACACATTTAGTTCTGTGGCTAGGAACGCAGCCCTGGGACTCGCAGCTGGTGTAATGGGTCATCTCTGCTTTGTGTCTTTGCAAAGGAGCACTAGCTTGTGGATACTGGCACGGGCATGCCATAGCCTCGCAGTCTTATGCTGCATATGGATTTTAGACTTTTTGTAAAAGGATTGTTCATGTCTTCTCAATTTGGTTAATAACCTTGATCATTCAAATTGCATGTTGGGAGAGAGGGTGAAGGGGGTATGAAGCTCTGTAATAGGATGAGAATTCCTGGACTGTCAATATTTAACCTTTATTATCTGTCTTTCTGTTTGACCTTTTTTTTCCCCTCCCTCTGCCTCTGTTTCTCTTTCTCCCTCTGATTGTACAGCTGATGACATTTGGCTTCTTCCTGTGTCTGGATGCGTTCCTTTATGTCTTCACTCTGCTTCCTCTCAGAGTGCTGCTGGCCCTCATCAAGCTGCTCACACTGCCCTGCTGTGGTCTCAGGTGAGCTCATGTGCCCCCACACACACCTAATTCACAGCACCACTATTTATGACATGTGAGTGCATAAGAACAGACAGACAGACAGACACACACACACAAACGCAGAGTTTAAAGACAGGGGCACACTTCCGGATGGTTGGCCAACTCGCCATCTGAGAGCATTGTCAGCCAAATTGGCATGGTTGCACATCAGTGCTTGTTTGTTGCTGTCTACTTTTTTGAAAGTGGCTTTTTTGTCATTTTAGCATGTTGAATTGGTATCAGATCTGTAAGTAAGGACACTCTTTTTATTGTTTACCGAGTTTATTGCATGAGAAAACAAAGGCGGGGGAGTGGAGTAAAGAGGTCATAAACCATTTTTAAATAGCCTGTATGTTAGAAGCCAACAATGTTCTAGCTGAGAAAAAACTATCTGTGCATCGCGTTTCCCAGCAGAAACTTTACGCCATGAAATACGCCATGTTTTAGAATGATCACCCTTGAATGCATTCGTGAAAGTAAACAGCCCTGGCCACTAAAAATATGTTTTTGTATAGAATAATGTACTGAGCTAGCTGATGAAAACCAAACTTTATTAGCATTATTCATGGATGGAGGCACGAAAGGGATTGCTACAGCTGTGTGCGGTACAAATGGTAAACAAATGCTGCTTTGTTCGTAGCCTCTGTAGGAGCTCCTGGTTTGGAGAACACATTTGCTAGTTTTCTATTGGCTGCCATCTTTCCACTGTGTACACATGCAATATAGATACATATAGATTTTTTTTGTGTGATGGAAACCATATGGGCACGCATTTGTTGACTGTCCTTGGGTTGGCGTGTCTCTCTACCTGTAGGCGTAAGAGAGCACGAGGGGGGGCACACACGCATTCAGCACGTATGCCTACTCCTTGGCACATACAGGCACTCCCGACTCAACATGCTCACGTAGACAGTAATCCAGTACATGCAGCCAAGCAGATTACAGTCATACACGCATAACATTCCATATATAGGTCTCTGCTGCCGACACTACAGTGTGACTCCCATAGCCCTCCATAGGCGTTCTGTAAAACGGAGGTGCTCCCTGAATGCAGTCAGTACTCATGGCCAAACATGACCTTTACCTTTATTTCACCTCTTAAATCTTACTAAACTTGGCCCTGATAAACTAAGCCCCAGTATTTGGCTTTTATTTCACTGTGTGTGTGTGTGTGTGTGTGTGTGTGTGTGTGTGTGTGTGTGTCTCTGCAGGGCTAATATATGCCCCCACTGCAGAAAGAGCAGGTACTGTACCCATGCACAGGAGCTGTTCCGCCAGCGAAACGCTTTCAATTAACGAAAGCTCCCACTTGGCACACATACACACAGCACAGCGCTCAAGAATTGGCTGCCATTGATTGAATCACACGCATTCGCACAGACCAGGCACCATTAACCAGGCACTGTTGGCTAGCAGAAGCTTCATACTAACATAAAAAACTATTTGATTCAAAGGTCCCTTAAGAATGCACGGTACAGTACTGTAAAAGCAGACTCTCTCATTCACACAAGTACACAGAGGCTCAGGGACATACACAAACACATGCTTGGTCACTCACAGTGACTCTCACAGCTGTTTGGCCCTCACGTGTTCCTCTGATAGGCATACAGTTGCACTGTTCCTCCTGCTTCAGGACTGGCTCTTGGGTTGGCTAGTGTTTTCTGGGGGAGCGCACCACTGCAAATTGGTTTGATGCAGGCTGCCGAGCAGCTGTGTATGGTGTTATGTTTGACACCATGGGATTTGGAAACCGAGCTGACATATTATGCAGTGTTACTTGGGTGTCTGCACTGTCTGACAACTTCCACAGATTTCCTCTGAAGGCGTGCTTGCTGTGCCTGTTGCACACTTTTTTGTTGTTGTTCTTTTAACCTTTAACCAGTAGATGGAGCTGTTGTCCTGATAATTAGCATGGTGGTACAGTCTGCCACAAGTTAGCCAGGTGGCAGAAAACATTACAGCTGATCCCAGCTCAACATTTTGATTTCTGCTTCGCTGACAGATTGGCGGCTAAGCTCTTCGCATGGTTGCGTGAGGGAGTATTTGGTGGAAATGTGAGCGGGTGTGTATGATGCTAATCAAGCCTTTCTGAGTTGGCTCCTGTCTGCAGCCCTGTTGGACATGCACAGCTAGCTCCCCTAGGTAAAGCCATGAAGATGTAAAAAAATTAAGTGAACTCACACACTGTGAAAATAAAGCACCCTGCACTGTGCACTAAAGACTGCTTGGTGTGTTGGGAAGAGTGATGTACCTGTTTGTCATCAGTAATCCAACTCAAACTGTGATTGTTGTTCACCCACCCGTGTTCTGTACTTCTGTACAAAATGCCTGTACAATTTTCACTTAATAACCTGATGGTTGCTCCTCACTAAAAGATATTGTGCATGTCACACTAATAGTAAAACGTGTAGTAAACATTGCCAGCATACGAAGAAATATTATCTGTCTTAATTTGGCTAACAATTTTTTATAGCACATATTTGGCCTTGGCCTTGAAAATTTTATGGAAATTTTATTGGATGTAACTACATAGGTCATAGACATAAAAAAGAGAATTGTGTGCATTAGCAGAAAAGTTAAGTTCTCAACTGAACCTTTATGTGTGTGTGTGTGTGTGTGTGTGTGTGTGTGTGTGTGTGTGTGTGTGTGTGTGTGTGTGTGAATGTGTATGTTTGTCTGTGTGTATCTGTCTGTCTGTGTGGACATGTGTATGTTTTCAGTGGTTCCCGTATCCTGCAGCCTGCCCAGGTGTGTGACGTGCTGAAGGGCTTCATTATGGTGCTGTGCTACTCCATGATGCACTATGTGGACTACTCCATGATGTATCACATGATTCGAGGGCAGTCGGTCATCAAGCTTTACATCATCTACAACATGCTGGAGGTATAAGCCCACACCTGACATTTCCATTAAAGATTGAGAGTTGGTGAAAGTGCATTTGCCTTTAAGAGTAATTATAGCCGTCCTGTGATCTAATTCTGACTGTGTGACAGGGTCGGGCAAAGGTAGAAATAGTGACGCTAAGTGGCAGCTTGGAGAACAGCACCCACAGAAATTGTCAAAAATGGCCAATAGGTGCAAAATATTAGCCCCTTGTACTTCGTTTAATTTTGTACAGAAGGTCTGGACCGCAGGCCGTGAAACGATTTCTTCTTGGAGGTGTGGACTCTGCTGAAGTTTAAAACAAGTGGCTCTGCCTTTACCCAATCATTAACCTCTGGTCGTCACGTTTGCAGTTAGCCTACCTATGCACTACAATTCAAATGTAGCACACAAAGTCAACATCATGGCCCACGAACACACACTCTGTTCACTGGCTAGGTGCTCGGTCCTCTTACATGCTCATCAACAGTCTCCTGTCCAGACCCTCTGTACAAAAGAAAATGAAGTAAGAGGGGTGGGTTTACCAGGCTGGCAGAATATAGCCCTGCTTACAGTCACACATCCACTGGGTGTCTTTGTTATTGCAACTACTGCTGATAGTCCTTGTAACCTGACAGTGCCTCTCTGTCTGTTCGTAAGGTGGCAGACCGCCTGTTCTCATCCTTTGGCCAGGACATTCTGGACGCCCTTTACTGGACGGCTACAGAGCCCAAGGAGAGGAAAAGGGCACACATCGGGGTGATCCCCCATTTCCTGATGGCTGTGCTCTATGTGTGTATCCTTCCACCGAATGTTCTGTAAAAAAAAAGAAAGTCTCATTCTTGAAGGGGAGAAATAATCTAAGGTATATCACAGATTGATAACCTATTCGAGTGCCTGTATTCTTTCAGATATATATGAATTTCAGCCTCTAAAAGACAGATAGTATAGTGATTGATTGTTCATTTTGTATAGTCCTTTGTTTTTGGGTGTAGACATGGCAAATTAGATCACATTTAGCAAAGAAAGCGGATTTCTTCAGAGATGATGTCATGGTACAGTGTTATGGGTGTAAGCAATGTGTGCAGATACACTGTGAACAGCAGGCCAGTGGAAATGGTGATCTGGGGTCATTTATTTGTTTTTCCTGAGCACATCTTCACAGTCCTGCATGCTATTCTTATCATGGTGCAGGCCACCACACTTAATGTGGCCTTCAACTCCCACAACAAGTCCCTACTCACCATCATGATGTCTAACAACGTGAGTACACACGGGCACACACACACACACAAAGCCATTCTCAAGTCATACTCTATTACACACACAGTTGTCTTCACTCGCAAATGTTATATTTTAATCCAGTTAAGCTTAATGGTGTTAATTCACTGACAAAATTTAGTAGGTTGTAAAAACACTAGAATTATGTCAGTAAAAGGCAACATTTTGAAATGTTCGCTGTTCTAAACTTGTCTGTGCATGTGTGTCTATGTGTCTGTGTATAGTTTGTGGAGATTAAAGGGAGTGTGTTCAAGAAATTTGAGAAGAACAACTTGTTCCAGATGTCAAACAGTGGTTAGTCTCTCGTTCACATATTCACGCCCACAGATCTCTCAAAACACACCCCCTTTCTCTCTCCCAATCTCTCTATGGCTCTTTCTCCCGTTCTCCCCTCACTCTTCCCTTCTTTCCCACACACACGCATGGGTGTAAATAAGACAGCAAATGTGTGAATCTCAGTGACACCCTCAGTATTTTTGTACAAATGGGGCCTCAGAAGTGCAACAGAAACTCTGATAATAGATGTTCCCCTGCATGTATCACTTGCACATTATATTATTTTTTATACCAAAGATGATTCATTTCTGTATTTGTTTGTTGCATGACAGTTTTGTATGGTGAAAGTAAAATGCTGTTTTTTTTGCTTTCTAGATATCAAGGAGAGATTCACCAACTATGTCCTTTTGTTGATCGTGTGTCTAAGGAACATGGAACAGTTTTCCTGGAACCCAGGTGCCTTGTTCATGACATAACATATGGGGTGTATAACCTCCAGAACTAGTTTTAATATATTTAAATTAGAACAGCTGCAGCTGGGGGTTATACAGTTAATCTTGTGCTTTTCATAGACAATTTTAAGAAAAGTTCAATCATTAAAATCAGCTCACTTTCGCATGTTTCTTTTAGTGAAAGTGTTGTGTGGAACTCTATCCTTCAGATTGTCTTGCACTGCCACACAGCACTCTTCTACTGACTTTACATACAGGTGTTAATCCACACAGTCCTCATCCTTATTTCCTCAAGGCTAGGCATGGTCAAGTTGTATATACTAGATGTAGAATTGGTCATTCTAGACTTACACATGCTTTTTGTTGACTGGAGGTGAACATCCATTGTGTCTTTTTTGTAATGAGTTTTTATCAGTCAAGCACATCTTTTTCTTGTTCTGCTCTCAGATTTAAAAGGCAGCAGTTTTTTTAAAGAGAATCTTAAATTTTTTAAACATCATGGCATGTATTAATCTTGACTGATTTAATTTATTTGTTTTATAGTTTCTGTTTTTTTTTTTTTTTTTACTTGTTTAATATTTATATTTCAATTTATTTATTTTAATCTGTTCTGGTCATTAATAGCCACAGTTGTTAAAATGGCAATAACCTGAACGAAACAAACAAACAAACAAGCAATATTTCCTCAAGGAGCTTTTGAAATGCTCTAGTGCAAGTTTGACAGTGGGGCAAGAATACGGTATACATGACATCAGCACTACTTCCATTGGATGATCACTTCATCTGTGTTGTTGAAAAAGAAGTAAAAAAAAATTAAACATCACTAGGCAACCCTTAAGATATTTATCATCCCATTTTGTGGGGGCAAATTAAACTGTGGCAGCCAAAGTATTTCTCATCCACTGACAGAACTGTGTCAGCATTGCAATTTGGACTTCAAATTTTCAAGAAGTGCTTGCTGTTTTAGTCAGACAAAGGTTGCTGTGATTATTTTTGCATTATTAATTAATGTTGGAGGGTTATTGTATTTAACAAAGCTTATAATGCGTGCATCATATTTTGGTGTTCTGTTTGTAATGGCGTTGCTTGCTGCAGATCACCTGTGGGTGCTGTTCCCTGACGTCTGCATGGTCATCGCTTCTGAGATGGCAGTGGATGTGGTTAAACATGCTTTCATCACCAAGTTCAACGACATCACAGCTGACGTGAGTAACCCTGGGTACTGATGGGGTTTTGGTAGTCTCGTAACCACTAAAACTTTTACTGAAGATACACATGGTTCAGGTAGAGTTGTGCCAGGGATAGGAAACATCACCCATTCTCCATCTCTGTCTGTCTGTCTGTCTGTCTGTCTGTCTGTCTCTCTCTCTCTCTCTCTCTCTCTCTCTCTCTCTCTCTCTCTCTCTCTCTCTCTCTCTCGCTTGCTTGCTCGCTGTCACTTATTCTCTCTTGTTTTCTACCTTTTTTTCAAAGTGAATCTGACACTAGGGCCAAAGCAATAAAAGAAGCTTCCAGACAGCACATCTCATTATGTTAGTCCAGTCTAACGTCATCACACACTCACTTTTATCCCCTTCTGTCACTCTCACGCTTCCTCTCTCCATTTCAAAGTCATTCATCTTTGCACACAAACAGGCATGCCACCTCCTTTATTTAAGCACGCCAAAACAAAAGCAGCCCTCGTCTTGAAAGAGCACCTTGACCAAAAAGGAACAGGTTATGCCCCAGGCTCTGCCTGCAATGGTCTTCCCCACTTTCACATTGTCTAGAATGACCAGGGCTGCTTCACTAACCTAAATATGCTTGAAAGGCAACGGGGAAGAGGATTTTGGATTTTACACCTCCCATTCCACTCTACCTAAGCCCTCGGCACCACACCCTGAGCAGAGCACACATACAGACAACTGTTTACTCACTACGCCCCTCCATCCCTCCATCCCTCCATCTCTACTTCTCTCTCTCTTTCTCTCTCTCTCTCTCTCTCTCTCTCTCGCTCTCTCTCACACACACACACTCTCTCTAACACATTCTCTCTCTCTCTACATCCATCTTTCATTTCCTCTTCCCTTTCTGCCTGTCCAACTGTCTGTGTACTGTCTAGCCTCCCCTAATCTGATTGTTTTTTCCACTGTGACAACCTGTCTCCTGACTCACGTGTTGCAGGTGTACTGAAACTTGGGTGATTTTTCCCTGCCACGATAATGGCAGCACACTGGCTTTCTGGGGTGGCTCGGCTGCTTAAACAGGTCTTAAGGTCTAACATTACTCTTTCAAAGCCACAAATTACTGCTCGCATCTCGAGCCGGGACAAAGAGCACTGTTTGGCCAGCTCCCCTTTTGAGTAGCTAAGCAGCTGAGAGTAGCCACGGGCTACTCACTGAAACCCCAGGAAGCATAGGCATAGTGCGCGGGGCCTAATGGTCAAGCACGCCATGAAAGCCTGCTCTATGTGCCCTTTGGAAAACACACACCCACACACTCATGTGAGTGCGTGCACCACACACACACACACACACACACCTCAGCAGGGAGAATGTTGCGAATGGGCTTGGAGCAGTAGCAGTGTTGTGGGATGTAGATGAGGTTCAGAGTGGATAGGTAAGGCAGAGGACACCACAGAGTGTGTGTACAAGAAAGGGTGAAAGATTAGCGTAGGTGATATCTGTAGGTAATTAGCCCAGTAGGATAGCTGTGGTGTTTCATTGGCTTAAAGGGAACCAGGATTTGTGTGCATGCTAACACAACCAGAAACACACACACACACACACACTCATACATACATGCACATAAATACATATGTATATTATACATTCTTCCTCTTCCTCCCTTGCTTTTCCCCTCTCTCTCTCTCTCTCTCACCCTCCCTGTTATTTATGTTCTGTCTCTCTCATGTTTACCTGCCCAGCACCACTCTCCTCTCTCTACCTCTTTGTGTCCCATTGTCATTGACTTACTTGGTGTCTTTTCTCACTTCAACAATGAACAAGTCACTTAGTCCTGATGGAAGACAGAAACTGTAATCCTAACCCTGTTTCAAGTTCAAGGAGCTGTTGTAGTTTTCTAGAGTCAGGGTGCTGTTAGCACAGGCAGGAAGCGTCTTTTATCTTGGAGTTGGTGACTTCATTAACATGTTCAGATGGTTCACCACTTTGGGGAATACTGTATCTTTTTCCGATGTATCTCAAAAGTATGGCTACCACTTCATTGGACATTGGAGTCAAATGCCCTGTACCTGAACCGTGTACACACTGTGATGGGTTGGCAAAGCCCTTATGTAAGACTGCACGACCCCCATCACTGTTCATGATGAGATTAACCCGTTTAACCCAGGAGTGTCAAACTCAATTTCTAGCTCTTGCTGAGGTATGAAGATCCAAAGGTGTCAGGAGAAACACACTGATTTGCTTTTTCCGGTTTGCAGGTTAAACGGTCTTAAGAGGTGGGGAAGGATGAAGGAGTGCTTCTCTGGGTTAAGAGATGTTTTATTCAGTGAAATTTCTTAAGAGGATGGCTGATTCTTAAATTTCTTAAGAGCATGGCTGATTCTTAAATTTCTTAAGAGGATGGCTGATTCTCTGATGCTGTGGCTGTTTGACAAGAGATATTGCCAAGTTGAGAGATTTGCTGTCCCAGCATTTGTTCGGTGTCATATTTCCATATGCAAAGTGACACTCATTCATATGACTAATTCAT
>CM050221.1:26402500-26452500 GCA_027475355.1 Coilia nasus
CCTGTTTTTGACCTGCCACTATATGATTTTAAGTGAACATCGTGGCTTAGAGTACTTCAAAAGTGTATGTGTACAACTGATATACTGGAAATATACTAGAGTGTGTATTCACCCCCCTCCTTCCTGATTGGCCGATTGTAGGTGACCCGGCCGACGAGGAGATCTGCCCATCCATCTCTACTCAGCCCGTGCACCAGGATGACTGCCCTGTCCCACACATGCCCAGCAGTGAATCAGATCAGTTCCTCACCACACCCGATGACACGGAGGAGAAGGACATTGGCCAGGATGGCATGGAACTCAAACACAGGGCGCCCAAGAAAGACCTGTTAGAGATTGACCGCTTCACCATATGCGGCAACCGCATAGACTGAGACACACAGTCAGGCAGGCTCAGTCATTCCTGAGCTGGGTTGGGAACGGGGGTGGGGGAGGGAGCAGAGCAGAGCCTCTGTGTGGAACTGAAACAGAAGTCCTTATGGTTCACGATGACGAGGGCTGGTCGTCCTCGCTGCCAGCCCGAACTCCCTCACCCCCTCCCGGACAGGGTGCGAGGGGCGGGGCTATTTATTTGAGACAATGTGCTTTTAATTTATTGCTAACTGGAAAGAGTGAGGAGTACGCACCTGGACGTCCAACAGGTGCCCCACCCCCCTCCACCTCCAAGCTCTCCTTCCCACTCCATTCCACTCAGCACTCTCCCCTCTCTCCTACCCGGTGACCCCCGCCTGACCTGCTCTCTGGAAGCCCACTCTGCTGGCTCCTCTTCCCAGGCCCTGGCAGGCGCTGACGTGCTCAGTGGCTCCAGCGGTAGTGGAGCGCGGCGGTCATGGGCTGCGGACCACACTGGCAGTGGGCAGCAAACCCTGGGGCACACGCAGAATGTGCCTGGACTGAGGTGATCATATATAGGTAGCACAGGGTGCAATAGAGTTTGCATTACAAATGCAATGCACACAGATACACATACACATGGCAGCCTAAAGACCACACTGTCTCTGTTTATCTCTCTCTGACACACACACACACACACACACACACACACACACACACACACACACACACACACACACACACACACACACACACACACACACACACACACACACACACACACACACACACACACACACAGACAGACACACACACACTACATACACCTATTCACACAAAACCCAGATCTTAGGTCAAACAGTGTTCATCTCCCCCTTCTGCCAAGGACACTGGCAGTGAATGAGTTACTTAAGCAGCTGGCACTGATGGAAGGCAGAGTACTAATCTTATCACGTGGGTCAAAAAATAAAACAATCTCACAATCTCAGTCTTTTTATTAATATTTTTAATGTGAAGAACAACAATGGCAAATATTTAAAAAATAGCATTTTAGATGAAAAGAGTACTTTTTGTACAACACCGTTCTAAGGTGCATCTACAGAAGACAGTTTAAGTGGAAGGTCATGTAAATCATAGGTTAACAGGGCCTGTAAAGGCTCACCAGCAAAGCAAATAATCTGTCATGCATAACAACTCAACATAACAAGTATCATAGTACATAGCAGCCAGTGTCAACATCATATCCCTCAGTTTCATTCTTTGCTTTGGATATTTTCTTGCACTGATGTACCACACTGTCTTAAAGATCAGTATAGGTCCAATTTTGCATAGATCACGCTATTTTTTTTGCAACGTTTTCATTTTGATGAGATGCTGTTGAAATGCTATAGATGTCTTTCCAGCATAAGTTTGTTACGTTTCAGCTGCAGGAAAGGCAACGCTAAACTTTATGTGGTGGTAAGCAACCGCGTGTGAGCATTTGGTAAGGAAGCCTAAGAGTAGGCTTTTTGTGCTTAATAGAAACGTGTGTGCCATTACAAGTGATTGTAGTGTTGGCATAATTGACCCTTTGATTTGATGTATAAGAGCTTTGAAATGCTCAGTTTGTAGCAGCGGGAAGCAAACAGCACCTAAGGTTTTGTGTTCAATTATAGCTTAAGCCTTTAGCTGACATGAATGACAGAACAGGGGAAATGTTACTTTTGTCAGGACATGTTCTTTGCAACACGCCAACAATTTTGGTCTTGCCTAACATATTCTGCATGGGATCAAACTTCTAATCATATCAGTGGTCTGTCACTGGTCACACGGATGCAGTTATTTCTGCTACCATTTAGAGTTTTTTTTCCATCATTTTTGTGCAAAACACCATTACCTTTGTAAGAACTGCATCATGGGAAAGGGCAAAGGGCCCAGGGCACTTGGGTGGGAGTGAGAATAAAAGTTTCCTTGTTTTGTATGTGCTTCGCATTCTGTCTTTTGTGTTGTTGAGACAGCTCTTGTTATGGATGATTTTGTGAAAGGTGAGTTTAGCCTATTTGGGGCCTGTTGAAAATGATCCCAGTGTCATAATAGAGGCCCATTTAAAGATGGCTGCTTAAGTACACTATGCAATCTGTTTCTGTGTCATACATGCCATTGAATTTGCAGAAAGACCCAGTGAAAATCCATGAATCCCAGGACCGTCTGAAAGGCGTGTTCCTGAAACAAGACACCCTTTTGCAGCTCAAAAAATAAATTAAAAGGCTGAAAATAAATAAAGGCTTATTAAAGAATTTCTGAAATTATACTGTGGTTCAAATAGTCTGCAGGGAGCCCTACCTCAGGAAGCACTTTTCCTGCCTTATTTATCCTGTTTCTAGTTTTCACTTACATCTCACTATGAGCTTGTGAGACTTGTGCACAGGTAGAATGCTGAGAACAATTTCTAGGTAAAAAAAAAAAGAAAAGAAAAAGCTATTCAAGGTCATAATCATTATTGCCACTGGGTTCTCCCGAGACCGGTGGTGTTCAGTATATGCCAGTGCAAACATGAGCAAGAGTACTGTTAAATTCGGAACGTCGTAAGATGGACAGCAGAAACCTTGAGGGTCTTTGGTTCTGTGTTACCCGAATGCAAGTGGTTTATGTGAAATGGCTCACCCTGTTGTAAACTCAGATGGCCAGTGAGAATTTATGTGGAGAAGGAGTAAACGTGTCGTTGAAATCATCACCCCTTTTAAATGTCTCTTAGTGAATCCAAGTTCCATTGAAAATATTGTACAGGGCCCCCTCGATGCAAAGCTTTGGAGATGCGATAAGATAATGTAAGCATCTACAAAGGCCAGACCGCAGCCAACCTTGCTATTGCCTTAGTCACATTTACAGACTTATGAAGGATTACTGAGTGGCACAATTTTAACAGTGTAACAACATCAAAAAATCAATGTTCAATTCCATCACTGGCTAATGTTTGAAATTAATCCGTTTTTGTTTTGTTTTTTTGGACATTGGGCGGGGGATGTTCACTCATAACAAAGGTCTTTGCCTCCGGCCATGCCGCTGGTGGTGGGAAAATGCCTTCATGTCCACTAAATACAGACCCTGTCTCTGCCACTGCCCGCCAGGGGAGGGGGCGAGGGTCCGGCCGCTTCAGGTTGGGTCTCAGGTGTCCTGGTGTGGCACCATAAAGGCTCTTTATGCACCTGCCTGGCTGAAAGAGTGCTCTGCTTATTACTCCCATAAATCCCCAGCCACCCGCCTGTGTAACTCTACATTACAATATAAACCATAGGCAACTCAGTTTCCATAGCACAAATCTGGGTATGCAAAACACTTATGGCAATGTGACTTACAAGTAATTGTCGCCCAGATCCATTTTAACATGTGCGCTTCATTTCTGTATAGTATGCTAGTTACCAAGCGGACTTCATCGCAGATTCCTTGAGTTGGCCCGCTTAGCTTATTCGGGTGAAAAGAGCGGTATCATTCACCATTGTTTTTTGGCTATACTGCAACATCTGTAGTCTGTAGTTGTTGTGTAAGTCTGATCCAAACTGTTCATTTTACAGTTAAATGCTACCTTACCTCAGTGATCTAAGGTGCTCTGATCAGCGCACTAGTTGACACATGCGCGTTCACGCAAGAAACAAACACACAGAGACAAACGCACATACACACACGCACACTTGGATGGCGCGCGCAGCCGCGGACACATGAAATCTCACTCCAACTATAAACTCTGGAACAACTGACGGAACGGAAGCCCTCGGTGATACCTGGCTGTTCCCGTGCGCCCGGAAGATGTGTTTGCCATGAAACCAGCCCGTGATAATAGTTCTATTTACGTTTCTTTCTGATAAGTGTCTCTAAAGGTTCCGTAAAGCTTATAATAATTCTGGCGCTGAACATCGATGCAGAGGATCCAAGGAGCGTCTGAAGACACCGGCTCTTGCCTCACATAAACGACCCTTTCCCTGTTTATACCTGTGATTATTCTTTCTGTTGTTTTTGTTTATTTATTATTATTCGTACTGTGAAGCCCAGTTACCTAATATGTATTTGAAAGTGGGACTTGCGCTGCTCCTTTTCTGGGGGTTCAGCTCGTGCGAGCCCCAGGATGATAGGCTACAGCCCGAGGGGACCCTGCGCGCTGAGATGCAGAAGGTTCCTGTGCAAACTTTGGATTTCGGATTCGTGCCCTCGGTGGTCTACGAAACGCACGCCTATTACGAACCAGGAGCGATTGGAGTTCTTTTTCACATGGTGCATGCTTTCCTCTATGCGGTTCAGCCGAACCCTTTCCCCAAAGGTGAGAAGCGAGCCACCTGACGGTGCCTGTTGGTTCATTTCATTCACATATATGCATCCCTGTTTTAGATTGCTGAGATTGATTTATACTTAATTCTAGTTTTCAAAATCTAGTATGGGACTGGTGAGAACAGTCTATTATCACACACATTTCCTCCACAAATACAGTTACACTGTCAGCAGCTACTTTTCATCAAATACTTATTATTTTTCCAAACTCCCTTTTTAATGAATCTGGATCACATTTATTTGGTATTGTATGTGTCTACTTAAGACACTGGTCTTGATTTAGGCCTACACAGCCTCTGTGAATCAACATACTGTGCTTAAGGTAGGCTAGAAAACAGTGGCAGCAAGTGTTGCAGGCTGGTTTGGAAATACTGGTGGGTACCATGTTAGATAAAAGTTGTCAGTTACAAACCTGCAAAAAGAATTCTATTTTAGTTAGGATTTAAGGTATTTCATTGAAGAAATCAATAGTATCATGACAGCTTCCCAGCCATGATGGTTAACTGACAGCTTACTTGATGACTAGCATGCTCTCTCCTGAGTTTAGAGATACGCTCCCTTTAAGAGTCACCTTCCTTGCAACGGACTGTTGACTTTAAAGTTGTATGAGAGGTCTGACAAGCCTTTAAGTGGGCTTCTGTTTATGACATATAGGCTACAGTTTGGCTTCTAACCCTTGTCAGTTAATGCTGTAGCAGGCAAAGGGCTGAGGCTGATATTTTTGTGCACTCTAGATTCTTGCAGTAGAGTTCTCAATTTCATTAGGACACATGAGACACATGATTAGAAGTTGGTGGGCAATTTAGTCAGTTGCAACACAGGAGTGGATGTTATTTTCCATATCCACAGCCTCCCCTGTGCATTTTGTCCGAGAGGCTACCCATAAAAATGGGGCAGTTTAGTCAAGAGGGCATGCCGGATCAGTCTGTAATTTTGTGAAGTGGCACAGTAAGAAGTGAGTCCAGTGAGGAAAACAGGTCATATAACTGTGCGTGTGTGTGTGAGAGAGTGTGTTTGTGTGAAGGATGAGGTCACGTTGGTGAGACGTAAAGTGCAATAGGATTGGGACTGTAAGTCAGTCGCTGCCATTTTGGTGTGCGTAATCAATTAGGAGATTCTGGCGATTAGCTGTGGCTTTTAGAGTCACCTGCCAGATCAGGTAAGCTTATAATCTGAACTACCATATGCTGCTATTCCTTTTCACACCAATTGCAGGCAAGTTTACAAACTTTATGATCCAAACATGAATTCTGATACATTTACACTGCTCACTTGGAATTACTTACAGCAAGGGCAGTTGACAGCAGGTGTATGTGCGGTGCCATGCCAACATAGTTTTATGAGTTAGGTGTCTTCATGTCTCAGGATGCTGTTAAGCTTATGCAGATAATACCTGAGTATTTCACATGACATGTACCCTGCTGTCAGCGTATGGCGTGAGTAGGGGCTGGACATGTGGCCCAGTGTCAGGCACAGTGGTGAGCATGGATGGGACAGTGGTCATTGTCATGTGCCTGTTATACAATTACGGACTTTGGGTAGGCACGGTAACACCTGTGCTTGTTTTCTATGATACCCCGGTAGAAGCATTGACCCCACCATCACCCTCTCCCCGACTCTGTTCTTCACTTTGTATCTCAAGAATTATTTTAATATTGCATTAGCTGTCTCTGAAACAGAGACAGATACACATGAAGATGGAGCAAGATAGAGGGAGAGAATGAGTGAGTGAGAGAGAAGAGATTTTGGGGAAATGTGGGTGAAATTCCAGCATCTTTACTATTACTCAAGCGTAAATACAAACATGACGAAGAAGCCCCTAGATAATTGGCCATCTCCTTGACACACAGTGGACTCTGGCTGTCCTTCATGAGAGCCTGCTGTCTGGAACAGTGTTTACGGAGCTCTCTCTGGCTTTCCCGTTATTGGGGCGCTAAACTCCTGATCTATGTAGAAAGTCCCCTGCTGCTGTGGGCTTATCCTACCCTGATAAAGAGAGTGCGGCTTAGGTGGATTAGGCAGCAGAGCAGTAACTTAACGCCGGTGGCAGATGTCATTGTCTCCGGAGTGCGGGCCGTGATGATGTGATGTGCACCCTTCCCACCCAAGCACAATCTATTCCGTCCTGCTCCTCTCCTCTCCCCCGTCTCCTCTCATCTCCTCTCCTCTCCTCTCCTCTCCTCTCCTCTCCTCTCCTCTCCTCTCCCCCGTCTCCTCTCATCTCCTCTCCTCTCCTCTCCCCCGTCTCCTCTCATCTCCTCTCCTCTCCTCTCCTCTCCTCTCCTTTCCTCTCCTCTCCTCTCCTCTACTCTCCTTTCATCTCATCTCATCTCATCTCCTCTCCTCTCCTCTCCTCTCCTCTACTCTACTCTACTCTACTCTACTCTACTCTACTCTACTCTACTCTCCTCTCCTCTCCTCTCCTCTCCTCTCCTCTACTCTACTCTACTCTACTCTACTCTACTCTCCTCTCCTCTACTCTACTCTACTCTACTCTACTCTACTCTCCTCTCCTCTCCTCTCCTCTCCTCTCCTCTACTCTACTCTACTCTACTCTACTCTACTCTACTCTACTCTCCTCTCCTCTCCTCTTCTCTCCTCACCATCCTGCACTCACGGGCCACCCGCCCCACCTGCCCATTCGCCCAGCCGAGAGCTGGGTCACCGCCTCCACACGCAGCCCCCACTCATCACAGCCGTACCACCTGCCCCAGTTATTTACTTTATTCCCTGCAGATTTATCTGCTTATTCATTCTTTCAGTTCACTGTGACATGTATGTAAACCATATTTTAAACCAATAACTTGTAATGGTTTTACTGGACAGTAAATCAGTTGCTGACTGCTAATTTATCCCTAGGCTGTATGCTAATGCTTTATATGCTAAGCATTTAAAATAGTGGGATACCGTATGTTACGACAGCCATAGTGCCTTTTAGGGTTGAATTGTTTTTCTTTCTCTCATTGTTGGTCAGACTGTGGAGGGTAATCCAGACAGTTACTCAAACCACTATGAGAGTCTATTACTGCTTGCACTATGGTCTATATAAAGACAGCTCTAGAATTAAATTGCTGTTTGTGTTTGTGGGGTTGTTTCAGGACAAGTGTGTAGACAAACTCAAGTTAAGCTCATGCAAAACAGGCACAAAGGGCACTTGGCTTAAGTCCATTTTTATCTCTAGATTTCACACTGTCAAAACAAGAAGCCAAAAAAGGAATCGTTTTCTTATGATAGATAGGTTGGTACTGACATAGGCTGACATACCAGGAGTTGTGCTTTCGTGTTTTCTTTCGTTTGCATGGGTGTATCTGTCTCTGTGGTGGGTGGGGGTGGGAGAGATGTGCACATGTGAGTGGACACTACTTTATTTGTGTTGTTTTCTATAAACATTCATGAAGAGGGTGACCAGCTGCCCACATCAATATCATCTTTACCGATTCTGTTTTTAAATCTTAATACCATAAAGGCCATAGACCAAATATGGTGTACAGTGGTAGGTTAGGGAACAACAAAACTCAGTTAGCCTGAGTTGGAGGTAGGGAGACATGTGTGATAAAGAGGGAGTGACAGAAAGTGGAAGAATTGAGGTGGTGTCAGAGATTTGGTCATGGTTGGATGACATGAAAGCATGAGTTGGATGATAGAAGAAATTGAGCCATATTGAAGAGGACAGGGACAGGGACTGTGTGTGTGTGTGTGTGTCTGTGTCTGTGTCTGTGGGAGAGAGAGAGAGAGAGGGAGAGAGAGAGAGAGAGAGAGAGAGAGAGAGAGAGAGAGAGAGAGAGAGAGAGAGAGAGAGAGAGAGAGAGAGAGAGAGACAGAGAGTAAAAAAGAGAGAAAGACTGGGTAAAAAAGAGAGGTCACTTTTCAGCCGTACACTAAGGGCTTGGTAAGAGGATTATCCATATATGCCCCTTGAATCAGTGATACTCTCTGTAAAACCAGCACACTGACCTATTACACTGCACTCTTCCTCCTTAGACTAGCATTTCAGACCTACATCAAACATATTCATCTTCAAAAAGCCCCATACTTTCATAAAGTGTTGTGGCCTGTGCCACATTGCCAATGTTTTTCAACAACAATACTCATTTAGTCTTACCTTGTAATTTGTATGACATGAATTATGATGAACTGAAAAACATCTTTGAGCTTGCGTAAAAATATTTGTAAGTATGTAAGTATGTGCTAGAAAGAGTCAAGATGTAGAAATATGGAAACTTTGTAAGATCCTGTAAGAGATTCATGTCCCTTGTCTCATTCCCATGCCACATGGCATTGTTTACCATTCTGCCTTCACCATTTTCCACCACTACATGAATTTACATCTCCAGGTAATTGACTCTATTGGTGCTCTACATCAGGATGCTCTGTAAAAAGTAAGGCTTGAGAGAGGGTGAGGGAGAGGTACTGTACCACACCAAAAGAAAATGTATCTCACAGCTGTAGAATAATGGATATCAACAACTGTTGAACAGTGCCTTTAATGACCTTTGGTCAATGCCTTTGTTCTGATGCTACAGGCGACATTGACAACTGTGCTTTACATTTGTAAGAAATTGCTTAAAGAAAGGTCACTCTGCCATTTCAATTTACCATGTACTCCCTACATCTTTTTTTCCCTGGTCTTCTCATTAAAACCGTGGTCATGTATGCCCTGAACAGGGTGAGCAGTGAGACGTGATGCTGTGAGCTCATAAAGCTGAAGCAGTGGTGTGTCTGTGTTGACGGGGACAGCCTTATATGAGTGGCTGCTGCCAACAGCTGCAGTAAGCGCACAGCAGGCTGTTTCCTGTGCATGGGTGACTGCCCTGTATGTGTGCCACAGCTTGGAGATAAACATCCACCCATCTGGCCACTGTCTTAGACAATGGAGATTGACAGGCAACCCCCCGCCACCCACCCACACACACGCACGCACACACACACACACACACGCACGCACACATGCATGGACACACACACGCGCACACACACACAGACAGACACACACATGCATGGGCACACACACAAATGCACAGCACCACCAGCACTATCGCCATAACACAGCCTGGTCTCAGAGGTCACCTCTGCCCCATGCCTCCACTGTCACTTTTAAACTTGCCTCTTGAAATGCATTGTGTAATTCACTCAACCTGAAATGAACTGTATAGAAAAAATTCAACTTTGCATTTCATGTAGGAACAAAACTCTCTTTGACTTTTTTATTTTATTTTCCAGACCAGCCAGCCAAACATCTGGCCTAAAAATCTATACATGACTTAAGTGAAGCATTGTGTGTATCCTGTTGCTTGTTTCACTTTAGGCAGGTAGTTTAAGCTGTATTTGGTTCCACACAATGGGTTAACACATATACTCTTTTGGTATCTACAGTAGTTAATGTTCAGACTTTGGGATTTCTTAACATATCTGGAAATAACTGTTAGTGACAGATGAGGCTGGCAACCTATTAATAGATGTTTACATCAATTAAAACAGCCTAATACCATGAATTGCATAGTCCTCTCTCCAAAGACTGTACATACATAGCATAGACACCCAAGCCAAATACAAAAATATTCCTGCCAGTGAACAAATATGGAAAGCTAAGAGTTTTACAGTAGGCCAACCAGCCAAATCTGCCAAGACGCTGAGTCAGTGCTATGAATACACGTAAAGTACTACTCACATGGCTATACAGTTAGTTAACGTTAAGTGCTTTAGAGAGAGAGAGAGAGAGACAGAGACAGAAGCACTGTAGATTATTACCTGCATATTCTCATATGCAAAAGTGTTGGGTTATGTGCACAAAATGTATGAAGATAGATATGATGCCATGGCAAATTAAGTAAAGGGTCTGTTGAGTTTGCTAATAGATTAAGGTAGACTGTGCTAAATAGACCATGATGTATTGTACCAACGATGCAGTTGTAGTAATGTACAATTACAAATTATCTGTGTCACCACAGATATTGGAAAACACATGTGCAAAACAGGCTTCTAAGACTCAAAGAGAACGATTCAGAAACAGGTGTGTGTGTGTGTATGTGTGTGCCTGTGTGTGTTTGTTTCTAACCTTCTCAGAGTAGGGGTCTTTCTCAAAACAAGTAAACAAAAGAGGAATCAAAAGATAAGAAAACATGATGCAAGTGTGTGTGTGTGTGTGTGTGTGTGTGTGTGTGTGTGTGTGTGTGTGTGTGTGTGTGTGTGTGTGTGTGTGTGTGTGTGTGTGTTGGAGTGGGGGTAGTGTTTGCCTGGTGACCTGATTTCCTTCAATCCACCTACAGTATTCGTGCCATACTGTCCTGAGCCATCAGTAAAAGCCTTAGACTGATACATGGCAGCACAATATCATATTGGTGGTAGAATCAGGCACAATACCACACAATACATAACCAATGACACAGATGGGCAGGCGGTGGGGGTGGTGCTGAGGTAGTGATTGTCTGTGTGTGCCTGTGCTGATAAATGCATCATATTACATCTAGTGTGTGTGTCAGAGAAATGGTGGGTGGGGTGGGTGGGATTATGAAACAGGAAGGTTTTACATTCTCTATTAATAGCCTATGAAGCTGCATTCAGCACTGTTTTCTACAATCACAACTCATTCATGAATAACCTAAGACTGAGGAACAAACAAATGAACACACACACACACACACACACACACACCATTCACAGGGATAGATACACACACACACAGACAAGCATATAGACATGCAGGCAGACAGACAGACAGACAGACAGACAGACAGACAGACAGACAGACAGACAGACAGACAGACAGACAGACAGATAGACAGAGACCATGTCAAACCTCTGATAACCCAGCACCCAGAACTAAGACCACAGGAGAGACCACTATGGCTGTCGAACCTCTCATTTTTATTCTGTCCAGAAGCTGGTTTTGGAATCTAACACAGGACACTTTAATATATAATAGCATTATTAAAAAGTGTATTCAGATTCACAGTTATATTTTTGGCCATGTGGTTCAGTTAATCTTCATTTTAATTATGTGCACAGCACACACAATGAGCACACTTTCGCAGATGTACAAGTAGCACTGATAGAGAGGTCCACAGTGATAGTCTCTCATACTCTGACGTCAACTCCCTGTTTCTGTCATGAGTCTGATTAACCCCTGGGTACACCCACTATTTCAAAAATATCCTTGTTAGGAAGCAATAGCATTGGTCAACGCAAAGAATGTGTTGTAAGTTACTGAAAATCATTTCTCTATGAGAAATACTCATATGCAAGTGCACAAATAATGTCACACAAACTCACGCACAGACATACACAATGAGACACAGCTGTTTAAAAAAAGAGCTTCAGCAATGTAGCAATCCTTTTCTATGAACAAAAAAAATCCACTTTTACATCGCATAAAAGACATGGGTTGGCATCATTGAAAGTGCCAACCCATAAAGTACCATGCATCGTTTCAAACACACACCCACACACGGACATTTGTGACTGTAAATCCTGCCAGAGCAATCTGTCCTGTTGTGTTGCCTCAGGTGAGGTGAGTGGAGGCAAGGTGACAGCCATGGTAGAGTCATGCATGTAGCATTTGGGAGACCGGTGGCATTAGCAGCAGGTTAAACTGATCACTGTTGCAACACTAGTCAATGTCGGCTATTTTCGTTTTCCTCCTTGTGTCAGTGCTGTCCCCGAGTGCTTGTCTGTGGCACCTCAGTCTCTGTTTACAGTAGCCTCAGCTAACTGTAAACACCTGCATCATGAAACAGCATAACCCAGGACGGTCTGCCAGTACAGCTGCATGATGACCGCAGAGTCAGCCGCCCTCCTATAAGTCATCAGTCATTCAGTCACTTACTCATACAAACCCATACTTCACAGTCCATCCCAATGACACCAGATTTTCATGACTGTGTCAAATTTATAAATAAGCATGGGAATGCTTACTGTAATACTGATGACAAGAGACAGGCTTTTCTACCACACAGTGAAGCCATCTGTTTCTTTTCTGCTTTTGAGCACAGATGTTTTGATTACAATCCAGTTCTGACACAAAATTTATGTAATCTTTTTTATAGATAAACATAGCAACTTTAGTTGCCAGTTCCTCAAAATGGACAAGCCAAGGAAACATTGCATAGTGAAATAAGCATTTGGTAGGGTGTGTGGTTTTGTGTGGCCTTGTTTTAGTATGCTGATTTGAAGTGTGTAATAATGAATTATTTTCAGTGTTTGGTGAGTTAAATACTCATTTCTGTAATTTTCTCCAGTTTGATTGTCTGTCCCAGGCATAGTACCTTTAAACCTGGTTTTAGAATGTGGTATATTTTGTATAACAAATACAGTTCAGACAGGAAACTCTCAGAATTAATAACCAAAATTTTATTAGTGTAAGTACAAATTAGTATGCTTGGTCATGGTCTACTCAAGGTGCTGCTGTGAAAGCTGTGAAGCTGTGAAATTATAGCTGCATAAGAAATACAACTTAACACAAACAAATTGCTCCCACAAAAAAAAAAAAACAAGCAGAAAATAACAAAAATCCCCTTTATCCTAAGCAGATCTAGACAGGTGGAGCTGAGGAGGAGGAGGGAGCAATAAAAAACGCTGATATGGCGCATGGTGCGTGACTCTGCCCTGCAGACCATAGAATTGTGAGCTGATTGGTTTATGTCATGACCAATCAATAATGTCACTCCAGAGTTTTTTGTATGAACTTGGTCATGGACCGCCTGGTGCTAAATCATCAAATAGGAATAGGGACATTTCACTTCATGCCAGTAGAACCTCACATTGGCCTTCCATTTCTGTTTTACTGTAATTCAGTTAGAATTATACAGAAACATCTCCTGCCCAGTGTTTGTAGTCTCTAACATTGCAGATAACTTTCCTCATTTTTCTTTGCGATCATAATTTATGGATGACCACTGAAATAGATTCACTGGATAATGGCATATTTGACGATTGCACAGGTAAAAATTCATTGTTACCTTACTGCGCAACAGGCTACCTGTGATCATTTTACTACTGATCTTATCACTGTAGTTACCTCTGGTATCATTTATATGTATTGGCTAATATTCTTAAACAGTACGATTGTTGGGCAGACATTGCGAATTAGCAAAAATGGTCGACTTGAAGGACTATGTAATGTGAGTGTTCGGGGGCAACAGGCTTGGCTCAGTACAAAAGAGTTTACCTGATCACATTTATCACTGGCTAATACCTTGCCAAGGATCTGGGTAAACCAGTTTTTACCTAAATGTGTATTTGTCTTTACAGATCTCATCGTTAAAGTGATCCAGCAGAACATGGGAGGAATCAAGCTGGAAGAGTACCAGAAGGTAGGATGTGGCTGGTTAAAATTCAGAACACCCGCTGTCGGAACACACAAGGCATGACACATCAGATCTTAGCTGGACTAGTCATCATATCAGTTTACATTCAGTGTGAGCTGTTTGTCAGTGTTTATGGTGTGCTTCACCATGTGTTTGAGTGACAGACCACCATTGTATTTCAGTATTCACAAACACTTCTCAGTCAGTGGTGCTTAAATGGTTTTTCCTTCTGGAGTTTGGTCCCTGGACCTTAATCATGACTGGTTCTGTTTGGTCTATTTTTTGTAGCTATCTGTAAGTCTTGGGTTGATGATGAAATGTACATAAGGGTCTTTTTAAACCAAAAGCTGTATATGAACCTTTTACCAGAAGAAGAAACCATTTCAAATGCTGGGCAAAAACACAGTTGAAAGCTTGCTTTGCTATCGTTTCCCCCTAGATTGCAATCCTGAACATTTTCATTAGGTTAAGAATTCAGGTGGAAATAAATATGTATATAACTGTGTTACTGAGGACTCACCATGTGTCCGGAACTGTTCTCTAACCCTGTCTGTATGTTGTCACTCTGTTCCGCACGCTGCTCATGTTCTGCCCTTGCAGCCTGAGAATGTTGTTCTAGCACTGCAGGTAATGTTCCACACACACGGAGCAGATGTTTTAAAATGACATTTGCCATCTCTGTTTTCTTTCTCTCTGTTTTTCTTTCTCTCTCTCTCTATCTCTCTCTCCTTCTCTTTATCTCTTTCTCTGTCTTTTTCTTCTTCTCCTCCTCTGTCTTCAAAACCTTCAGCACCTTACAGTAGAGCTTGTGGGTCTAGATTAGTCTGGGGTATATTATGCAGATTCCCTGCTTTTGATTTGAAATGCCGGCTGATAATGCATGCAAAGTAGAGTAAGATATGGCTAGAATACATCTGCTGGAATATGCAGGTTCATGGCTGCCACGACTGACAGGGTGTTTTAAATTACACTACGATGGGGCTGTTATCATTCATTCCTCTCTTCAACTCTCATACATTTTTTTTTCATTTTAATACCAGCTTAGCGGCCTTTTTCAGATGTATTAAGCTTTCTTTTTTTTTAACTGGAAAGGAATGTCAGCTAATTGATGCAGGTTAAATCTTTTTTTTTTGTCTAAAACATGCTTTTTTGAAAACTTGCCTTTGTGTTGCTTCCTCTATCGATCCATCTCTTTCTGCGTCTGTGTCTCTCCCAGACCATCTACTATGAGCTGGGCTTCATCGTGCTGGCAGTGATAGGTGTGCTGTTTGTGCTGCTGATGCCATTGGTGGGGCTGTGCTTCTGCATGTGTCGCTGCTGTGACAACTGTGGTGGGGAGATGCACCAGAGGCAGAAGAAGAATGCTGACTGCCAGCGCGGCTTTTACACCACCATGCTCATCGCCACCTCCGTCTTCCTCACGTGAGTGACAGTGCACACACACCAGCAGCTTAGCAGACACACAAGCTAGCAACTAGCGGAAAACCAAATGCTGTTTCCAAAACTGAGTAGGCATGGTTCAACTCCTGAAGCAACTTACTCTTTGCCTATTAGAGAGTTTCAGCCCTGTTACCTAGGCCTACATCACACACATGCAAACACACACACACATAGGGCTGGGCGATATGGACCTAAACTAATATCACGATATTTGTGGGCTGACTGGCGATATACAATACATATCGATTTTTCAAAAACAGGATGAGCAAAGTGTTTCATGTTAAGTTAAGATTGCTCTAAAAGAGCTGTGCAAATGAAAAAGTAAACAGTAACATACGCAGGGGTACAGCTGAGTGATCCGAGAAAGTTCCGGCTGTCTGAACAGTGTGAACACATTAGGATAAGTGGTTTTGATAAAGTGGTATTGTATCATTGAAAATATATCGATATGGCGATATAGTGTCAAATACATATCTTCTTTAAAAATATATCGATATTATGATAATATCGATATATCGCCCAGCCCTACACACACACACACACACACACACACACACACACACACACACACACACACACACACACACACACACACACACACACACGTCAAGAATACATAGGCACAGACAGGGTGGGCCAAAAAACTGGACAACTTTTTAAATGATTATATCTCCTCAATCCATGAGGCTACCACAATGTTAAACCATGCAAATTGAAGCTCATTCAGTTATTTCCCCAGTAATATCATGGTTTATTACCATGCAAGAAATTGTATGACCACCATGGCATGGCAAAACTACCAAAACTACTTCATAACCTGATCATTTCTCCTACTTTTCCAACTCACTGCATCGCTGAAGATGAGTAAAAATGACAAAAGTGTTTCATTTTCTCCCACGAAGTTGAGAAGGTGATGACATCTGACAAACTGAGGGCATTCTTGTGTGTGTGTGTGTGTGTGTTTGTGTGTGTGTGTGTGTGTGTGTGTGTGTGTGTGTGTGTGTGTGTGTGTGTGTGTGTGTGTGTGTGCGTGTGTGTGTGTGAGTATTTGTGTGTGTGCATGCATGCACTGGCTAACCTGTGGCAATTAAGTCTATCTGATGGCTTTGAGCAATTGGAAACTGAGACTGAGGCAGGCTTTGCTGTTCTTCCATGGGAACGGAATGTGTGTGTGTGTGTGTGTGTGTGTGTGTGTGTGTGTGTGTGTGTGTGTGTGTGTGTGTGTGTGAGAGAGAGAGAGAGAGAGAGAGAGAGACAGAGAGAGAGGGACTGAGAGAGATAGAAAGAGAGTGAAAGAGAGAGAGAGGGGTGGGTGGAATCTCCATGTCGTTGAGATCCCCACAGACATATAGGCACGTACCCAAAAGGACTACTCTAATGGAAAAGTGGCTCTGAGCATAATTATCTTGATGTTGTGTGTGCACACATGCATGATGTGACCATATACCAGTTACTGGATACTCCTTCAAGGTAAACTAAACCAAATGCCATTTAAACCAGTTGCACAGATATACCCAATGCAGAACATTACAGAAGATTCCAAAACTATCTATCTGGGATCTAATTCAGCTCAGATGTGTGTCTACTGATTGCCGTGTGCAACAGCAGCGGCAGCAACCCTCGGGAATGGCGAGCGTGTCTTCCCTTCCTTCCCTTCCGCTGTGTGGTGTTGGAAGAGCCGGGCCCATGACTAATCAGCTGCATTGTACGACCGGCTTTGGCAGTCGGAGCGTGATCAGAGGAGCCTGAATGGCCACATCTGGTGCGCGATCAATGCTGCGTTCACCGACGCCCCGGCCCGCTCACAGGGCACCGTTCAGCTCCTCTCGGCGCCCACCGCTCTCTCCCTCTCGTGCTTTGTCCTCAGCTGAGGAAGTTGGCTTCAGGTTAATCAGTGTTCTTTCATGATCTCACACAAGAGGCTGATTGGTAGCAAGGCTGGCGGAGAACTGACTGCACAGCGATTGCCAGAACCTTGCAGACGCTCCACGCTTCTCACATTCAGGTGTTTTTTTAGCTGTTAAATGTTATGAGGCTGAGGCATTAAAGTTTTTTGTTCTGTTTGTGTGATGATTTTTTTTAATGGTATGCCAGGCTGTGGGTGCGGTACTGCAAATCACTAATGAGCAGAGACAACGCGGTGACTCAGAGGTAGGCTGTCAGTGAGGGGGATTTGCAAAGGAGCTGTGAAATTGGTTCACACAGTGAATGTCACATTCAGTGAAGATAAAAGATGGGTTAATAATCACTACACTATGTAGATGGATAACCTATTTAAATTTCTCACTTTTATTAACTGTTACTTAAATCGGCTGTTGTTTGGTCAATCACTAGTTACCCATTGATAATCTTGAGTCTGATGTAGCCCAGCACTGGGGTCAGTAGTAATGGGTATTGCTGTTGCGTGATAAACTAAAGCAGACTGGCTCATGCACAGGCCCACACTGATTTATGGATTGATGGATGGATGAATGGATGGATGGATGAATGGATGGATAGATAGATAGATAGATAGATAGATAGATAGATAGATAGATAGATAGATAGATAGATAGATAGATAGATAGATAGATAGATAGATAGATAGATAGATAGATAGATAGATAGATAGATAGACAGATTGACAGATTGACAGATTGACAGATAGATAGATAGATAGATAGATAGATAGATAGATAGATAGATAGATAGATAGATAGATAGATAGATAGATAGATAGATAGATAGATAGATAGATAGATAGATCCGAAAGAGACAGAAAGAGAAATCATACTGAATGACTATCTTTCCCTTCAGTGAGTCATCACTGAACTTCTAATATTAGAATGTTGATTCTCATGAAGTGAATGAGTCAGAGCGAGTCCACACAATCATTCATACACCACAAGGAACACACTGACGTCACATTGTGACGATGCAATTGATTCTATATTTGTAGCTACAGACCTGGCTTGTTTAGGCAATGTAGTGCAATGTAGCTTCATGAAAAGTATCTTCTGTCAGGCTTCAAGAGTGTGAAGGTTTGCATCTCCAGGTGTCCAGGTGCTTGAATGTGCTTGTGTGAAGTTTTATGATTTACCCACTAAGGGAGGATGGCCCCTCTTTACACCAGGCAGGCTGCATATCCTTTGACTGGGGTGCTATAGAAAGAAATGGCAGACTTTGCTTTGTTTATGAATGATATGAGACTGAAGAAGGAAATCGAAGAGACTGTGTAGAGGGATTAATATCTTATATTTCAGAACCATGTAAACGGGTATGCATGAGGAGATGGGACTAGCGGTCACTCACACATATACTCGAACACTAAGCCACAGTAAGGGCTTTATTGTGATTCGTGTGGATTTCAGAGAGCACACCTGCAGGAATTTTCGAAAGAAAATCAGACACTAGCACTCTCTCTCTCTCTCTCTCTCTCTCTCTCTCTCTCTCTCTCTCTCTCTCACACACACACACACACACACACACACACACACACACACACACACACACACACACACACACACACACACACACACACACACACACAAGAACAGACAAACACATGTGTTTGGCATGTACTTGTCTGTCAAATGTGACGGAATACTTTCTCAGTCTTAAAGGAACAGGATTCAGCTTCAGAGGATTATACACAGTGATGGTATTATAGACAAGACAAGAGACAAGACCGACAGTCAGAAATGTGACATTTGATTTCCACTGGTGAGCCAGACCATTTATTAGCATTAAAAATCACAGTTACATGGGTGTGTTACTCAAAAGACTCAGGCTATTGTGTGTGTGTGTGTGTGTGTGTGTGTGTGTGTGTGTGTGTGTGTGTGTGTGTGTGTGTGTGTGTGTGTGTGTGTGTGTACACAGCCATGTGTGAGCATTTGTGTGTATGTGTGCGCGCACATGTGTGAGCTTGTGTGTCTGTGTTGTGTGTGTGTACAAACACATTTGTGAGCTTCTGTGTGTGTGTGTGTGTGGTGTGTGTGTGTGTGTGTGTGTGCGTGTGTGTGTGTGTGTGTGTGTGTGTGTGTGTGTGTGTTTGTGTGTGTGTGTGTGTGTGTGTGTGTGTCTGGGAGAGAGAACATTAGCAGTTAGTTGACACTGATAGTCTCTTCTCCATACTGAGAAAGCCTCTCTGTGAATAAGGTGTTGTCTGCATCTTTCAACTTTCGTCTTTCATTCTGCCTCTTTCTGGTGCTCATGCTGTGTTTGTAAAGCCTCTACCCTTCTCCTATTCACTGTGTGCTTTCTGAGATGATTTCAGTTCTCGCTATGCAGACTGTGAGTCCACAAAGAGTATTTTGTTAATAGAAGAAAGGGACTGTGTGTGCGTGTATGCCTGTGCATGCATGTGTGTGCGTGCCTGCGTATATGCGCATGTGTGTCTTTGCGTGTGGCAAAGTGAGTTACCTCAGGAGTTAAATAAACTGTAACCATTTAGCTTACAACCTGCATGTGGTGCTGGCAAGTAGATGGAGAGTTTGCTATAATCAGCATATCAGTCAGAGTGCTTCCCTAGGGCTAGGGTTATACGCATAACCAGCTTTGTACACACACACACACACACACACACACACACACACACACACACACACACACACACACACACACACACACACACACACACACACACACACACACACACACACACACATCTCTTTCTGAATCATTCTCTTTGAGTCTTGGAAGTGCACACACACACATTTACACACATGTTCAGATAGAGTTTAATGTGCCTTCAGAATGTTTAATCACCAATTCTCAAGTTACAACTTTATTAAACTGTGACAGCACTCAAGAGAGTGTGACAGGGGAGGTGGGGGGAGGTAAAGAGAATGAAAGAAGGGGATAGTCAGTAATCTGTAATCAAATCCAGCAATTTTCAGAGTAATGTGAGGGCATTTAATCAAATGTGCGCGAAGGCATGTGAGCGTGGGTGAAGGGCTACATTTCAGAATCAGAATCAGTTTTATTGGCCAAGTGTACTTACATGTACCAGGAACTTGACTCCGGTAGATGTTAGCTCTCTATACATTCAACATATAGACATGTAGTAGTATACATTCAATTGACGATTAGAAATATATAGACGTACTATACTGTATTGTATATAAGTAGGACATAATATACAAGTAGGACATAATATACAAAACAAAGTACACATAGAGTGGGATGTGAAGTGGACCTACAGTAATAGTGCAATGTAGTATGCAAGACACATGGAATGATAAGCATGCGTGTTTGAGAAGTGGCTGAAGGGCCAATGTGGGGATAGCCCAACTCCTCAGCCGTTCAGGAGAGTGATGGCAGTGGGAAAGAAGCTGTTCCTATGTCTGGTTGTTTTGGTGCACAGGGATCTGTGGTGCCTGCCGGAGGGAAACAGGTTAAAGGATGTGTGGAGTCTTTAATGGTGTTCTCTGGCCCTTTCCTGGCTTTTCCAGTGTACATGTACTGGAAGGAAGGCAGGGGAGAACCAACCAGTGATTTTTTTCAGTTTAGTTTTAATTGATTTCTGCATGTGTGTAAGTGTGTGTGTGTGTGTGTGTGTGTGTGTGTGTGTGTGTGTGTGTGTGTGTGTGTGTGTGCGTATGTGTGTGTGTGTTTGTGTGTGTGTGCTTGTGTACTTGGTGCATGTATGTGTGTGTTTATCCAGTGTTGTACCATCTTTTTTTCTGAAGCTGTGATTGCCCTTTACTTAACAATCTCTTTATACCACATTCATAAACAATTCATCGTCAATATTCTGTTATCACTATGGAGACAATAGACTTTGCACATGACCCTCTCGCTCCTCAGACCTTGATTCATTCTGGAGTAGATTTAGTGTGGTTGTGAGTTGTGAAGTAGAATGTACATTTAGAAAGAGAGAGAGAGAGAGAGAGAGGAAGGGAAGTTTGGGGAGGTGGTGGGGGCTTGACCAAGGAGGTGGGGACACATAGTTCATCTAGACTGTGACTGTTGAATAAACAGTCTCTCCAATTTATCTTCACACAGAGAAAACAGTGCGATCACACCAACCATAGCATACAGAGTCTGTCACAAATGACACAAATAGGCTTTGGGATTCTGAAGCGATCCCTTTAGGCGAGAGCTATTCTTAGAACAGGGATGGGGTGGAGCAGGTGGGGTGGGGGGGGGGGGGGGGGGGGGAGCTGGATTCGAGGAAACAACAAAAGCTCAGAAGGAGTGTCTCTCATCTGGAAAGAATAGGCTTACTGCGGTCACTGCTTATTCATATGAGTCAGTTTGTCCTAATTATACTGAATAACATGCCCCAGTTTAGTCTGTCACACAGAGCACTGGATGGTAATCATGTCTGTGAGGTGTGTGGTGCCCTTACAACACCCCCATCTGGTCAAGAGTTGCAAGTGCATATCTGTTTGGTCCATCTGTCACAGTGTAGGTGGGGGTGTTCAGAATGACAGTGGGGAGTAAGAGTAAAATATTCATGAAATGATGCTCTAATTGCATCAGTGGTCTGACTGAATCTTTGTGTTGTTTGTGTGTGTGTGTGTGTGTGTGTGTTACAGCGCTGGCGTGTTGGTTGCATATGCTGCCAACCACAATATAAGCTCCCACATCAAAAGCACAAGGAGACTGGTTAACACCAACATCAGAGACCTCAAGTCTTTTGCGAACTATACACCAGCGGTAAGCAGCAATTGCACATGCATATGCACACAAAAAATACTTACAAATACATACATATGCTGTGTATGTCTGAAGAGAGTTCTGGCCCACACTTCTGTTTGTTTGTGTTTGCAGCAAATAGACTATCTGACAGGGCAATTCACCACAGCTAAAAACAAAGTCCTCTCTGACCTGGACAGTGAGTATCAAAGCTAAGAGAAGCCATCAGTTTGTATGTGTATTTTAGCTGTGTCTGTGAGTGTATGTATGTATGTATGTAAGTATATATGTATGTACCGTGCATGAAATTAATCAATTATCTGCCTTTGTTCTTTGGCTATGTGTACTGGCATTTCGAAAGGAATCTCAAACGCTGACTCTGCATCATTTTCAGACATTGGGACATTACTTGGTGGCCGAATTCAAAACCAGTTGGAGAGAGATGTTGTTCCAGCTCTGGATAATGCCTTACGCATGACTGGAGGTATAGAAGAACATTGTCACTATCATATCTTCTCTTTCTCTTTCATGTCTGTTTCTCATTCACCCTGATGAACATGTACACACACACATGCACGCACACACAAAAGCACACACACACACACACACACACACACACACACACACACACGCACACACGCACACACACACACACAAACACACACACACACACACACACACACACACACACACACACACACACACACACACACACACACATGTATATATATATATATATATATGTATATACACACACATCCAAGCCCAAAACCAAACGACACAGTAATTGTCTTGCATATACTGTACAGTATCCTAATGATCTAGCATATGCTCTCTCTTTTGACTTTCTCTCTCTCTCATTTGTTCTCTCACTCTCTTCCTGTCATTCATTCTGTCTCTCTCTCTTTGCTTTGCTTAATGACATTTGGCCCTAAGTCAAAGTGGAGAGTGCTATCAAAGGTAATGCAACTAACCCAGTCAGTGACATGACCCTTCACCCCTGTGACCATGTGGTGCTGTTTGTTGACCCTGTGGTGATATCCTAGAACCTCACCTGGTATTAGCAGTCTTGTTAAAATAGTATGTCTTGGCTCAACCAGATTCTTATTGTGGTTTGCATTTTAGTAAATGTTCTGTGGCAGTAGTTTTATTTATTTATTTATTGCTAAATTGGAATGAATAGAGTCTTCATAACTTTGTTACCATAGTGTAAATCTGTCTAAGAGATATTTCATCATTACTTGGGGAACACTGGGCTGTCTGTTATATGTGACCCGCAACGACAGTGCTCAGTATTTAATTTGGAAGGACATCAAATCCCCTGCATGCCATTTCAGGGGGTCTTAATCTAATCACTGGAGCAACAGGCTGTATCTGTCCTGCTTTATGTAAGTGCAGCCTAAAGAAAGAGCCGAGTCTTCAAATGCTGAATCCTCCCGCACAGGCTATGCACTGCTAATAATGCTTGTGCCAGCAAACCACCACAGCCATGCCATGGTTGCCTGGCTAGTGGCTAGATGCCTCTATAACTGAAGGGTCTAGTGCGTTTTACAGACGTGGGTCTGTCCTGCTGATGTCCACTTAATCACAAGAGACAACCATGATGAAGGACTGGGGATGGGTTTGTGTGTGTGTTTGGGGGATGATAGTGGTGTTTAGATTAAGCTCAGGCTGACCACGAAAGAGCGTCTTTGTAATGAGAAGCTGTGCACACAGGGTGGTGTGGTCATCCTGGCCTGCATCCATGTGGTGTGGGTGGCATTCTGCTTTCAGAGTGGGGTTTATCAGGAGGGCAGGAGTGGAGGAGCCTGACCAGTCCTGAGTTTAAAACGCAAACTCACCAGCAATCCACAAAGTTTGTTTAAACATGACCACTGGAGAGCATCGAACACTGTTGTTATTTGGTCGGCTTCAGATACCACAGTGACCTTCTTTTCATGGTTTTTCATCAACGGGTTTTGGCACAGTTTAGAGTTAGCTAATAACTCTGTGATTGTAGTGAAGTGATGCATTATGGTTCACTTACGTTAAGACATTGCATGGCAAGGGTTTTTTATCATATCTTCTGATTGTTAACAGCACTTTGATTGCCAAGTATTGTGTCAAAATAGTGTTACGGTGCCAGTAACATCTTTAATTCTAATGTACTCCTCAGTCTACACAGCTGCAAGCTGAATTCAAGTTGTTCTCTTTGCTAAGTCAATCATCCTTGGCCATTAATCAGAATTCAGTTCCATCCTGTTACCCTGTACTGCAGCAGGTATCAGAACACATCTCCTCAAAAGCTAGAAGCGCAAAATAACCCCTACCACTCTGTCTCCAACACCGTAGCCATGCGGGAGACGAAGGAGGCCCTGGAGAACGTGAGCACGTCACTGGAGATGCTCCAGGATGCCACGGGGCGCCTGCAGGATGGCCTGCAGGGAGAGCGCACCTCCCTTGGCAACACGCTCAACGACCCAGCCTGCACCAATGGGGCGGTCTCGCACACCTGCAACACCATCAGGGGCACACTCAGCCAGCTGGCCCTCAACGCCAACTTCAACAAGGTAGCGAGAGAGGCATTACACACACACACACACATACACACACGCGCGCACGCACGCAAACACACACACACGTGCATGCACGCAAACACACACACACACACACAGCAGGGTATCTGTGATCACCCATGAGAGTTAGTGTTATTCATACAACAGTATGAGTTAATAGTTTCACTCAGAGCATGGGAAAGCAGGTGGGGGAACTCAACCTTATTTAATTTACCACCAGGAGAGTCACAGGAGATTTATTGAAGTGTACGTTTCCCAGTATTTCACTCAATAAGCAGTCATGTGACCTTGTGCTGTATTATTGTTCTGATGGCTATCTGATATATGGTAACTTGTAGTGTGTGCTGTGCTAAGCTCCCTCTTCAATCTCCTGCATGTATGTTTTAGCTGCCTGATGTGAGCCACCAGCTGGCCAATGTGGACAACGTCCTCAAAACAGACCTCAGCAATATAGTTCAGAGGGTAATGCAAGTTTATTTGTGTATATCTATCTATCTATCTATCTATCTATCTATCTATCTATCTATCTATCTATCTATCTATCTATCTATCTATCTATCTATCTATCTATCTATCTATCTATCTATCTATCTATCTATCTATCTATCTATCTATCTATCTATCTATCTATCTATGTTGTGTGTGTGTGCGAATAGATGTGTGTTTGTGTGTGTGGGTGTGTGTGTGTGAATAGATGTGTGTTTTTGTGTCTGTGTGTGGGTGAATAGGTGTATGTGTGTGTGTGTGTGTGTGTGTCTGTGTTTTGGAGGATGTGTCTGTGTGTTATTTATGTTTGCCCACCCTGAATGTTTGAATCACGTGTATGATATCTGTGCCCCTCTACTCTTCTTTAGGGCTACTCAGCCTTTAACAACACCCCGAGGCTGGTCACAGAACAAACCCAAAATATAGTCACAGGTAGGCAGAATATATTTCCCATTACTTCATTTTAAAATATTCATACAATGCAAACCACTGCAAGCTTTACCTTTAAACAGTATAAGTTATTGCATGTTGTCTTACCATATCTACTGTTTCCATTGGTTTCTCCATGCTTGAAATCGTTTTGTTTGTCTGAAAGCACATTCAATTGCAATGAATAATTAGTTTCTATAAAATGTCACTGGTTTTATCTAGTTAAAGATAATCACCATGACATGTCTTGTTTTGTTTTGTTCTGTTTTTCCTTTGTTCTGCCTTTTTGGAAATCCATTTCTCTTGTAAAACAGCGCTGCCTCGTAAGTGTCGGTGATCTGCACTATGTCTCCCAATCTTTGCTGTAGTGATTTGCAAGCGCAGCTTTAGAATGGCATTGACTTAAAACATCTGCACTGATTGTAACTTTACTTAATTCCAGTAACTTGTCCTTAGTAATGGATAGATGTTGTGGAATTACATTCCAATCAAGTGTATTTCCCCTCTGATGAGATTTTTCTGGACTGTTCAGATCTGTGTTTAGAACCCAGTCCGCTAACTCTTCAGAATATTCTGAATTTCTATACATGCCACTTCCCATGAAAATTCAACCTACTCACATCCTTCTATCCCTTTATCTATCTTTGTCCCGAAGGTGTGAAGGGGATGCTAGATAAGGTTGGAGGAGAAATCATTGGTTTCACAAAAATGTTTCCGTTGGAGCCAGCCCTGGTTAACTTCACCCAGTTCTTGACAGACAGCCAGAAGAAAATTGAGACGTTCTACCCTCAGATCGACCAGCTAGACTTTTACAGGTGCCATATGCTGCTGGTTTAACCTTTTGTGTACAGCTTGGAAAAGCCTCTTTGAACGTGATGTGTGCTTCTTACTAATTTATGTGTTGTTACTGTGCTGGAGTCTGATGTGTAAGCTGCTGCACTAGTGAGACTTTCAACAGCTTCTTTGCATGTACCTGTTTGTGTCACTATCTATGGTATACACTTGTCCTGTCTTCCTATCTTCCTCTCTCTCTCTCTCTCTCTCTCTCTCTCTCTCTCTCTCTCTCTCTCTCTCTCTCTCTCTCTCTCTCTCTCTCTCTCTCTCTCTCTCTCTCTCTCTCTCTCACAGTCATTCACTCTCTCTATCTTTCTACTCCCCTCTCTCACACACACACATTCTCTCTATCTGTCTCTCTCTCTGTCTCTCTCTCTCTCTCCCTCGTTCTCACTCCCTTTCTCTTTGTGTTATGTAGGTGGATTGGGTGTGTGGCGATCTGTTGCATGGTAGTTCTTGTCCTGGCCTTTAACTTCCTGGGCCTGCTGTGTGGGACCTGCGGCTATGACAAAAACGCCTCCCCCACCACACGTGGATGCCTCTCTAACACCGGTGGCAACCTTCTCATGGCGTAGGTCATCACCAGGGTTACTGCATCTCCACAGCAGCCATTTTGGACATAAATCAAGTACATGCTGAACCTCAGTTTCCTTCTCATTATTTTCCTCTCTCTCTCTCTGCTGCACTCCCTAGTGGCGTGGGTTTTAGCTTCATCTTCTCATGGGCGCTTATGGCGGTCGTGGTGTCCACATTCGTTGCTGGAGGCAACATTGAGAAACTGATCTGTGAGCCGCTGGCCAACAGAGAGCTGTTCAAGGTCAGTGCCTGAGAATGAAAGGCCAAAGGGGAGAGAAAAGCATCCACTGCAACCCAAAACCCAGGCAGCCATTGCCTTGAACATTACACAGAGCACCGTATGTCCCTTTATGCCACAAGTCTGCCGCTCTGAAGTGGGAGGCACAACCACTGTACATACTGTACTTAGTGCCAGGATGGTGGTTATGAGAGAAGCAATTGATGGGTGCTTGATGTAAAAATCAGTCTCTCCGTGGTCATGCCTGTATCCTGCAGGTGTTGGTTTTGGCTTTTGGGCGCAGGAGAGCTGTGTAATATTACATAACTCGCTTAACACAGGGGTAGTTGTGTGTCCATTGCCCACTTGGAGGGAATAGGGAGGTGGTTGGGTAGAATTCCAGACAGAGATGAAGGAATGTGTTTGGTGATCTGAAGCAGGGTTGGAGCACGCACACAAATGCATACACACACACACACACAGATACACACACATATACACATACACCCACGATGCACACACACATGCACGCATACACACACACACACACACACACACACACACACACACACACACACACACACACACACACACACACACACACACACACACACACACAAACATACACACACACCACAACCAAAGGCCTTGCAAGACAAAGAGTCAGGAAAAATTAATTGTACTCATGTAAGTAATAAGTAGGACAACAAGCATTTACTACAATATAGTGAACTGGGTCGTGCATTGTTGCCAGAGACACCTGAAAACCAACCTGTCACCTGATTATTACCATGTTTGTTTTACACCAAATAGCATAAGTTAGCACAATTTAAAAGAAAATAAAAATGTAATCTTAATTAATATGACCATACATTGCATAGAATGGCTGTTATGTTGATCTGGTTTACATTTCATCAAATGCACCTGAGAGCTACTGGATCCACAAAACATCATGTTTGTTACAAATGAACGATACATTAAACATGACCCTGGCCACTAAGTAAATGCTTCTTTGCAGATCATCGACACACCATATATAGTACATCCAGAGAAGAAGAACTTCCTCCCTGGCATGCTGTTTCAGGACCCAAACATTGACCTGACCATCGGCAGCATGTACAGGTAGAGTTCCAGAGTCCTAGTGTAAAAAGGCTGATTATGGGTATCTAACATAAATTCAGTCTACATTAGTGGTGAGAAAGTTAGACTCCAATTTAACCAGCAGAGGGCAGAAAGATGTAGTGTGCTGTTATAGAGTGGTTTAAAGATGCCAGCTTTTAAACAAACTTACAAAGCTTTAGAGACAATTATAAATGAATAAAACACCATTGTTATTCTCTTTCTCCCACTTTCTCTCTCTACTACTTTCTCTGTCTGTCTGTCTGTCTGTCTGTCTGTCTGTCTGTCTGTCTGTCTGTCTGTCTGTCTATCTCTCTCTCCCTCTCACAGGGACTGTTATGACAATAATGGCCTCTATTCATCCCTGCATTTGGAGAAAAAGTTTAACTTCAACAAGTTCCTCAATGCAACAGTGGTAAGGCCCAGCAGTGTTAATGCATTGATTTGTTGCAAGTGACTTGCAGAGGTAACATGAAGTATGTATTAAGTTTGTAAACTATTTCATCATCTGCAATTATACAGTTTTTGCCCATTGCTTGAACGCAATAAGCATATGCTTAAACCAAAGTAGCATAACTTGAAGTTGTGTTACCATGCCTTAAACACAGTGTAAGCATACCTTAAACACAAACGCTGCTTTACACTTTAGTTGCAATTCTGCAACACACTTGCTCCTTTTTGCAACACACTTGCTCCTGCACACTACACACTATTTCATACATAAGACACTTCATTCAAAAATGAAATATCGATGTATCATTGGCAAAACACATCTATTCAAAATACAAAAAACAGTGTTTTATATAAAGTAGACTAGTGTGATGCTGCTGATGTGACAGTGTTTTTATAAGATGCAAGTGTGTGCAATTTTGTCATCAGAGTGACATTTTGACAAAGGATTGTTAGGTTTTGATTGCAGAGTTTCAATTTGACATAGATGTGAATGGTTTATTGCCAAGTGTTGTGTCCTATGTGCTTGGGTGTAGAGTTTTGGCACAGCGAGACAAGTTTTACAAAATGTGTTTAAGCAATGGGCAAAAACTGTAATACAGGAAGCAAGAGACATTAACATTTGATTTTAGATCAGATTTCGGACATTGGTCTACCTAATGTGTGGAACTGTGGCATACATGTCAGAACATGCAAATGTGTGTATCTCTTTCTCTGTCCGTCTCTCTCTCTTGCTCCCCCATCTCTCTCTTACTGTTTTATTTGTTTTAATGTGTGTTTGTTTACATGTTTGTTTACATGTGTTGAGGTTTGTTTGTACGCATGTGTATGTATGTGTGTGTGTGTGTGTGTGTGTGTGTGTGTGTGTGTGTGTGTGTGTGTGTGTGTGTGTGTGTGTGTGTGTGTGTGTGCGTGTGTTATATTTTCAGTACAACCCTGAGCTGGCTAAAGTTTTTAGCAGTGTAAAGGTGGACCTGGAGGGTATCGTACTGTTGGAACAAGAAGGAAGAGATAATCTCCTCAACTTTGCTAGCACTGGTGTCGGTGAGATCGACTACGAGGCCTATCTAGCTGAGGTACTTTAAAAAAACACCTACACAAACACAAATAAGCACTAAAACACACACACACACACACACACACACACACACACACACACACACACACACACACTCACACACAAACACACACACACATAAACACACACACACACACACACACACACACACGCACACACACACACACACACACACACACGTCCATGTCTGTGATGATACAGAATGCTGTTCGGGAAATACCCTACAACTACTGTGGGCTTTTAGCGTAATGGTTTCTCTATCCATTCCCACACATTTACCCGCCCTACATTACTGTCTTCGGGGTTATGCCCTGTCTCTGCTCACAGTGCATGTTGTTTGACTCGTAGGTGAACAAAGGCGTGACTGTGGTGGATTTGTTATCCTTTGCAAACGACCTGGAAGCCCAGGCCGACCAACTGGTGAGTTTGAATCAAACATGAATCACTCCCTATATGAAACACGAAACATAAATCACACCACGGCCAACACAGAACACCAGAGATCCAGCCTGTGCGAGTCCAACTTAAGTCATCCAATGCAAACAAGGGTGTCCCTTGCTTTAGGCACATCATCTTGGATGGACCATTATTAGATTACAGTTTTTGCCCACTGCTTGAGCGCAATAGACATATGCTTAAACCAAAGTAACATAACTTGAAGTTGTGTTACCATGCCTTAAACACAGTGTAACCATACCTTAAACATAAGCGCTGCTTTACACTTTAGTTGCAATTCTGCAACACACTTGCTCCTTTTTGCAACACGCTTGCTCCTGCACACTAAACACTATTTCATACATAAGACACTTCGTTCAAAAATGAAATACAGATGAATCATTGGCAAAACACATCTATTCAAAATACAAAAAAACAGTGTTTTATATAAAGTAGACTAGTGTGTTGCTGCTGATGTAACATTGTTTTTATAAGATGCAAGTGTGTGCAATTTTGTCATGAGAGTGACATTTTGGCGAAGGATTGTTAGGTTTTGATTACAGAGTTTCAATTTGACATAGATGTGAATGGTTTATTTCCAAGTGTTGTGTCCTATGTGCTTGTATGTAGAGTTTTGGCATAGCGAGCCAAGTTTTGCAAAATGTGTTTAAGCAATGGGCAAAAACTGTAATCAACTGGACAAGATACAATTTAATCTCAAAGTGATACAGTTGCATATCAAATATGCTGTTCAGGCATGTCCGCTAGGCACGAGAAAATGTGAATCTATTTGCTTAGTGTACAGCTATAAAGACAATTTTTAACTCTAAATTAAAGCAATACACAGGTCATTATGTACTATAGTCCTACTATAGTGCTACATCTGATGGTGGAAGGAGGAAATAAGTCTTTATTTGTGTATAGGAGGCCCATCTGTGCTGTACGTATTTCTTGGAGTTAAGTCTATAAAACCTTCTTTGGTTGTTTTCTGTTTATGTGACACAAGAATAACTTCACAGAGATGTGTATCTTCCTCATCAAAGTAGGCCATATATCTCAACGTGTGTGAAAGTACAACCCTGTTCCCCTGGAAACCTTCCATTTATTTTTTTCTGCTGTCTACCCACCAACCCCCTAGCCCCCAGCCCCCAACACAGTCTGCCATCACAGTGAGGCACGGGGTGTATTTTGGTTGTGTGTTTGTGTGTGTGTGTGTGTGTGTAGATGGGGGTGTACTCAACAAACCCCCCATTCATGTTGCCGACCCTGCTCCCCCTCTCACACAGGAAAAACACAGGAGAGCAGTGCTTTTACATGTGCCGGTTTAACTGAGCGCCTTTTAAAGCTCTGTAGCACAAATTAACGGCCTAGGCAGCACACAGACATGAGGCCTTCATGGCGTGTTTCTCATGGGAACAGAAAGAGAAAGGTGGATAGTGAGAAGGCTGGAGAGAGAGAGAGAGAGAGAGAGAGAGAGAGAGAGAGAGAGAGAGAGAGAGAGAGAGAGAGAGAGCATGTGGATGCCAAAACAGTACTGGTTTTCATGTGAGTTGCATCGAAAAGAGCAATATAGTGCTATTGACCTACTATATGTTAACAATTTCCTTCTTTCTTCTTCTTGTTTGTCTGTCATTGTGTGTTCACCACAGCCTCGAGGTGCACTGGCCAATGCATTGAAAGGCCACGCTAGCAACATTCGCCTGATACATAAAGAGCAGGTTGTGCCAATGGAGCAAGCCATGGTAATCACACACACACACACACACACACACACACACACACACACACACACACACACACACACACACACACACACACACACACACACACACACACACACACATACACACACACACTAACACACACGCACACACATCAGATACAGGTGTGTACCACAGATCCATAAGCATATACACACAAAATGCATACACTCCCTACAAACTAGCATCGGCACACATGTGCATGCATGGAGGTATGCAAACAGACCTTGACATACACAGCTATATGGAGCAGTCACCACAGTGCATATTTTCCTCAACGTGTGGAAACACTTGATCAACTCATCTGTCTTCTTTCTCTCGTTGTCTTTGGTTTTCAAATGGCACTGAAGAAATATGTGCGAGCACGGGTGAGTCCTACTGAGTATCCTTAGACACTAGTCATCCGTGTCTGGTGCCCCAAGCCCACCTAACCCTCTTACTGACCCATATCCCCTCTGACTTCCCCTAACACTTCCTCCATCTGACATGTGACCACCATAGACTCCCACCTCCAACACCAGCAGTGAAATCATTAGGAAAGACGGATGCCCATCAAATACCATTCATCAAAGAATATTTTTGGTTGCTAGAGGTTTGGCTAACGTATGTGTATGTGTGTTCTTCATGTGTGTGTGTGTGTGTGTGTGTGTGTGTGTGTGTGTGTGTGTGTGTGTGTGTGTGTGTGTGTGTGTGTTTGTGTGTGTTTCCTGTTCCCTATACAGAGTACTCTGAGTTCCAGTATTCGGCTGCTGGAGCGAACGGCCAAGGAGCTGCCGGTAGGTGCAGACCGTGTGCCATGCCCTTTTCCCTCAGGCTCACCTTCAACTTCTGTTATTCTATTGCAGTGTTGAAAACAAACATAATCAGGCATCTCACAGTGCAGAAGCAGACTGGGTAATAGATACTACTGTGGTTGTTTTAAGGACTGTATGCAACTTGGTTTATTGTTGTAGAGCTGGGTTACGATGGAACATGAATTACAGTATTAGAGATTAGTGCTATGAATCATATCATACTGAATGCATAAGATTAAATAAGATTAAAGGAGAACTCTGGTCACTTTTAACACATAGCACAGTGGCTCAATGTCAGCAAATGTTGCAAATAATAGGACAACATTTGGTGTTGCCTAGAACAACTTGTGCTTGTGCTAGCATTTGCACTCCGGCAACTGAAACACTCACCACACGGGGCAAGTTTTAAACATGCATTTAGCCTCTTAAAGCAACACTAAGTAGTTTTTGTCTTTGGTCACCCTACAGGTTGGCAGCAGAATTGTCTGTTACAGAGAGATTATCCACTCCTCCAAACTTACTTAGTGCGGTTATAGCCACATTGATGAGCCACTGAAACGATTTTGGAAACATTATTTTAAGGTTGAAAAAACTACTTAGTGTTGCTTTAACAGGCTCAAAACATCATTTCAAGTGCTAGGCAACATGAACCAACTGTCATCGCTTCACACTAGATGAGTGTCAAGCCCATGCTTGCTCTCGTATCCTTATTGTATGGTTTTTGCCCGTGGTGCATGAACCTGACAGTCAACCAGTGTGGACTATGGATACTGACGAGAGTAAACAGAGGTGTGTAACTGGCGGAATAAATACATACATACAATGGTATACCGTTCTTTCACAGCTAGTGCAGTTACGTATGAATGCACTGTAATGTCCCATGAGGAATTGGTTTATGTTGATGGCCCCCAACAACAGAGCTACATGTTAAAAAATGTGCAGAGTTCTTTAATGTTGATTATCTTTTATTGGTATTAGGTCTGGAAGACCTAAAGCACAGGAGTAATCAATGCAAATGACAATTGTCATGACGATCTTTTGTGTGTCCTCTTCAGAGTAAAGTCACCAATGTGCTCACTGCCATTGATGCTGCCGAATATCTCATCTCCAACAACGGCTCATATGTCGTCAAACAGGTGGGAACCACTTGTGCAATAATAATCTGTCTCCATTCGTGCCTCAGGTGTTAACTGCTCCTTTAAGGGATCGCTCTGTGTGTTCTCCATCCAACAGGAAACAGAGAGGTTCGTGCAGAGTGTGGTGGGATACTTCAGACAGTACACAAACTGGGTCAAACTGTCGGTGAGTACCACTGGGAGTCGTTTTATCCTCAGATTCCAGCGGGGAGTCACGGAATGTGTGCCGACATCAGGAGCTGACAGAGGAGACAATCACAAGAGGTTGTCAAAGAAATTATTAATGAGTGTGTGTGCACAAGTGGAAAACTACAGCTTCAAACATCACAACTTCTGCCATGTATTGGTTCCGATTGTGCACATAAAATAGGTGATTATACTGATTAGGTCATCTACAGTACTTGGCAGAAGACATGTGCTCATTGGAATCAGCAGGTTTAGTAACCAGATTGAAGAAATGGCATTTACTTTCTGAGGTCAGACAGTTTGGCCTCTGCATGTGTGTGTGTCTGTGTGTGGTGCCGGATGCACAAGTGCACATTGTCAAATATTCACTCACCCAGCAGCTGCTGATGTAAGATGTCCTCTTTGATCCGCTGGCAAAGCCATTGTTATTGACACCGTAAATGGTCAATGGTCACAAAAATCCAAACACCTGCTCTGCTGAGACAGCTGATGTCAGTGTCACAGGTAGAACTGCTCTGTAAATAGGCCCTGCACGGTGAGAGGAGAGGAGATCCACAGCCCTGAGAGTCACACGTGAGATGCCCGCACACTAACAACCTAACATGCTAATGTGCTGGCTGTGATTTTCCACAGCTCGATGCCGAGGTGGCCCAGTGCAAGCCCATCAGCAACATAGTGGACTCTCTGGAGATCGTGGCCTGCAGCTTCATAGTGGATTCAGTGGTAAGACACAACGCAGCCTTTCAGGCTTGCGATAGGGTAGGATAGTTAACACAGGTGGGGGTTGGGAGGAGTAGGGAGTTTAGCATGTCCTAGTACACGATGTCCATGGCATCTCTGCATATGCACACACACACACAAGGTACATGGAAATACATGCCTTGCACACAGAAACTCACACAGCCCAATGCATACCTACACGTGCATGATGCTCACAAGCACATACAGACACACACACACACACACACACACACACACACACACACACACACACACACACACACACACACACACACACACACACACACACACACACACACACACACACACACACACACACACACACACACACACACTCCCTTGACAGCACATCAGGCCTAGAACAGGATTCCCAGTGTTTACACCCAGAGCCCCCCAGGTGCTGTGAGACGGAAGCAGGCTGTTTTAAGAGGGGGAGGGAGGGAGAAGTTTTGAACGAATATGCATGTATGCCTCTGTGTTGTGCATGTGTGTGTGTGTGTGTGTGTGTGTGTGTGTGTGTGTGTGTGTGTGTGTGTGTGTGTGTGTGTGTGTGTGTGTGTGTGTGTGTATGTGTGAATGTGTGTGTGTAAGCACACTTCATTTTGTGTGTGTGAGTCTATGATGAGAGTGGTAGTTTAACACATTGTGCTTAATAGACAGCATTGCTTTTATTTGTTTGTGGGTGTGTGTACGTATGCACAGTATGCCTTTGTATGCTACTGTGTCTGCATGTTTGTGTTTTGAGTCTATTCTGACTGCACCACTCAGCATGCACTCTGTGGTCTACTAAAATTAACCTAAGAAGTTGACATGTGTGTGGTCTGTGCTTTTATGCATGTTTCAACAAAAGTGTGTGTGTGTGTGTGTGTGTGTGTGTGTGTGTGTGTGTGTGTGTGTGTGTGTGTGTGTGTGTGTGTGTGTGTGTGTGTGTGTGTGTGTGTGTGTGTGTGTGTTTGTGTGTGTGTGTGTGTGTGTGTGTTGCACATGTGAGGGGGGCAGTGGGCTTGTGTAATCATGAGAAGCTTGTACAAAATGTACATGTCCTGCAGTGTAGCAGTGGGATTTGGCACGTAGGGCAAATAGCACGAAAGGGGGCTCAGACTTCTTTTAAAAAACATCACCCACCACCCATGCCAACAAACACCAGTTTGCCCTTTAGTTCCTGAAACACTGGCACAGTCTAACAACGGGTCCCGAGACCATATGGACCCAAGCAGAGAACAGAGAGTGTGGCCCTGTTTGGGCTAATCTACTTAGGGCACAGGATTAACACACAGGTCCTGAGAAGTCTGCGTCTGCCTACTTGCATGTTTACCAGTGGAATGACTTAGCCAAAAACTAGCACTTTTAGGTTGTACAGTAAAAGGAAATATAAATGGTTGAAGCATTTGTGCTGAATGCCTTGCCTTACCTTGCCTTGCCTTGGGCCTGATCCTTTGTTTCTACCAAGATGGTTAGAGGTGGAACACATATAATGGTTCAGAGATTTTTGAAGATGTTTTTATGTTACAAGAATAGAAAGGTTGAAGAATTGTTTATTTTCTTATTTCTTTTACATGTGTGCTTGTGTTTTATTCTCCACAGAACACATTCTGGTTTGGACTTGGTGGATGCTGTTTGTTCTTACTCCCAAGCATCATTTTATCAGTAAAACTCGCCAAATTCTACAGGAGAATGGAGACAGAAGATGTCTACGATGAGTGAGTAACCATTGAATACACAGAGAGACACATAAACACAAAACATCTGTACAGACACACATACACATACACATACACATACACATACACATACACATACACATACACATACACATACACATACACATACACATACACATACACATACACAAAGGCAGAAATTCTAGTGGTTTGCCCTGACAATGTCTCTCTCACACTGGGAACTTAATGAATCCATATATTATGTGAAAGTACCAGCACAGCAATATCTCATTCTAATAAGAACAAGAACGGCCTTTTCACAACAGAGAGGCATGCGACCACAGGTCTACTAGACCTCTCTCCCCCGGCCCTCTTTCCCTCGATACCCACCCTCGACAAAAAGCTCTTGTCCTCTCCAGCATGAACCTCTGTCTTGTAGTAATGAGACTTTGCTCTCTGTGTTTTCTTTTTCTATTTCTTCCTGTTTTCTCTCTTTCTCTCTTTCTTTCTTTCTTTCTTTATTTCTCTCTTTCTTTCTTTCTTTCTTTCTTTCTTTCTTTCTTTCTTTCTTTCTCTCTTTCTTTTTTTCTGTCTCTGTCTTTCCAATCCTACAGTTCTTCTGTTTCGGGGACTTGGCATTTTACTCTCTGAGACTTATTTCTTTTTATTTTTCTTACTTTTTCCTTCTTTCATCTCAGTCTTTACATTTGTCCATCTTGTAACTGGGACATGACTGTCATCTTTGAATTCTGCAGTTTCCTATTGCATCTTTATCTTTGTCTGGTCATGTGGCAATCCATTCCATTCTTTCTTTCATTTTCTTCTCATTTTACCTTTGCCACCTACACTTCACTTTGCATTAGGCAAGAAACTCAGCTGCTCACCCTCCTGATATGCCCTCAGACCTTTGGGCTTCATTTGTAAATCTGGAAACACAATCCTATGATTTAACCCAAGGAAGGCTTATTCATTTGAAATATAAACAGAATTATCATTTCTGAACATTCATGAATGTATGTTTAGATTTTTACAATAAACTTGCAGAGTGTCAGCCTTACTATACAAACAAGGCCCTGAAATGATGACGTCACCTTCATTGTAGTCATTACCTTTCCTCCTCATGTCATGTGATCATGTGTCGTACCATTCCGTCACATCACTGCTCTGGTTCATCCCATGCTTTACTTCACTCTCTCCTTTCAGTTTGGATTTTGGTAATTATGGTTTTCATAATGAACCCTTGCAAGGCAATCACAATCCAGTATTGGTCAGGTATGATATATAAGTGTTTATTACTGTATGCCTATGCTCACATAGGGGGTGGGCCCTTGCTTATGGTGATGGGCACACTGAGCTTTGCATGATCTGCTGTATGCATGTTTGAAAAGATGCATGTGTAACACTTGTCAAAACCCATGAAGCATACTGTATGAGGCAGTTCTGGTGCATGACCTTTTGTGGGTTCTCCCTCTTTCCCTGGGCATCCATGGATGTATCTGAACAGTGCTGCAGGCTTGCAAAAAAGCAGTAGATGTCTATAACCTTCTCTGACTTTAACTACAATATTCTCTTCTCACATCATTGGCCAAAAAGAACATTCTGGATCTACTGAAGTTCATGTGCATGCATTTTCTTGGCACTGCTCTATCTTTCTTCTGCACTTTGCATTTCCTGCGCACCCCTTTCTGCTTGAATAAATCTGTGTGAAGTACTTAACTAAGACTTGTTTTTCTCCATGCTCTAGCATGCCGTCCTATGACACCATGTGTCGATATCCTCGAGCCTCGGCACCACCTCAGCAGCCTGACTGGTGACACCCCTAACAGGTCAAATCTGTGCACAGTCTGACCACTGAGAGGTACAATGAAGCAGACTGATCCCTGACAATGGCCAACACCTGTCTCCCATCAGCTTCATCAGGCCATTCATCTCTGCCCCATGACTCTCTCTCAGATAGTTGCTCCTCTTCTCTTGCTTGGTTTCACGACCATAACTGCTGTTGATATGTTGACTGTTTAGATAAAGACAATAGCCTAGGTGAACACAAGGTGCTCTCTCTGTCTGTCTCTGTCTGTCTATCTCTCCCTCTATTGCTCTCTCTCCCACTTTTTCATTAACTAACTTTCATTTTTCCATTTATATATTGGCTTGTGATGTTGTTATAACTGACACATTCAGTAAAAAACAGATCACATATTTGAAGTGATTGACTTATGATTATCTGTCTGTCACACAAAAACAAAAAACCTCTCTGACCCTAGCTTCACAGTAATTAGAAGTAGTGCTCTCTCTTGCACAAACATAAACACACACATTCATGCATGTACATGGAAAAACACACAAACACATACGTGCACGCACACACACACACACACACACACACACACACACACACACATACAGCCATTCACAAAACAAATTGATTGTAATTAGCACAACTTGCAGGCAGATCCAACATTTTTCTCCATGAACTAGTTTTCAGTCGGCTTTTTGATCTGCAATTTCTCATTTGAAAAGAGAAACGTTAAACTGGAACTTCTTACAATTTGCATAAACTCTCCCATAAACATTTACAAATGTGGCTGTTGGTATACTATTTGTTAAGACTGATTACTATGACTGTGCATTACTGATGCAAATGAGTTAAATACAAACCCAGCTTTTCATAACCCACCATGAATGTATGCATTATTTTTTATTTACTGAAAAAGAGCTAGTATCTCATAGGTCTGGGGTTGTCTCTTCTTATATTTACAGTGGCAATGAGAACTGGAGCTAATCTGTCCATCAGGGTAAGTTCTTTTTTGTCTGGAATAAATGTTTTAAATATCCATGTTTGCCAGATTTTTTTTTTGTTTGTTTCATTTTTGCTGATAGTAAACAAACACCTCTCTTCTCTCCAGTGAGTGATGATGGACAAATCACATTCCAGTGAAAGGAGGAAGAAAGGGAGGTAGAGACACAAGATTAAAAAAAAAGAAGCGAGACCTTAGAGCGTAGGTCTCAAGCATCTCTACACAAACCCACCAACCAACACCCCACCCACCTCCGGCTGCTCCACCTCTCACTCCCCCCCCCCCCCCCAGGCCTGGACAACACCTCCCTACTCTCACCCAACCAAGACAAGTCCTATGAACCCACCAGAACCACTTACTTCTGATTGACCTGACCCATCACTCTGTACCAGCGGGAGCGTCTCACTGCATCATTGCCCATAGCACATTACACAAAATAACTTTTTTTGTACTCCGATCACCATTAGGGACAGACTGAATGGACTGCACAAAGCCCCACTTTTTGAGGGATAATGACCTCCCCACTGTACTTAATAAATGTGTATGTTGACTCCTAGCTGAACTGCCTGTGACCACTACAAACCTGCAAGCCGAATCATGTCAAAATGTATGTTCTTTTTTGTATTTCACTTTCAAAACACTTTTGAAAGGTTTATATATATTTTTGTTATTACTTTTTTAAGCAATGTTAATAGTGAATTATTTTTGTGTGTGTGTGGATGTGTATGACTTGCTGATCAAATATGACCATAGTCTTATCCAGTGTGGTGCAAACATTGTAAAATGGAGGTTTGGGTTAGCCTCCATATGGCTTCAGGCGTATGAATGATATGAATGTTTTAATGCAGCCTCTTTATGAGAATGATACATGCTTCCATTACACCTCTTAGTCTTACACTGGTATTTACTCTCAGAGCTTGGGCAAAAGGGACATGATGGATAAAGGAGCTTAAGGGCGGACTCATGATAAAAAACATTTTTTACGTACTTATTTAAGTCACTACTATATGCATTTCAGATCTTAATAAGCATTACAGTTTAATTGAAGTGTAGGTATAAGAGCATAAACTCTAGGAGATATTTGAGAGATATTATGATTAATCTATAGATCAGAATTTATATGATATATATATATATATATAAAAAACCTTCAATTTATTAACCTCATGTCAAGGTATAGGCCAAACACAATATAAGAAGGACAGCCTGACCAAAAGCCAAAACTCGCAGTTCCATGAGAAGTACTTTCGTTTAGATACAATACCAGATGTGGTGATAATATGTATTACTCATGATCAGTATTCAAAACAAACATTACTGGATACCCAGTAATGGTTCCCAGCTATTTAGACTTTTGATTGGCACCTATTTTGAGGGGGAAAAATATGCTTCAAGGTGCATAGTTCTGGTATTATGTAGTGTGTGCTTTAGTCTCAAGTGTTTTTGTCATTCAAAAAGAGGTGAACAAGATGTCACATACCTCTTGCATAACTTCCCCCCACGAAAGTGTTGCTGTATTGTTTTGTTTCTTTCAGTGTTTCACTGTATTCTTTATTCGTCTTATTTTCTCTGTGCTTGTTGTGTCATGACGCAGTGGTCTGGTAGGGTACACAGCCAGAATGTCTGAGCTGCAGTCAGGCCCGCGGAGGCAGAGCACTGTGATGTCTGCACCCAAGGAGACTGGAAGGAGAGAGGGTGCTGATCATTATCTGAGTCTGTGGGAGTGCAAAGCCACTGATATAGCTCTTGAGCAAAACAAAAAAATGGTTAATTAAAGATCATACTACAACATTGTGGACATCAGTCATGAATAAAGAGTAACGTTTGGTGATATCCTCTTGCCTGTGTCATTCCTTGCTTGTTTGTTTATCTGTCAGTAGTTATGATTAGCCTCTCATAGAATGGACCTGTAACCTATGTAATGGTTAAGGAGTTGGTGTACGAAAAGTGTATGAATGAATAATCTGAGATTGCTCCAGGGGGGACTGCCCCTTTACCTAATTCACTGTAAGTTGCTTTGGAAAAGAGCGTGAGCTGAATGACATATAATGTTCCCTAATCTGCAGTGTGTTAAATTCAGAGAAAATGATTTACAGCAATTGTAAAAATAATGTGGGTTACTCCCTGCCCCAACTATAGCAACATGGCATTTTTTTTTAACTCAGTAAGGCTACTTGCACTGATTGAAAATGTCCTGATGGCTCAACATAAACAGAGGAGCCATTTCTAAATATACAAGGAAATTACTCTCATCTGGAACACACCATAATAACTTCCGTAATCAGCAGCCAGTAGTGCAGCAGGGCAGAGAGCCGCTATGTGAAGTATGTGAGTGAGACGCGGCGCTTATGCGCTGTCTGTGGTCAGTGCCTTTTCCCCCGCACACCCAAACAAACTGGCCTGCCCGTCTGCCTAGCGCAACCGCTCATCTCTGCTCTGTCTGTCCGCTAGCCTCAGCAGGAGGAGTAACCACCAGGGGTGTGGCTGGGCCCCGCTGCTGCTGCGAGGGGACCCGTATTTTAAGGACGGTGGCGAGCAAGGTGGCGTGATGCCCTGGCCACCCCTCCTTCCGCAGCTCAGGCGCAGCCGAAGGCCCCCAGACTGCACGGGAGCTAGGGGAAGCTGGTGCTGGAGCCGTGCCAGAAGGGCTGCTGGCCCCACCCTCAGCCCTCCTCTTCTCCCCAACTTTGTCCAAATCACCCCACCCCCACCCTGCCCCGCCCTGCACGTTGTGATCAATCCCTTCCCACTGGCGTTGTTTACACAGCCGAGCCGTGGGCTGCTCACAAGGAGAGCCTTTCTCTCCACACGCCAGCCATTTCGGCAGATGTATATGCTGGGAAAAGAGCAGGGTATGGAGTGCAGTGTCCACACATACCTCTCTCTGTCTCTCTGTCTCCCTCTCTCATATGCTTATGGTTTTTTTCTCATTACCCCCTCCCCCCTCTTCCTCTCCATTTAAAATGTGCTTTCCTCTTTTTTTTCCAACCTTAACACACAGAGAGACATACACACTGCACATGCACACAGACGTGTGCAGATCAACATGCACTCCATGCACTGCCATGTAGCATATGGAAAACTACCTACTCAGCAGAGTCTGAGGCAGTTGAGATTGTGGTGAAGATAGTGGTTCACTAGCTGTTCTCAGGTTCCTACCCAGTGCCATTTTTATAACTTTCTAAATAGTCAGGACCACTACGCAGCATTTATTCAACATGACCCTTACATGAGCATTAAACCTAATGAGCCTTATAACACTACTGTACTGTACATGAATCTATGGTACCCACCACATACAAATAAATTCTGAGTAGGAAGACTTAATCATACAATTACACAACTACATTTCTTCTTCTTCTTCTTCTTCTTCTTCTTCTTCTTCTTCTTCTTCTTCTTCTTCTTCTTCTTCTTCTTCTTCTTCTTCTTCTCCTTCTTCTTCTTCTTCTTCTTCTTCTTCTCCTTCTTCTTCTTCTTCTTCTTCTTCTTCTTCTTCTTCTTCTTCTTCTTCTTCTTCTTCTTCTTCTTCTTCTTCTTCCAAATGTTCACATCAATAGTCAATGGGTCACTTATGTGTGCATGTAAGATTATATAATGTCTGGTAAAGTCTGTAGACCATTAAGCTCTTTATGTTTAACCATCTACTCCCATCCTCCCCCATATACCACTATAACCAGCTGCCCCCACCCCCCCCTGTCCCCACCCCACTCCATGTGGTCCGCAGTAGCCCAAACCCACACTGCGCCATCCAGCTGCACCCCCAGCCTCCACTCAGCCCTCCTGACACTGGAGCCTAGAGTCCCAGTACATGTGTATGTATGTGTGTGTATGTGTGTGCATGCCTCTCAATGTCTCAATGGCCTCTTTGTGGGACTTACGTTTATAAAAGGTAGCGAAACCCCTCTGACTGCCCTGCACAGGACTGAGCCTCTCCTTCCACCTTCATCCACCAGCCTTTTTCTCTCTCTCTCTCTCTGTCCCTCTTCGCACCATCCCTCCAGCCATGCGTGTTCTGGCCAAGGCAGTGCTGCTGCTGGCCTGCTGTGTGTGGGCGACCCGTGGCCAGGCTCAGAGCAGCCAGGCCAGCAGCAACACCAACAACAACCAGGGCAGCCAGAGCAGCAGCAGCAGCAGCAGCAGCAGCAGCAGCAGCAGCAGCAGCAGCAGCAGCAACAGCAACAACAGCAACATGCCAAGCACCAACACCAACACCAATGCCAGCAGCAGCAACAGGCAGCGCAGCATCTGGGATGAGCCAATCCGGTTTGGCACCAAGGCCAAGGATGCCTGCACCATGGTCATCTCCGGCCAGGGCGAGTTCACCAAGCTGCGCGTCTCCTGCAAAAACAAGGCCAAGTCCTACTGGTGCGACTTCCTGGGCAAGCCCAACCACTGCCGGGCATACAACAACAACCCCCGCCACTACTTCACCCAGATAATGTGGGAGATGCGCAAGCTGCCCAACGCCTGCCAGGGCACCCGTGCCTACAAGCCCCTCATGTGCAAGAATGCCAACGACGACACACAGATGGTATTCCACAACTCCTGGCCCAAGATGACCACCCCTCGCCCAGCTCAGCCTGGCCAGGATCGCCAACAGCAGCAGCAGCAGCAGCAGACACAGCAGCAGCAGCAGCAGCAGCAACAGCAGCAGACACAGCAGCAGCAGCACCATCAGCAGCAGCCTGGTAAACCCACCACCACCACCAAAGCTCCCGTGCAGAAGCAGCAGAAGCCCCAGCAGGCCAAGCCCGTGAAGCCCCAGCAGACCAAACCCGCTGGCAAGCCCGGCCAGGCCAAGAAGCCCACACCCAAGCCCAAGAGCACCACGGCCAAGCCCACACCATACGGTGATAACAAAGCCACCAAGCTGGCTCAGGAGTACTGCTGGAGAAGCTTCCAGGGCATCTGTGCCTACTTCATCAGCTGGTTCCAGAACTAGAACAGGGGGTGAGCCATGCTTTTGTTTTTCATTCAGTTCAGGGTGTTGTGCATTGTGTCTAGTTTGTGTGTGGTTTGGGTTCTTGGTGCATTTTGTGTGTGTGTGTGTGTGTGTGTGTGTGTGTGTGTGTGTGTGTGTGTGTGTGTGTGTGTGTGTGTGTGTGTGTGTGTGTGAGAGAGAGAGAGAGAGAGAGAGAGAGAGTGTGTGTGTTTGTGTGTTTGTGTGTGTGTGTGTGTGTGTGTGTGTGTGTGTGTGTGTGTGTGTGTGTGTGTGTGTGTGTGTGTGTGTGTGTGTGTGTGTGTGTGTGTGTGTGTGTGTGTGTGTATTTTTGTGTGTCTTTGAATTGAATTAGAATCTGATAGTCGGAGGGAATCAAGCATTTCAGTAATCCTCCCTTCCTGACTCGTTGTGTTTCATGCATGCCTTCAATCCTTGTTTTTCAGTGAACAACACTGCTTTCTTATTCCTATAGGTCTGCAGTAGAGTCACTGAAGAGACATAGATTTCTTCTCTGTTGGTGTGGAAGTAGACACTGTTTTCCTGGTGTTTCAAAGGAGGAGCAGGTCGATGTGTGTTTTGTAAATCAGAATGCAGCCAACTTGTGACATTTGTTTTGTCAATAAACCACCTTTGCTACTCTCCTGCGTACAGTATGTTGCTGTTATAATGCTCATCTAAATGCTCACCTAGTGCTTCTCTCTACGGCTGCTGTTAAAATGTTTGCTTTAAGTTTACTTTTTTCCTACATTTACTTACAAGCCAATCAGTTTGGGCGTGTGGTACTTGAACAATGTTTGCTTTGAAGGGTGAGAGAAGAAAAGAAAACATATATGGGGGTTGCACAGAGCTGTAGACCTTTGCTTAAGGCTTGTAAAATGCGTTTTTTGCAATTCCAGATACGTAAATGACCATTTTGTACAGTATATGCAGTGATTCTCACTAAAGATAAAGTGAGGATAGCTTTTGCTTCAGACACAAAACTCTGATCAATGGTTCACTGTCTGTCTCCTTTCAACATTGGAATGGATATCTTAATGGTATGAATGTACACATGCAATAAATATAGACTGGTAACATCCTTTATCTTCTTCAGACATGATTACTTTTTTGGACTTCACTGCATCACCACAGAACTATAACAGTCACTGGGCATCACAACTCTTATCCTCAGCAGAAAGGAGGTATGGCAATAAAGTTAGAAGTATTTCAATTGGGGTAAATGCCCTTAGAAATAGTTTATTGTTCACCAGCACGTTCTTTACCAGCAACTACACAATTTAACCACTGTGTGGGAAAAAAAACAGATGAAACGACAGATGCAGTGCACACTTACAGCCATCTATGGGGTTTTGTGTTTCACAAGGGCACCCCTGTTCACCTCAGGGGTAATGCAGACAAATTACCAGCAGATGGCACTATTAGAGAACCACCCAGTAATTGAGCTGAGGGCAGGGCATTACTCCTCAGAGGTGGAAAAAACACAGAGGGAAAAAAGACAAGCTGGACTGTTGCCAGTTTGAAAAGTTACACTCCAGGTACATCCTAGTGAGTCTAGAAACACAAGGCAGAGGGGAAAAAATGTGTGAGATAAGACTCACTGAAAGGCAGGTGATAAAACATTCAACATGACCACTGAGCTTCAGTCCCTGTGATACACCAATAAAACATTAAATACGGGTGAGGTAGCTTCCTGCATTCAGCAAAGCTTCACTGTCAGCCTAAGGGGTACTTTTTTCTTATGACCATAAAGATGTGCCTCACCCATAAATAAATAAATAAACATAAAAAATAGTCATCTTGAATGACTGACTTTTATGGCTGCCTCAAACCCTGTATTTATAGTCAGTCCTATAACACTGCATAGCAAGCCACAGCCTGGAAAGTGAGGTAAGCAGTGTAGTTATCCCTCTGACAAAACAATCTGGCCACTGTTAGGTCTAAATAGACAGACATGTTAACTGGGTGCTGAATTCAAAATAGCTGGTATGCCTAAGGGATGACTGGGCTTTGTTTCTTAGGTGGTTTTATATATTTATTATCATTACTCGCTCACACAGGCTTGCAAATATGAATTGAGTATGAAAGACTGAATAATGAGAGGAATTTTGACAGTGCTGCAAAACAAACTTGCCCTAGTGATGATGATGATGATGATCATCATCACCACCACCATCATCATCATCATCACCATTACCACAGGTGATACAGAAAAATATAAAATTCTTCAATATCAGTTATATTGCACCTACTGTATACGCTTTTGTAACTGATCCATTTAATGTGCTGATTTAAAAGTCATATGAAGTGATTAGGCACTTTGACACATGTGCACGGACCTACATCTAGTTGTGTGCATATGTAGGCACGGCAGTACAATGGGATATATTGTCATATACTATGGGCCTTATCAAAAAGAACACCTTTGCCCTATATGAATGAACTAATGTGTCCATTCTAGGAATAATCACTGGTGTGAAGTAGTTACCTCGCACCCTTTTGTCACATGGGATTTTACAATGTAGGCATGACCTGCCAAATTGATATAGATCGTACATAGACCTGAATGGTACAATGATTTACAAATTATGCTCCAGTGACACTGAGAGGAAGATTTGCTGAAATGTACTGTGAGTTATAGGACCTATGGCCAGTGGGCAATGCTAATATTCTATACAAAATGTACAGCATATTGCAAAGAATCACGCATTAGCCTTCCAAAGGTACTGGTAGGTATTGGTAATTATTATTATGTCTGGCCATGACGAAAATGACTGTGTGGGTGTGTGTGTGTGTGTGTGTGTGTGTGTGTGTGTGTGTGTGTGTGTGTGTGTGTGTGTACTTGCATGCATGCATGCATGCACTGTGTGTGTTTCACAGTGGGGGTGTGCCCTTGTACTTGTTCATAAACTCGAATGCTGCCCTCCCTTTCTTCCCTGCACCCTATCACAATTTTCCGCTGAAACCCCCAGAGGGCCCTCCATTCATTAAACCACTCTCCACAAACCTTCCACATTCCTAGTGTTACCATGACGACCCCTAACTCAATACACAGGCCCTCAGCAAGTTGGTGAAAAATAAAGCAAAACCTAGTGAGTAGGCCTAATAGAGTAGGCTATTCCAGGTCAGTAGCACAATGGTATTCATTTCATTACTTCTTCTCCAATTTTCTGCAAGACCACTGTGATGTCATACAGTCCACTTTTTAATAACAGAATGGTTTAATTAAAGTTCAGGGAAGACCACATGGTTGTTGTCTACTGTTTTTATTTTATTTATTAGTTTACTTCCCAAATAAAGACATATACAATGTCTTGATTCATGTAAATTTTTTAATTAGTGGCAATTTTAATAGCAAAGCCAACAACACGTTTTAACACATAAAACTGGTACATTATTCTCTTTTAATATTAACATATTCCACACGCATCTGTGGCCACACGTGGCATGTCATTCTGGCAAATAAAGCCCGCACCTATCAGTTACCGGGGCAACTTACATTTTCCTTCACCACGTTCCTTCTTCTGATTCATAAGCTTGAGTGAACATGCCGCGCGCCTTTTTTTTCGGAAGAAAAAAGGGGTCTGGCCATTGCGCGAGAGGTGGGCGTGTCGCAATATAAATAATGAACGAAATTTTATTCCAGGTATACAGACTCGTGAAACAGCATCCTTACAGTGCTCTCAAGTGGATAGATTGTTGTTGGTAAGCATGATTTACTTAAAAGCTATTAGTTTTGCCAGTTAGAAATATTTTAATCGTTTTGTTGTCAGGTGTCCGATGGTTCTTTTAAATTCTTAGGGATAATGAATGAAAAGTAATGCATTTCTAAACCTGCATAATCACATGCTATTTTTATTTGTATTTTAACAGATTTCTCAAATAGTCTGCAAGACCACAAGGACCATGGCACTTTTTAAAAACATCGCGCTGTTGGTTCTACTCGCATGCGTAGCGCAGCATGTCTCCGAGGCGGGTAGCCATAATGGTCAAGAGAAGAAGAGTAAAAGAGACGGCAATGTCAGAAACAGTCGTGCGAACAACGTCTTTAAAGGGAAATTTTCTACCAAGGACAAGACACAGTGCACATGGAAGGCGGAGGGCAACGACACTTACATTCTGACTGTCAAGTGTACCAAAGGCAAAGAGAGTAAAGAGTGTACGTATACGGCTAGACCTGACACATGTCCGGGTTACAGTGACAATACCAAGGGTTACTGGAAACAAATTGGACGTTCTGTCAAGAAACAAAAGAAACTATGCCAAGACCCACGCGCTCTTATTCGGGCCGGCATGTGCAAGCGCGCCCCTCAGGACGCGCACTTTAAACTAATGGACACTCCATCAAACGTGGATTTGCCTAAAGCTGTACCCACTGCGAAGGCCGCCCGAAAGAAACAGGTGCCAACAACTGCGAAGACGTCCACCACAGTCACCACACCAAAAGGGGGAAAGGTTCCTGATCCGTGCACTGAGCGTGTTGACCATAAAAAATTAGCCGAGGAAAAATGTGGAGAGACTTGGGCTAGTCTGTGTAACTTCGTCTTCACTATTGTACAAAGTAGTGATTGCTAGTGTTTTGCTAGTCTTTTAGTGTGTGTGTGTGTGTGTGTGTGTTTGGGAGAGAGAGTTTAAAATGTCCATCTATAGCGCTGCAGCATGGAGTTGTGTGTTTTTATTTCTTTTTTATTGTTCGTTTTGGCGTGTTTGCTTTCAGTATGATTAAAACATTACTTGATTAAAAATGTAAGACATCACTATATCTCAAAATTGCAGATGCGCTATGCCAATATGAACCAGATGTTTCACTCAAAATGCGTCAATATTGTGCTTATAACACACCATTGTATTTATGTTGTACAAATACAAAATAAATATATGAATACATATTTTCATTTATTTACTTTCCTGTGAAGGTTTTGTTTTCCTGTAGACGCAACTTCAGCGTTTCATATGCATACAGGACAAGGTAAACAAGATATGTTTAACTCACTTTTGGGATTATTGGGATTCCAAGTCCAAGTAGTCTTTATCAGTCCTGTTTTTGATTGTGATAGACAGTTGGCTACTGTTACTGCACTGTGGGTGTGTGTCTATGTGCCTGCAGTACTTTAATAAAATACCACACAGTGTGGGGGTCCCCCTTCATGGGCAATGACTGAATTTTCATGCCTGCAATTCAAACAGCTTGAAAAGACAGCAGCACCAGCGTTGAGAGACTAGGAATAACCCTAGCCACTTACTGAGTCCTAATAGAACTCTGTAAGAAAATAAAACAGTTCTTTCATCGACATACCACCATTTAGTTTGGCTTTCTAAAGTGGTTGATGTTGTGGTGTGTGGATGTGTGTGTGTATATGTGTCTGTGTGTGTGAGAGAGGAGGGGTGGTAGAGAGAGAGGGAGGGAGGGAGGGAGAGAATGACAGAGTGAGAGAGGGAGGGAGAGAATGAGAGAGAGGGAAGGAGAGAGTGAAACAGAATGCAAACAGGTATTGGACAGGTCAGTTCCAGAAAAGCATGGAAATATGAGGTCAGGTGACCTGGATGCTACAGGTCTTCCTCAAACGACCCACCTCTCACCTGTACTTTCCCTACTCAAATCTTCTCTCCAACACCACAGAGGCCCAAGTGATGACTGACACAACTGCTCATGGTCCCTTGGCTCTTTCATTTAGCATGAGATGATGCTCCCCTTGCCCTGCAACCCTACGCCTTTTTGCATCCGTTTCTGCGTCCGTCGTTGCCCAGCTGTGACACGTCTCCAGCCTATAATTCTGCTTTCCCAGAGAGCTGGGACAGCTGGTCCACAGGGCT
>CM050221.1:26457500-26500000 GCA_027475355.1 Coilia nasus
ATTACCACCACCAGTCATCTGTGGCCTCAGTTGCTTTTGTGTTGCTCACAACATTCCCCCTCACACACTCATACACCCCACCACACACACACACACCACAAATTCTTTTCAAGTCTTCTTCCAATGACAGGATCGTGTTGCTACTTGACTGATTTGCCTCTAATGTATTACAGAGGAAGCTGAGAGTTTAGGTGGGGACAATACAGGAGGGGTGCATTCAAAACACGGAACACACACACACACACACACACACACACACACACACACACACACACACACACACACACACACACACGTGTACACACACCTTTTCACCTGTTCATTATGACCGCCGCTAGCGAAGCTAGCGAAAGCGGTCATATTGGAGTTGCTGCAAAATTTTTCCCTTTTTTTTTTTTTTTTTTTTTTTTTCACCGATTTTTCGTCAACGATTCCCGGGACACTGAAACTCGGGGAGACATGAATGTTTGTAGGCATGTAGCCCAAGAAGTTTGTGAGCGAATAACGCCTTTTGGTCCCCCAGGGCCACCCCCCCGCTGTGCCAGTGTCTGTTAAAGAGGGGGAGACCGGCAAAAGTTTTTGCTGAATAACTCAATGAACGTTTCACCCAACAACATGAAATTTTTGTGATATGTCGGTGTTACAGAGACGTATCGACCGAGCCAATAAACTCTCACTTAAAGCATAGCACCACCTAGTGATATGGGTAAATGCAAAAATTGGGATTTGGAGTTGCCAATATCTTGGACCGAGAAGGTGGGAACTGCGCAAAATATGTCATGCACGATCACCACAAAGACCTCTAACACCACAGAACATACCATAAAATTTGGTCCATAGGGGGCGCTGTAATTGTAGAAAAAGTCATTTTGCCTATTATCTAGACAATGCTTACGTTTACAACAATTTTTTTTTAATCGTGAAATCTATTAACCCTCACGCATTGAAAACACTGGTCGACGCCCACTTCCAACGAACACAATTTCCGTGAAATTTTAATATTGCGAAAACGAATCGGAACGAACTCGTCATAGGCCGTTCATGTGAATCTCACCAAATTTGGTATATGTCATCTATAGACAATGCTGAAAAAAAGTTATCAAAGGATTTATCTTGAGATAAACCGTTCCGAAGTTACACGTCAATGAACATTTAACACGTAGCTTAAAAATCTTCAAATTGCCGTATCTTGGCTAATAATTGCTCAAATTTGGTCAAAGTTAACATGCCATCTCTAAACAGATTTCTTTTCATGTGTACAAAATTTTGTGACATTTCGTCATAGGGGCGATGTTTATTGGCAAAGCTAGGTGTCAAAAAACAGTTTTTGTTAAATAACTCGTCAACAATTTTGCCCAAGACAACGATTTTGTTTTAGTATGTCGGTGTTACAGAGACGTATCGACCCAGCCCATAAACTCTCACTTGAAGCATAGCGCCACCTAGTGATATGGGTAAATGCAAAAATTGGGATTTTGAGTTGCCAATATCTTGGACCGAGAAGGTGGGAACTGCGCAAAATACATCATGCACGATCACCACAAAGACCTCTAACACCACAGAACATGCCATAAAATTTGGTCCATAGGGGGCGCTGTAATTGTAGAAAATATCATTTTGCCTATTATCTAGACAATGCTTATATTTACAACATTTTTTTTTTTATCGTGAAATCTGTTGACCCTCACGCATTGAAAACACTGGTCGACGCCCACTTCCAACGAAAACAATTTCCGTGAAATTTTAATATTGCAAAAACAAATCTGAACGAACTCGTCATAGGCCGTTCATGTGAATCTCACAAAATTTGGTATATGTCATCTACAGACAATGTTGACAAAAAGTTATCAAAGGATTTATCTTGAGATAAACCGTTCCGAAGTTACACGTCAATGAACATTTAACACGTAGCTTAAAAATCTTCAAATGGCCGTATCTTGGCTTTTAATTGCTCACATTTGGTCAAAGTTGACATGCCATCTCTAAACAGCTTTCTTTTCATGTGTACTAAATTTTGTGACATTTCATCATAGGGGGCGATGTTTATTGGCGAAGCTAGGTGTCAAAAAACAGTTTTTGTTAAATAACTCGTCAACAATTTTGCCCAAGACAACGATTTTGTGTTAGTATATCGGTGTTACAGAGATGTATCGACCCAGCCCATAAACTCTCACTTGAAGCATAGCGCCACCTAGTGATATGGGTAAATGTAAAAATTAGGATTTTGAGTTGCCAATATCTTTGACCGAGAAGGTGGGAACTGCACAAAATACGTCATGCACGATCACAACAAAGACCTCTAACACCACAGAACATGCCATAAAATGTAGTCCATAGGGGGCACTGTAATTGTAGAAAATGTCATTTTGCCTATTATCTAGAGAATGCTTATGTTTACAACAATTTTTTTTTTATCGTGAAATCTATTGACCCTCATGCATTGAAAACCCTGGTCGACGCCCACTTCCAACGAAAACAATTTCCGTGAAATTTTAATATTGCGAAAACGAATCTGAACGAACTCGTCATAGGCCGTTCATGTGAATCTCACCAAATTTGGTATATGTCATCTACAGACAATGCTGACAAAAAGTTATCAAAGGATTTATCTTGAGATAAACCGTTCCGAAGTTACACGTCAATGAACATTTAACACGTAGCTTAAAATTCTTTAAATGGCTTTATCTTGGCTTTTAATTGCTCGAATTTGGTCAAAGTTGACATGCCATCTCTAAACAGCTTTCTTTTTATGTGTACTAAATTTTGTGACATTTCGTCATAGGGGGCGATGTTTATTGGCGAAGCTAGGTGTCAAAAAACAGTTTTTGTTAAAAAACTTGTCAACAATTTTGCCCAAGACAACGATTTTGTGTTAGTTTGTTGGTGTTACAGAGATGTATCGACCCAGCCCATAAACTCTCACTTGAAGCATAGCGCCACCTAGTGATAAGGGTAAATGCAAAAATTGGGATTTTAAGTTGCTAATATCTTGGACCGAGAAGGCGGGAACTGCGCAAAATATGTCATGCACGATCACCACAAAGACCTCTAACACCACAGAACATGCCATAAAATTTGGTCCATAGGGGGCGCTGTAATTGTAGAAAATGTCATTTTGCCTATTATCTAGAGAATGCTTACGTTTACAACAATTTTTTTTTTATCATGAAATCTATTGACCCTCACGCATTGAAAACACTGGTCGACGCCCACTTCCAACGAGAACAATTTCCGGGAAATTTTAATATTGCGAAAACGAATCTCAACAAACTCGTCATAGGCCGTTCATGTGAATCTCACCAAATTTGGTATATGTCATCTACAGACAATGCTGACAAAAAGTTATCAAAGGATTTATCTTGAGATAAACCGTTTCGAAGTTACACGTCAATGAACATTTAACACGTAGCTTAAAATTCTTCAAATGGCCGTATCTTGGCTTTTAATTGCTCAAATTTGGTCAAAGTTGACATGCCATATCTAAACATCTTTCTTTTCATGTGTACTAAATTTTGTGACATTTCGTCATACGGGGCGATGTTTATCGCCGAAGCTAGGTGTTGAAAAACAGTTTTTGTTAAATAACTCGTCAACAATTTTGCCCAAGACAACGATTTTGTGTTAGTATGTAGGTGTTACAGAGGCATATTGACCCAGCCCATAAACTCTCACTTGAAGCATAGCGCCACGTAGTGATAAGGGTAAATGCAAAAATTGGGATTTTGAGTTGCCAATATCTTGGACTGAGAAGGTGGGAACTGCACAAAATACATCATGCACGATCACCACAAAGACCTCTAACACCACAGAACATGCCATAAAATTTAGTCCATAGGGGGCGCTGTAATTGTACAAAATCTCATTTTGCCGACTCCTTGCCTTCACAAATCAGTCCTACACACTACACATTCAAAACCCACATCCATGCCCACTTCCAGGAAATCATTTCCACAGAAATTCTCACCTCACAACACTGCTCTACCACACACTCATCACACCAACAGTTCCCACATTTCAATATACTGCGGCGGTCATACCATGTACCGCTATGCGGTACATCTAGTTATTACTGCCGCTAGCGAAGGTAGCGAAAGCGGTCATATTGGAGTTGCTGCAAAATTTTTCCCTTTTTTTTTGTTTTTGTTTTTTTTTTTCACCGATTTTTCGTCAACGATTCCCGGGACACTGAAACTCGGGGAGACATGAATGTTTGTAGGCATGTAGCCCAAGAACTTTGTGAGCGAATAACGCCTTTTGGTCCCCCAGGGCCACCCCCCCGCAGTGCCAGTGTCTGTTAAAGAGGGGGAGACCGGCAAAAGTTTTTGCTGAATAACTCAATAAACGTTTCACCCAACAACATGAAATTTTTGTGATATGTCGGTGTTACAGAGACGTATCGACCCAGCCCATAAACTCTCACTTAAAGCATAGCGCCACCTAGTGATATGGGTAAATGCAAAAATTGGGATTTTGAGTTGCCAATATCTTGGACCGAGAAGGTGGGAACTGCGCAAAATACGTCACGCACGATCACCACAAAGACCTCTAACACCACAGAACATGCCATAAAATTTGGTCCATAGGGGGCGCTGTAATTGTAGAAAATGTCATTTTTCCTATTATCTAGACAATGCTTACGTTTACAACAATTTTTTTTATCTTGAAATCTATTGACCCTCACGCATTGAAAACACTGGTCGACGCCCACTTCCAACGAAAACAATTTCCGTGAAATTTTAATATTGCGAAAACGAATCGGAACGAACTCGTCATAGGCCGTTCATGTGAATCTCACCAAATTTGGTATATGTCATCTATAGACAATGCTGACAAAAAGTTATCAAAGGATTTATCTTGAGATAAACCGTTCCGAAGTTACACGTCAATGAACATTTAACACGTAGCTTAAAATTCTTCAAATGGACGTATCTTGGCTTTTAATTGCTCAAATTTGGTCAAAGTTGACATGTCATCTCTAAACAGCTTTCTTTTTATGTGTACTAAATTTTGTGACATTTCGTCATAGGGGGCGATGTTTATTGGCGAAGCTAGGTGTCAAAAAACAGTTTTTGTTAAATAACTCGTCAACAATTTTGCCCAAGACAACGATTTTGTTTTAGTATGTCGGTGTTACAGAGACGTATCAACCCAGCCCATAAACTCTCACTTGAAGCATAGCGCCACCTAGTGATATGGGTAAATGCAAAAATTGGGATTTTGAGTTGCCAATATCTTGGACCGAGAAGGTGGGAACTGCGCAAAATACGTCATGCACGATCACCACAAAGACCTCTAATACCACAGAACATGCCATAAAATTTGGTCCATAGGGGGCGCTGTAATTGTAGAAAATGTCATTTTGCCAATTATCTAGACAATGCTTACGTTTACAACAATTTTTTTTTTATCTTGAAATCTATTGACCCTCACGCATTTAAAACACTGGTCGACGCCCACTTCCAACGAAAACAATTTCCGTGAAATTTTAATATTGCGAAAACGAATCTGAACGAACTCGTCATAGGCCGTTCATGTGAATCTCACCAAATTTGGTATATGTCATCTACAGACAATGCTGACAAAAAGTTATCAAAGGATTTATCTTGAGATAAACCGTTTCGAAGTTACATGTCAATGAACATTTTACACGTAGCTTAAAATTCTTCAAAAGTCCATATCTTGGCTTTTAATTGCTCAAATTTGGTCAAAGTTGATATGCCATCTCTAAACAGCTTTCTTTTCATGTGTACTAAATTTTTTGACATTTCGTCATAGGGGGCGATGTTTATTGGCGAAGCTAGGTGTCAAAAAACTGTTTTTGTTAAATAATTTGTCATCAATTTTGCCCAAGACAACGATTTTGTGTTAGTATGTCGGTGTTACAGAGGCGTATCGGCCCAGCCCATAAACACTCACTTGAACCATAGCGCCACCTAGTGATAAGGGTAAATGCAAAAATTGGTATTTTGAATTGCCAATATTTTGGACTAAGAAGGTAGGAACTGCATAAAATATCTCATACACGATCAACACAAAGACCCCTAAAAGCACAGCACATGCAATAGAATTGGCCCTATCTCATGCACGATCAACACAAAGACCTCTAAAAGCACAACACATGCCATAAAATTGGCCCTATGCGGGCCGCTGTAATTGTACAAAATCTCATTTTGCCTATTCCTTTCACAAATCACTCCTACACACTATTCAAACACACACAATGTAATTCATTCAAAACCCAAATTCATGCCCACTTTCAGGAAATCATTTCCACACAAATTCTCACCTCACAACACTGCTCTACCACACACTCATCATACCAACAGTTCCCACATTTCAATACACTGCGGCGGTCATACCATTATTATTATTATCTACAGAATGCTAATGTTTACAACATTTTTTTTTTATCGTGAAATCTATTGACCCTCACGCATTGAAAACACTGGTCGACGCCCACTTCCAACGAAAACAATTTCCGTGAAATTTTAACATTGCAAAAACTAATCTAAACGAACTTGTCATAGGCCGTTCATGTGAATCTCACCAAATTTGGTATATGTCATCTACAGACAATGCTGACAAAAAGTTATCAAAGGATTTATCTTGAGATAAACCGTTTCGAAGTTACACGTCAATGAACATTTAACACCTAGCTTAAAATTCTTCAAAAGTCCATATCTTGGCTTTTAATTGCTCAAATTTGGTCAAAGTTGACATGCCATCTCCAAACAGCTTTCTTTTCATGTTTACTACATTTTGTGACATTTCATCATAGGGGGCGATGTTTATTGATGAAGCTAGGTGTCAAAAAACAGTTTTTGTTATATAACTCGTCAACAATTTTGCCCAAGACAATGATTTTGTGTTAGTATGTCGGTGTTACAGAGGGGTATTGACCCAGCCCATAAACACTCACTTGAAGCATAGCGCCACCTAGTGATAAGGGTAAATGCAAAAATTGGGATTTTGAGTTGCCAATATCTTCGACCGAGAAGGTGGGAACTGCACAAAATACATCATGCATGATCAGCACAAAGACTTATAAAACCACAGGATGTGCCATACAATTTGGTCCATAGGGGGCGCTGTAATTGTACAAAATGTCATTTTGTCTATTATCTAGAGAATGCTAACGTTTACAACCAATTTTTTCTTATCATGAAATCTATTGACCCTCACGCATTGAAAACACTGGTCAACGCCCACTTCCAACGAAAACAATTTCTGCGAAATTTTAACATTGCAAAAACTAATCTAAACGAACTTGTCATAGGCCGTTCATGTGAATCTCACCAAATTTGGTATATGTCATCTACAGACAATGCTGACAAAAAGTTATCAAAGGATTTATCTTGAGATAAACCGTTTCGAAGTTACACGTCAATGAACATTTAACACCTAGCTTAAAATTCTTCAAAAGTCCATATCTTGGCTTTTAATTGCTCAAATTTGGTCAAAGTTGACATGCCATCTCCAAACAGCTTTCTTTTCATGTTTACTACATTTTGTGACATTTCATCATATGGGGCGATGTTTATTGATGAAGCTATGTGTCAAAAAACAGTTTTTGTTAAATAACTCGTCAACAATTTTGCCCAAGACAACGATTTTGTGTTAGTATGTCGGTGTTACAGAGGGGTATTGACCCAGCCCATAAACACTCACTTGAAGCATAGCGCCACCTAGTGATAAGGGTAAATGCAAAAATTGGGATTTTGAGTTGCCAATATCTTCGACCGAGAAGGTGGGAACTGCACAAAATACATCATGCATGATCAGCACAAAGACTTATAAAACCACAGGATGTGCCATACAATTTGGTCCATAGGGGGCGCTGTAATTGTACAAAATGTCATTTTGTCTATTATCTAGAGAATGCTAACGTTTACAACCAATTTTTTCTTATCATGAAATCTATTGACCCTCACGCATTGAAAACACTGGTCAACGCCCACTTCCAACGAGAACAATTTCCGTGAAATTTTAATATTGCGAAAGCGAATCTGAACGAACTCGTCATAGGCCGTTCATGTGAATCTCACCAAAGTTGATATATGCCATCTACAGACAATGCTGACAAAAAGTTATCAAAGGATTTATCTTGAGATAAACCGTTTCGAAGTTACATGTCAATGAACATTTTACACGTAGCTTAAAATTCTTCAAAAGTCCATATCTTGGCTTTTAATTGCTCAAATTTGGTCAACGTTGACATGCCATCTCTAAACAGCTTTCTTTTCATGTTTACGAAATTTTGTGACATTTCGTCATAGGGGGCGATGTTTATTGTCGAAGCTAGGTGTTGAAAAGCAGTTTATGTTAAATAACTCGGCAACAATTTTGCCCAAGTCAACGATTTTGTGTTAGTATGCTGGTGTTACAAAGGCGTATCAAAATACGTCATGCACGATCAGCACAAAGACCTCTAAAACCACAGCACGTGCCATACAATTTGGTCCATAGGGGGCGCTGTAATTGTACAAAATCTCATTTTGCCTATTCCTTACCTTCACAAATCACTCCTACACACTACACACACACAATGTCATTCATTCAAAATCCACATCCATGCCCACTTCCAGGAAATCATTTCCACAGAAATTCTCACCTCACAACACTGCTCTACCACACACTCATCATACAACAGTTCCCACATTTCAATATACTGCGGCGGTCATACCATGTACCGCTATGCGGTACATCTAGTTATATGGATGGATTACCTTTTGATATTATTGTATGTGTTCCACCACTAAGTGATTTTTTATATGGAGTTTAAATCCCATGCAAGTGGAGGAAAAGCCATTAAAAGATAACATACCACTAAAAGATTCAATGACAGTACACATTGCTGGAAAGCTGCCTGTCAAAACTCACAATCACAATGTTCACCAGTTGCATTTTAAAAAGAAAACTAAGCTACTTAGATTGTGTTTTTGTTAGAGATATTGGATTGGATTGGGTATTAGATCTTAGTGCAGCTTTTAACACAATTAATCACAGTATACTGCTAGACTGAGGTAGGTGGAGTATCTGGTAAGGCCTTAAAATGTTTTCCTCAATGTAGTATGGTGTATGTCAAAAGCCAGTTTTAGGACTAATTTTATATATATTATTTTTTACCTGCTTCACCTTGGCCACATTTTTGCAGATATATCAGAATCAATTTCTATGCTGATCATACACAGGTGTGCCTGCTGGCTTTCTCAAGGAAGGCCATAGCAAGTCTCCTCTCACACGGCAGGTACTGGAACTTCAGGGCTGACTTTAAAGGAAAACTTTGGTGTAAAATAAAAATTGCCATGTTAAAACATCACACCAAGTTGGTATGATGTTTTGCTGAGGATCGAAACTACAGTAGCCTGTTGTATTTTGAACTTTATTATTTTTACTTTTTATTTTTGGTCAAGAAAACTAACAATGCTAGTGGTAAGGGCATAGAATAAGCTTGAACATAACGCTATTTTTTAACCATTAAAAAAGTTTGGAGAAACCATATAGGCCTACTTCATTGGTAGTATAAGGGCCTGACATTTAAAATGAGGCATTGAGAGCTTTGTAAGTGTTGACATTGTTTCCTAAAAAAAGTGTTTTTACAGGTTGTACCTTGCCATAGCTTCTAGTCACCGCCATGATGAAAGTCCATACAAGGCAATTGGGTTGTGGCCATCTCTCTCTGGCAGCTCTTTCATCAGCTTTGTACCTGCATATTCTGATTCGAATAAGTATGAATGCCCATTAAAAATAAATGCGTCTTCCTCAAATTCTCTGGTATATTCTCTGTGTTCCGCTGTCTCTGCAACATTCCGGAGGCAGTCACTATGTGATGCTTTCACCTCGTCATCATGGCAACAATTAGAAACTACAGCAAGGTACTACCTGTAAGAACACTGTTTAAAAAAAAAAAAATCATGGGTTAAAATGTTTTAAGCTTAACATTCGTTATGATTTAAGCTTTTTTTTAAGCACTAGCATTGTTAGTCTTCTCGACCAAAACGGGAAAAATAGTGAAGTTCGAAATCCAACAGGCTAGTGTAGTTTTGATCCTCAGCAAACATACCAACTTGGTATGTTTTAAAATTCCAATTTTCAATTTACAACAAAGTTTTCCTTTAAGGGGCAACTGCAGTTCCAGGAGATTGTGACATCACTCTGGCCTGACATCAAAATGTGGTCTGTGGTCAGCAAGTCGCTCTTGCTGGTTGAGCTCCCTGTTCCATGGGAATAAGGGCTAAAGGCATTGCATAAGCAGAAGGGTGAAATAGCCTGACCTGGCTCCTGACTGCAGGACAGCTGGATGGAAGGTATTTTTACACTCAATGGAAGTGAGCGACAGAGGCTTCATCTTCAACTCCATGGTGCACCTAGCCTCGTACTTCATTTCATTTTGTACAGAGGGTCTGGTCCAGACACCGTCAGAAACGGACTCACCTATCTCCACTCAGATACTTAGTTATTACCATCTGCTATGTGAAATACTGTAGATACAGTATTGCTACAAAGTATACTCCATAGACCTGTCTACACCTCTGTTTACTAAAGGTTTGCATAACCATTGTCGACCTAGCCTAAACCTTTGAGTGCTGACAAGAATTTTAAATCACTTTCACTCTTCAGTACAGTCTAGTAAATTACAGACAGGGCCTAATATAGTAGGAATCCATTATGAAGCATAGAGTAAAACTTTATATTTGCTGGGTTTACAGTATATTACAATATGTCCACTATTTTATGTGCTGAAGTACTTCTTTACCATGCAACTTCAAAAATTACTGCATCCCATAATATACTACAATGCTCAGGGAGTTCACAACGAGGGTGGGTATTCTGTGCGCATGAATATGTCATTGTTGAAACCATAATGCCTTGTGACTAAGGAAGTGGGAATGACTCAGAGTAGTCCTTTGTTGAATGTTTGGTTTTAAAATGTCTTGTTATCTCCAATTTAAAGCAATATCACTGTTGCTTAATCAATTTTTTGTTACTCATTGTTAGTTAGTGATCGGAGTTATCCGAGACGGGTCAATTTCAGTGTCAATTGGACACCCGACAACGTGTCGGTCAGTGTAAAAGGTACAGGTGCCACGCTAATTTAGGGTGATAAACGTGCTACATTTGGCAATGTAAAAACAGGGAAATTCAGCAGTGTGAAAAGGCATTTTAGACAAGACATGTACATAACCCTGCCAGACTGGAGAAGAGACCACACTACATTACCTCTGCCATGTCAGTCAACAAAAGATCTCCCAGTACAGTACAGTGCTAGCAAAGATACACAGAAAGATGATTTGCCACACCTCCTCAGAGAGGGACAGCTGGAGACCTACCTTGTCCAAGTGCAATACAAACACTGGCCAGTCTTCCACCAAAACAGCATGCAACCTGGTCCAAAATTAAGAGAGCTCTGCAATACTGCCATATTTGGAGAGTGTTCACAGGCAGTGCTGTGGAGGAACTCATCACTCAAATAAGAGTTTGGGGGCACTCACTGCTGTTCTGCACCTCTACGCTGCTACAAGGACGGTGTCATGTCAACATTGCTAAAACAAGGATGCCTCAGACTTTGCACAGGACTGGATGACCTTTTTAGAAGCAGTTAAGCAAAGTGTGAGGGAGAATACGTTAAATTCCTATGATAGCAAACGTAATATGGAGAGAGTACAACAATATAAGCATGTTATATATATTAAGAAAATGAAGATTTTTCTTGCAGTGTAGAATGTGTTTCATTTTTCTTCCTAGTGCTTTTTTTATTTCATACAGAACCACTGGGAAATCAATGATGGTAAAAGCCAGTAACAAAAACAGGTGTTTACACAAATATTTACAACCAGATGGCCATAAGTTTAACTTTCTGTCCGGTGGTCCCTCCTGCCTGGATAAGCTGCGCCTCTGAGTCATTAGTTATTATCTCAACTCTGATCTTCTTCAAAGACCTACTCAGCCTGTCCTTTCAAACATGTGGGCGAGAGGCCTAACCCCTGTCAAGGGCACAGCAGTGACATGTCTGTGCATATAGAGATCTAAGGCGTGCAGGCCTTCCAGGCAGAAAGGAAACAGGAACAAACAGATCGGCACTCCACAATTATCCACATAGGCCTCTCTCAACACCTCCGTCATGTACGACGCACAAGCAAGCAAACATAAACATGTATACACACTTGGAATGCCGCCCCCACAGCACAACACATACATTACATCCGCTCCACATACAGAGATGCACACAAACAACACATGTACATGCATGAGCAGGCATACACACACACACACACACATGTGATGGCCCAAGGCTCTTGACCACTTTTCCCCATCCCCCTGCTTGCCCTCCAAATCCCCACCACCCCCACCCCATATAAAAAACCACACACAAACACACACACTCTCTTTCTCACACACAATCTGTCTGTGCTGCCACAGTCAGATCTCGTGATGTGGAGGTAGGCATTGTCTCGGGGGCGGTTCATAGGGGTATTGTTTTATCACATGGCTCGAGGTGGCCTGACCTTCCCTCCTTCTTCTCCACCACTCCCATTGGCCAAGCCTCCACAGATATGGGCTCTTCCTATTGGTCAAGGCACTGTCACTTTGTCAGAGGTGCCACTACCAATGAGGGACAATGACATCAATGAGAATACTCTGGGGCTTTAGGGAGTTAGGAGTTAATAGAACTGAAGATCAAAGAGCTTTCTCTTTGTTGTCTTTGTGGGCATATGGATGAAAAGACTGACTTGTGCACAATGTCATATACATCTGACTCAGAACATTACCAAATCTGTGTGTCATTAAGAGATTGAAAGAAATGTTGCCATAATCATCCTAATTTTTCAATTATTATTAATCACTAATTGTTATTAGAGTAGATGTGATTCATACCTGAAGACATGTCGACATGGATACACTTTAAAACTTAAAACAATTGAGATGACACCACTGATCTGCCAGATGGCTTTTCATTTGGGTAACCTTTAAGAGCAGCAAAGATGTATCTATTTAATTATGTCCTGTGACCAACCTATTACAATCTTGTTAGATGTCAGAAGATATATTTTTTTAAGTAACAGATCCTCTTTATGCACATAAGCAAGCTCCATATGGTTCTTCTGGAAAGTAAAATTGATGTTGAAAAGTATCCTGCCTTTATAAAAATCATGTTTTTAGAACAAAAAGCAAACACAAAAGACAAAAACCTGTGCATACAACTATACATACAATACATGTATAGTTATTGTTTAGTTATGTCTTTTTATTTTAAGTATAACAATTATGGGCATCCTCTTATACCTTTTTGAGTGTACCAGGCATAATGTGTAAGACTGTCACAACATTAGCCAGTGTGGATTATTTCAGTTTTGCTGTCTTTACTGCTCTCTAGTGGCCGTTCATTAACATGAGTTAAAATAAAATAAAATAAAATACAAAAAATCTGATTCTTAAAGTTTTAGCTTCTTTTTGATTAGCTCAATTTGCAAACTACTTAAAGAGGAAATAAGGAATATCAGATATTATCATTAGTTTTTGGATGATGCCGTCTGTGTCCAGATGTGAACTATCATAACACAGTGCTAGTCATCTGGTACCAAAACAGCAAACAAACTTGTGTTTCATTGAGTAGTTGCTTTCAGAATGGGCTGAGTATCTTACTGTCTATAATGACCTTGCTCATTACATAAACATGACAACAGCATCAAGGAATAAAAAATCAAACATATCATGGAGTATGTTAGTGACTGTTAAAGATAAAGTGTTAAACTGGAGTTAAAATGAAGTTACATGTTCAGTATAGGTTATTATAATAATTATTATTCTTGTAGACTATTATTGTTGTTGATGTTACTATATTTTAGTTTTACCGCCTGCACAAAATGAAACTAGCTTAGCATTAAACAGTGTTAAGTGTTGTTCTGGTGGGTTGATGAAGTGTAGACTATGCCCAAAATGTGTTCACAAAAGTGAGTGGACTTAAAAATAAGAATAGGACTATCAACAGGTAACCTTGCATAACTAGATCCAGTGGGACCTTGATAAAATAGGATGCCAGAATTTGGCACATAATTTTATTTTTATTTTCATGTGTGCTCTTTGCTTCAATGCCTACCAGTGCACAGGTAGTGTACCTAATGAATCCAATGCCTACCAGTGCACAGGTAGTGTACCTAATGAATCCAATGTACCGGGTACTCAAAGGGAGAAGTGGAGTGCAGTGTATAATGACATGAATGAGAACATGCAAGGGTGGCATAATGAAAATGGTTTTATTCAGAAATGAGTTAGAGCAGCTTAGAGATCTGAGTACATGTCACTGACAAAAGCATGGTTTTAGACGGATTCATGCCTCACTGTCTAGAGGACTGTGCAGACTACTGTTCACAGCACCAAAAATTCAGTTAGTTTCTGCTAATTACCTTCAAATGAAACGTCCACAACAATGAAATGCATATTAATAATGACAGCTTGCATGCAAAAAATAAAGCATGATTTTTTTGGTATAAAACCACGATTAATAATATTGACATAAACATGAACATTGTAGTTATGCTGTTAATAAGCATATTCTTCATAAATATGATGATTGCATTTTATATCTTCAGTATACCAAATGACAGTTAGTAGACCAAAATGAAATTTCTGATGTCTGAATAGACTTTTGTTAAAAACACAAGTTATTAAGATCCATCATTGCATGAGTATGGGCATTGCATTTGTGCAGGGCTCTCCGGGCCCTTTTACTGCCCAGGTGAGCTGGGATGAGGGAGCTGAGCAGGTTATGCATCATCCCCTCCACAGAGCAGGAGCAAGGCTTTGCGGTAGTCCCCAGAGGTGTCTCCCTGTACCACACACACACACATACACACACACACACATTACACACACACACACACACACACACACACACACACACACACACACACACACACACACACACACACACACACACACACACACACACACACACACACACACAGTGTTAGTGATGTGATGGTCCACCACAGTCGAGTGAGCATTGTTACTGGGATTTAAATGACATATATATAAATGTGTGTGTTGTGATTACAGATGCAATACCTTAATCATTGCATGTAGAGAGGTGGCAAACATTTTTCTAAATTCTGCACGGATATCCAGCATGTCTCTCGCTGCGAGACACCATGATTCGGATGAGGGTTTGGTCATCAGTACCTGCTCCCTAAAGGACGTTATTAGAAATGAGCATGATAAATAAAGTAAATAAACAAAGCAGAAAATACCAAGACAGTTCTGCATAATGTCTTACCTTCATGGCATAGTACAGCATCTCAGCAAAGTAGGCTGGAACACCCCGGGCACACTTTACTGGGTGAGAAAACCAGTAGTCACAACATCAGATTTTGCATCTCACTTCTTTACTGGAAGGTTTTGGTTGTGGTTAGGGTTACACTCAAATCTGATTGTTGTGTGATTCCACACTGAAAAGGCCTATTTCACTATCGAACTCACACATGCATAAGAGCTGCTCTACTAAACTGCTGTCATTAACTTCCTGTGTGGTTATATACTCTACCAATACTGCTGCTGTGGTGCAGCCATGTCTGAGACATGACCCTCATGCAAGCTGTATGAATGCTCTAGTCAGCTATCATAGGCCACAAAATGAAAATTCACATGTATGGAAAACAGCTGAAGTAGACACTGTGAAGTAGACACTGTGAAAGAGGAGTCATTCACCTGGCTCGTTTCTTCACGTGCTAAGACACTTTCACCACAATGGATGGACGTGCTGGAAATTATATGGCCTAGTTGAATTTTATTCTGAATAAATGTCTGGAATCAGATTTAGTGTGTCTAAGTCTAGCGAATCTGCAGCCTAATCAGTAGGAGGAAAGTAGACCATAATGTAGTTACAGGTTTTAGACAGTGTCTGGAGGCCACACATGCTACCCTGGGGTGTAAACAAGCATAAAGAGAAGCCATATGGGTGTCATGTGATAATGAGCTTCCTCTGATTTGTGAGTGTGTGAGAAAGAGAGAGAGAGAGAGCTTAGAGAAAACAAAAGAAGAAAGAAAGCCACAATCCTTAAAAATGAAGAATGATATTGTATGTATAAAGTGTATAAAGAACAAAAACTAAAATTAAAATGTGACAGAGTAAAAGTGTGTGAGAGGGAAAACAAGATAGAGAGAGTCAGACAGACAGGGGGGGAGACAGACAGACAAACAAAGAGAGACAGACAGACAGACAGACAGACAAAGAGAGACACGGGCAAACTATAAATCTAACAGACTAAGAGCTGAACTAACCCACAGCCAGCAGAACCTCTTTCAGATTGCCAGAGGTCTCTCTTTGGATGCTCTCCTCAATCTCATAGCCAGAGAGCTTCATGTATGCCTGAAACACTGCAAAACACAGGAGAACAATAACATTAGAGAGGGCAGTAGTGCTGCCACATGCATATCTCTTCACAAATCACACCATTAGCACTTATTTCAACTGTTGTCATCATGGATGATCCTTATTTATGGAAAACTCCACTGACAAAACCATACTGTGTTCATATGTGCATGAGTGACACTTTGAATAGTACCATTTATCTTTAATGTGTTGGAATTGCTAATAATGATTTGCAGATTGATAATGATATGACATCGATAGGTAACAAACTGATGTTAGTATAGATGAGTGGTACTATACATGGTAATACTAGTGTGGAGTGATGGATAGACTGATGTTGATGTGGATCGTGCAGTGGGTGGACTCACCCCTGCGCAGGTGAGCATCACTACGGTTGCCCAGAATGGAAATGAACTGCTCCTCATCAGTGCCATACTTCTTCTCCCCTGCAGCAAACAGTGCCTACAGCATGGCAACAGCCGTCCACACACACACCACACACGCACACACACACACACACACACACACACACACACACACACACACACACACACACACACACACACACACAAAGGGAGAGAGGGAGAGAGGGAGAGAGAGAGAGAGGGAGAGAGAGAGAGAGAGAGAAAGAGAGAGAGAGAGAGAGAGAGAGAGAGAGAGAGAGAGAGACACACACACACACACACACACAAAGACAGAGACAGAGACAGAGGCACAGATGTGCAAATTTAAATACATTCAAATGCATATGCAAATACAAGGAGATAGTGGCAGGGCAATCACACAAGAGTAGTGTACAATCGAACATAACACAGAACCATTTTAAATACTGTCAACATTTTGATACCAGATAAAAACTTTTATTTATTTATTTACTTGTGTATTTTTACAAACTCCCATCCTCCACAGACACAGCCACCTACACACACATACTAAAGTAAAACAAAATTAAAACTGACCTGAGCATCGCTGTCAATGTTGCCCTCCTGCACTCCTTGCTGTCTGCTGGCCTGTAGACACAGAGGACATTGAGTGTCACTGAGTCACCACCCAGAGTGGCAGAATGCACAGGGCTGTGTCTGGAGTGAGCCCTCACCTGTAACAGAATCACCAGCATCCTCTTGAAATGGCCACTTGTGTCTCCTGTGACATCTTCCTCCAGGTCATCGTCATATTCTAGAGAAACAAAATACATTTGTGATTAAAGCCTTTATGTGCATCTATATACACACATCCATGTACATTATTTATTTTAAATCACAAGCCATCTAAATGTCAACAAGAAATGACATGAAATTAAATATATAATTTTCAAATCTAATTGTTCCAAATTGTTCTCCGGAATACAGCTAAATTGACTATTCAAGCTACAGCGCATCTCATTATCACCAGTGTGACTGAAACTGATAGGTTTGAGGATTTCATACAATGCAGAGATGAAGATGTCATTCTGCCCTGTTGCAGGGCATTATATTCATGTAAGTTGGCTGAACAAAGGCACCTTGACATTACCTTTCTTATAACCAGCAATGATCTCCCGGACCTGATGAGGGGTTCTGGAGGCCAAGATCTCAACCAGCACCTTCTCATTGGTACCTGCTCCCTAAGGGAGGACAGACATAGACATGAGCTGCATCACCTCCTCACCTCCTCTGGGTCAGTCTGTCTTCACATGTGTGTCCACACCTCTTACTATGTATGCGGATGGGTTTTTACAACATAGGTGCAGGTACAAACATTTCTAAGAGGGTGTGTTTTTGTGTGTATGTGTTCGTGTATGTATGTACGATTACTAAGCTATGCTGTACATGAATTAATTACTGTCAGAGCAGCCGACAAGCAGTGTGAGTGTTGCTCTCTTGCCATGATTGAATATGTGTATTTGTGTGCTATAAATAAATTACAAAATGATATATGGATTTGCTAAGCTTTAAAGGGAAATATATTGTTAGTACAAAACTATAGTTTGTGAAGGTCTCTGTCTGTCTATCTCTATGTCCCTCTCATGCTATCTCTCGCTCTCTCTCTCGCTATGTATGTATGTGTTTGTCTACCTTAATGGCGTCCCTGAGCTGCTCCACATCGTAGGTAATGGGAGGAGTCATTAAAGCCACAATCAGAGTCTCGAACTTTCCACCCAGCTCCGACTTCAGATCATCCACCAAGTCCTGAGAGGTGCGACACTTACATTAGCATCACAGGCACACAGGAGCTCAGCCCATCAGCAAGCCCATTTCCACACAAAGCCAGCCAGCTCGTAGCATGGGGAAAACAGAGACCACAGGAATGTAAAGCTTGTTCACTGTTATGTAGCACAGCGTACAAGAGGAGTCATGATGAAACTGAGTAAATGGGAATTGGGCATGATTTATCGGCTGTGACTTACTCCCTCCTCCCAAATGAACTCCTATCCCCTGGCTACTTGCTTGACAACTAGACCTACGAAGGTCTGGTTAAGATGCTGCTTAATTCCTCTGAGGTACATTATCTGAGGACTCTGGCCAGCTAACTTTCCTGACATGAAGTCTGCTTACAGAAATCTAATTATTCTGATACGTGACCTGGAAAACCACCATTTTCTCACTGACATCAGGCATTAGCCCATTTCGTGTGTGAATGTCATCCACTTTGGATTTATGAGGTCCCTGGCAGTAGTTACACAGATGGAACAATGGAGTGAGAGTGGAAATGAAAAAAAGGAAGAGGGGGAGAGAAGACAGAACTGTTCAACGAGTGAGGATGGACAAATTTGAAGAAGGAAATTGAGTCATATCTTTTGCTACCCATGAAAAAAGAGGAAGATATGAAACCAAAGTAGAAGACCACCCCAAAGAATTACTTCTCTTTTGAAAGTTATGTTAACATCAACCCATTATACAGTATTTGTTACATGTTAACGAAGTTGTGTCAACAAAATCAATTATAAAGTAATTTTAACAGGAACCAGTTACAAAGTTGAACAATAATAGGCAGGAACTATGCCTATCTTATGGCAATTTTACTTAAGATTGTTACAGTACATGCTCTTTTCTAAAGCTGAACATCAGATGAAAAAATCCTGAGATATATTTCAAGAGAGATGCTTTGATTAGGTAAAGAAAAAGTACCAGCCACTCAACTGAGTTTATTTGTTCTTACCCAATAAGGTTTTACTTCCCCTATTTGTCTCTGGCATGAACATGCACCAACACAATCAAGCAAACACACAAATACATTTGGAGCTTAAACCAACTGCCAGGGGATACTGTCGTTTTATCTATGTGGTCCGAATGACTGATAGGACACAATAGTTTTGAGAAAACAAAAGATACTTGTCCACCCAGGAAGAGAACCTTTGGAAGAAGAGACTTAAGCCTTACTGACTACAAACCTTATTCTAACATACTATTGTTTGGGAGAACACTTTACACTTTAAGATTATTATTCTATGATTTCCTCAGTCCAAAGTCCATCATCCTATTGTTGGGTTTGTTTGTGAAGTCTCAGGGTCTAGTTAATCTGTAAGAATTTCAGGACACTTCATCAGTAGCGCACCTAAGGATCATTGGGTGTTTCATGCCTTTAATCACTATACACCCTCCTCTGAGGCAGCCCCGCTTAAGGTGATCAATACTTAGCGTGTGCCCAGTATCTAATTAGTCAATATTGTCCTCTCAGAAGTCCTAATATGGTAACTTGGGTAATAGTTAAATTAATAACTAGAAACTATAATTATTATAATTAAATAAATATAAATATAAACTATAATTAAATGATTAATTATAAACTATAATTACTTTACCTATATATACACTGCTTTATAGGGGCTGATACATGGTACCCATACTATATTACACATCTGCTGTGACACGAATGCTGTGACCACTTTAGAACTTTGTTTGTATTTCATCATAACATACGGCTTTAAACTTCTGTAAACTCTGTCTTATTAGTGTCTCAGGCGATTTAACATGTAATGGTCCCCTAGCGCGTGCAAGACTATGAGCTATAGTACAAGACCTGCAGTTTTTAACAAGAGTTAGCCTTGAACACTGCTACCAGCATTGCATATACAGTATCTGTACTTTTGTGGAAGACTGTACTGAGTAATCCTGAACATGCAATTTCACTATTGCCTTTGTCTACAGTTTTATAGGACATGTAGGAACTGTTTAAATTAGCAGGGATTATTATTATTATTGTTTAGAGCCAGTCAGGGAGTGGGTCCAAACGAACAATGCACAGCTGGGGAAGGAGCAGCTTCAGATCTCAATCTGATGACTGCATTACAGCGAGATATTAAATATGCAGAAACTTCTTTGCAATTCCTTTGCTTCAGGTTGTATCCAATGGATACCACCTGAAGAAACTTCATGAGACAGAGATTAAGTATTTAAAGAAGCCTGGATTTCTGATTCTGGGGAAAGAGTTCTCCAATAAACAATATTGAGATTATGACAAGGACTAGCTATAGAAGGTGTTATGTAATGGCTTGTTTAAAATATTTAACGGGTTCAGTGTTAGATTACCTTGCCGAATAAAGTCTTATAGGTGGCCTTAATTTCCTGCCGTTGGTTGTTACTGCGAGCAGTCAGAAGCTGAAGAATGGTGTCCTCGTCAGTGCCTGAAAGAAAAAAAAATGACACAAATGAAAAACAACAAAAGACTTTAAACAAACACCACTGATGCTACTGACACTAACATTTTTCCCCAGACCTAATCAGTACCTTTTGGCTGTATGATAGTGTGCCTGGTGAGACATGACATGTTGATACATTAAATGAAGACAAGATTTCTTCTCTGTGATCATGTTGGTGACACAGTCTGCATTTTCTATGTTATCTTACTACTACTGATAGTAGCTTTGTGATTCACCACAAAAGGTACCTGTTTAAGGTAACTAGAAGTAAGCCAGTAACTTATAGTACCTTGTGTCCAAAGAGCACCTCATGAGCTCTTGAGTAGTTGTGAATTTTGCAAGCAGATGTTGACATTTCATCATCACATATGTAGATATAAAGTGGTTATCTGATCTGCCGATCAACAGTGTAGGCTTAGAGCTGGGGATTGTAGAAATAAAGGCATCCCAAAGTTTTTTTTTTTGTTTTTTTTTAAAAAAAGGACATGTCCTGACAGAGTGCATTCTCTCAACATAACACACAAAGTTAAAGTTGTCTCAGGAATGTAGAGAATGGGAACTGGTCACCAACCTTTTGTCCTAAAAAATGTCTGTCTGTTTAGAGATAATCTGACACCTCAAACTGAGTGCTTATGTACATAGTTTCTCCAACTTTATTTCAACACAGAGCTAGAGCTGCTAGAGAATGAACTGCTTCCTGGAGGATTTTGACAGACACCTGATCATTAGAGGATGATGTTCACCCGTAGGCATTGTCTAGGTTTCTATGCACGCAGTACAAACCACAGCGACCTAGAAACCATCTCATTTACACCAACGAGATGTTTGCATTTCCTTGTGTGGTTAACATGCCAACAGCCATTCCCCATCCCCTCTCCACATTTATATAACCAAGTTAACCTTGTGATCAATATTTTAACAGAGGCGTAGTCACCTACTTATTAAACTGGACAATCCCAACTCCGTGGCTGGTATGTTATAGCCTCATCAGGTAATCAATGGCACAGGATGATGAATCATGCATCAGGCCACACATTCCAATATATCACATGATGCCGTCAGCAACATTTCATAATGGAACATTATACTAGCAGACGCATTTTTTAAATAAGAGCTGGTGACTCCCAACAGTCAGATAGATATGTTGAAATTTTCTGAACCACAGAACTCAAATGTGTTCTAAAACACAGCTCCTGGAAGGTTCCGTTAGCTGCAATGCTAATGGTCAGGTCCTCTATTGAAATTACTCACCCAAGCCCTTCATGGCCTTGTTAAGGGCTGCAGCGTCATCACTGGCATTGAAGCCACCAAAGGGTTTTACTGTACCTCTTCCAGCCTATAGGAAACACACACACACAAATACAGTACATTCAGTCAACCTGAGTGAGCAGAGATGGCTGCGCATCAAGACAAATAGTTCCCTGAAAAGTAAACACTATTGGCCACTATACTGTACTGTACACAGTATGTGTCCTTCTTATATGCTGTGGCTGTTGGTAGTTTGTGGCCATGTTGGTGTTCACTGTGTTGTTACAGTAATGAAAATGAAAAATGCACAGCTGAAAAACAAAGCATTCCAGTGACAGAACACTTTACAGATGAGACAGTGACTCATGCCTATTCCACATGTTCAAATAGGGCTGAAAAGAAACACAGCAAAGCTAAACCACTCTCATATAAACAGTGCTTGACTTGGAGTTGGTAGGAAAGCTACATTTTTTCAAGGCAGCTTTTTTCCACTTGGAAAATCTGAATGACTGGGAGGGTCTTTATTTAAAGGGACAGTTGCAATAGCTTCAGTAATAGAACACTCTCTCTTTTTAACAGTTACATGGATGACATACAACTGAAAATGAAAGAAAAAAACTGTTAAATGTTTGAGTTAGCCTGTGCTGACAATTGAGAGATTTCAAGAATCAGTTGGTCATGAACAAGAAGGAACCCTGGTTTATGGTAGTTTCCTCAAAATCTCAATCTGTTGCCCAATCTATAATTTATGGTAATGTCAAGACAAATATGTACACTGCTAGGCAAGACAGATCATGAGCTCTGTCATTGCACATATCTGAATGTTTTTATGACACCACCACTGCACAATCTAATCAGTTGCTATGGAAATAAATGACTTATATATCTTGGAGGCTGATACTATCTTTGTTTAGCAAATTAACTGTGGTTATGAGTTGATGCATACATGTGTGTTTAGTGGTCGTATGTGTGCAAAGCAAAATCAATGACGCACACATACACGCACTCTGGTTTCTCATTAGCTTAAAGCTGGACCCCTGAGCATGAAGGAGACACAAAGGGTTAGCTCTTTACAAGATTCACATGACCCACTGTTTCAAAATTAACTCATTAACTAGCGTAAGCAAATCTGTTATCAGTGCTGAGAAACATTTGGATGCAGATGGGGATAACCTTTCATTAGGATAACTTTTTTTTTCACCAGGTAAAGCCTCATTTAAAATGGAACAACAATAGAAATGGCTGATCCCTTCCGCTAAGTAACGGCCCAGTTTGAGGCACACATAGACACATTTGGGGCGTACTCACACTAGGCACATTTGGGGCGTACTCACACTAGGCACATTTGGAGCGCACTCACACTAGGCACATTTGGGGCGTACTCACACTAGGCACATTTGGGGCGTACTCACACTAGGCACATTTGGGGCGTACTCACACTAGGCACATTTGGGGCGTACTCACATATAGACACATTTGGGGCATACTCACACTAGGCACATTTGGGGCGTACTCACATATAGACACATTTGGGGCGTACTCACACTAGGCACATTTGGGGCGTAATCACATATAGACACATTTGGGGCATACTCACACTAGGCACATTTGGGGCGTACTCACATATAGACACATTTGGGGCGTACTCACACTAGGCACATTTGGGGCGTAATCACATATAGACACATTTGGGGCGTAATCACATATAGACACATTTGGGGCGTACTCACATATAGACACATTTGGGGCGTAATCACATATAGGCACATTTGGGGCGTAATCACATATAGACACATTTGGGGCGTAATCACATATAGGCACATTTGGGGCGTACTCACACTAGGCACATTTGGGGCGTACTCACACTAGGCACATTTGGGGCGTACTCACACTAGGCACATTTGGGGCACACTCACACTAGACACACTGCACTTGTACTGTACTGGAGTACGGCTACCTCTGGTCCCTGGTCGGCACTCATACAGTAAAATATCAAACTGTACCCAGCCACAACTTAGTTGATGTGGACTTTGGGGGGGGGGGTCGAATGTACCCACACTATCCACCCAGTAACCACACAGTCCCTTACTTAGTCTCTCTGACATTTAGACACACACACAAACACACACACACACACACACACACACACACACACACACACACACACACACACACACACACACATGTAAGCGAGGTGGTCATTCTCATGGAATAATCTCCGACAGAGGGATGCAGGACCCTGACGCAAAGCGGAGTATTATATGGGTACTTGCCAAAAAATAATAGAGAGTTAGACACTTCTAACAATGCTATATTTTAAATATTTTGTTGTCGCTTCTTGGCCTCCGCTGCATAAAAATAGGAGTGAACTAAGCGTAGCAATGTGTCCATCTACTAAATAAACCTTATTACAGCTTACTGTTGATATTCAGTTATGATAAGTGAACGGACTACTTGCAGAGTGATCTGAAAGAAGCACAAAACCCATTCCACTTTTTCAGCGGTCATTATGCAAAGATATTTGACCTCTGAATGTCGCAGTGGCACATTCAAAGTCAACAGGGGCATTCATCAGCATTCTAAAGACCTATATAATAAATATATAATAAAATAAATATATAATCACACACACTCAGGAAGACATTTAGGAAGAAACATGTGAAATAATCTCTGAGGATTGCAACATCAATAGTATTGATGCACACATACATGCACTCCGGTTTCTCATTAGTTTAAATTTAGACCCCTATGGAGGAGACAGAAAGGGTTAGATCTTCAGAGGAATCACATGAACCATTGTTTCAAAAGTAACTCATTAACTAAGTACCTGCCCTGTTTACGACACACATTTAGGGCGCATTCACACTGGGGATGTTTCAGCCGTACCGTACCGTGGCCAAGTCCAACTGAACCAGACTCACGCCCAAGTCTTCCGTGCCACAGTACGGAACAAAGCAATCACACTGGTAAATTGAACTGGACTGTGGGGGTCAAGTGTACTCAGGTGCAGTACAAGTTGCTTAGTGTCAGTATGACCTTACACCCCTCACAGTCTTATACTTAGTCCATCTGATGTTTAGACAGACAGACACACACACACACACACACACACACACACACACACACACACACACACACACACACACACACACACACACACACACACACACACAAGAGGACATGTAGAAGGAAACATGTCAAATAAAGAGAATTGTCCTTTCACACGGGGGACTGCACTGAGGCATCCAAATCAATGAACGGAAGGAGATAGGAGTCATCACCTCAGAAAAAAAGCAATTAGAACAGTTCACATGTGAGACTGCCAGGGAAATGCTTGTGGTAATAAATCATAGATTATAGTGACACCACAAAAGTTAAACTAATAACACAACTGAATGCTAATGTGCATAAATTCCTCATTGGCCCTATATAGTGTCTGTCTGAGAGGTAGACCATCCTCTATAATGGTCTTTTGGAATGAGCTGAACCACCACCCACATAGGATTCTGGGTAATCTGGGTGGGACCTTGTTAAAGACATGTCCAAAATGTTTTCCAAACAACAGAAACCCTGTATTCATGAGGAATGCCTACCAAACATCTCTCCCTCTGACTCCTCATCATGTGCTACCCAATTCACTGTCAGACAAGGGTGCTGACCCTGTCTCAGTTGCAAACCACTGCACAGAGAAGGTGTGGAATGACTCGTAAGCTGCACAAAATAGGCTACTCATCAGCTCAACGATCCCTACGATGCCAAAGCCAAATTCAATCTATGATAATCAGACTAAATGGATGGCTGGACACATGAGGGCAATCTACAGTGTGCTGTGGAGGACATACAGGCCTCAGGATGCTCCAGTTGTGTAGTGATAATACTATGAGTCAGACCTCGTCTTTCCCGTGGTTTTACTTCCAACCACACACTTGTTCCATACAGAGATTCCCCTCTCAGGAGACCACAAAACATGCAGAAGGTTGAGTCACTGAGATGCATGCACATGTGCTATAACAATAAACACCGTATCTATGCCATACATAACCCCAGTGCAGTTAATTACATAGTTCCATAACTAACAACAAATACACAAGCAGTCTGAGTGCAACATACAGGCTTCAAATTACCCAGTTGGACATTGTTACTGACTATGGCAAACTTCTACAAACTTCTTCAGGAGACCTATCAACAAAGTTTACAGACGCAAACGTGACTGCTTGGACTTCCATACACACACACACACACACACACACACACACCCATGCAAACACACACGCACACAACATGCACAAACAGAGAGAGAGAGAGAGAGAGAGAGAGAGAGAGAGAGAGAGAGAGAGAGAGAGAGAGAGAGAGAGAGAGAGAGAGAGAGAGAGAGAGAGAGAAAAAAAAACTTGCTCTTAATCTGGCTCTGTCTGGCCTTACACTATCTGCACAGTCTGTCAGCATATCATGGATCTACAGTACACAAAGACCCTAAAGTAGGTGTGTTTGTGCAGGAGGGGAGCTGAGGAAGTTATTTATCAGTGTTTATAGCGCGTTTATTTACCTGCTACTCTCATTCCCCTGAGCCCCACCCCTGTAGCTGCAGCAACCAGGAAAGGCTAGGGAAAAGCATATTCCCTTTACCAACGAATGTGCCTGGCTTACCCGGGGAAACAGTGGGAGGATGACTAAGAGAAACAGAAAGTTAAAGAGAGACGCAGGAAATGTAGCACTATGGACCAGGTGGTATCCTAAATCATGGTGACAGAGAGCCAGGGTCAGAGTTTGTGGGAGTAAAGGAGTACAGCCAGGCACAGAAAGAGAGAAAGAGGAAATCGAGGGACCCGCCCCACTGGGCTGTCTGCCCACACATATGACTCATAGACTCACAAGTCTGAGGCCTGGATAGAAATCATGGCAAAGCAGCACCATACTTTAAACTAGGGAGGTGAAAACTGATCTTAACGGTTAGTTTCAATCTGTTGGCTATCCGCAATGCACAACTGTGTGTACTTTTAGGGATTTCTAATTTTGAACACTCGTTACAGTTGTACTATTCATTCATATGCTACAAAGTTGAAACATCTGTTTTCTGTATGAAAAGTTACAAAAAAGTTTGTCATTAGGCTACATAACAGTCACAAAGTGTTTAAATTCCGCAGCCCTGGCATGCTGAAGAGATTTCATCTTTCCAGTTGGGTGTACAGAGATCATTCATTATTAATCACCAGCATACATAGTGGAGTATTCTAATATGTGGCTCAATGATTATTTGATGAGGACGACAGTGGGTGTTGCCTGGATACTGTAGCGTAGTAGAAGCCTATGACCACGTTTGACTAAAGTCCTCAAATCATTTCTTAGGGCAGAAACCTTAATGAACCATTATGTGGCTTTTATCAATAATGACAAAACTACTTACCATTGTAGGATTTCTTTTCTTTAACCTAGAAGCTGCGAGAACACCCAGAAAATAGCATCCCATTAAAAATCTTCAAGATAAAAGCGGACACCTTAAATGTGAATATACTACAACATTATAACAGATTTCTGGAATAATAACTGAAATATGCATCTGCCTACTTGGAAACGTAAAATCGCGCTTCCTGACAACCTGCCACAAACCGTTGTCGTACAGGTAACTCCGTAGCCTACCGTACCTGTTGCTACTGTCAGTTAAATAGTTTAGCCTACAATTGTTAGAAATGAGAAAAAGTATTGTGCCAGCTGGACACTCATCTTACCAAGAGGGCAGTTCGCTCGCTGTATGCAGAATCGCTGCGGAGGAGTAGGGTGAAATAAAGTCAGAGTGGGATAAAACTTTACTGGGCTGAGCCGTGTGTTGAACCACACCCTAATGAAAACTATGCTTGAGATCATGGGTAGTGTAGTTTTCATACTTCCGTGTTTGCCCAAATGTCTGCTGCTGACACTGTCTGAATATGTAAAACACTACACACCACATTAGCTTCTGACCATAGACCAGTAGCCTAAACCCCATAGGCCTATGTGCTGATTTATGCCACAGTCGTAATGCGACTATGACAGTTTCCGTAATTATAATTGTAATCAGGTTTCTTGTTGTTATTATTATTATTACTTTTAAAGAGCACCTAATTGTGTGTAGTCATAAGGTCCTAAGCAATTTCCGGACCAATTTGTAATCACTGTTGATCATGAAGTAGCCTGTCAATTAGTAGCCTATGACACTGAAATTAGATGAGTGAGACGACAAAAAAAAAATGTGTAAAATATATGTCATAAAATATTCAGATTCACATCACCTGTTGCTCTCCCTGCCAGTCAGTTGGTATATTTTGAGGAACTGTATAGCCTTATAGCTTTTCACACAAACATGTCAAGGTAGGCCTACTTCAAGCCAAGATTTCAACAGAGTTCTCTTCACTCTGCAGAAATGATGCGCGTGTATTTTTAAACAATATTCATATTGACAATGAAAATACCATGGACATTTTCTATTGTCCCTCTTTTGCATTACGTTTGAAAGTAAAGCACTTACACATTTAGTTTGGAGGTGATGTTAACTAAGACAGATCATAACAATTCAGCGTAAAATACAGGTTTAATATAGTGGTCACTGTCATCAAAATGTAAAAATGAAAATTAGCACTGTAATTCACAGTAGAGTCATCAACATTAAGAAGTAACATTGAAAGTCCAACTAGTTAAGACATATTGAAAATATTCAAAAATAATATAAATAGCCTACTACCCAATGCCAATGAGTTAACACAATAGTGTTGTCATCTTTCTTGTTTTGTTTCAATTTGCTCTCAGCCAAATCAGAAGTGGGCATTCCAAAAGGATAGAACAGGACTAGCAAAACTCAGTTGTTACATTGATGACTAGAAATGGCAGTTTTTTAGACTATATATATATATATATATAGAGAGAGAGAGAGAGAGAGAGAGTAGAGTTTTCAATTGTTTAAAAGTTATGGTCAGATGCACTTTGAGGTGATATCTCTCTTGAATGTCATTTTATACTCCAAAATTGGCCAGTTTTTTTTCCTCTTCAGGTGATATGCCTGTCCTGAGGTGAAGGCAGTCGGCTCGATGTAACTCTTCCAGTCTGTGTCTCCTGAATGAGGAATGCACAGAGGTAGTCCCAGGCACAGGAGCACCGATGCCTGGGCACACTCAGAGTTTCACTCACTGCTCCACCTTCCTCTCTCGTCCTCACCTCCAGTGAGTACCCCCGCGCAGGACCAAGCCTCTGAGCTGGCGGAGCAGCAGCACCAGGATGAGGAGGATGACCAGGAAAAGACAGAACAGCAGTGCTAGGTAGACGTACAAATTGGCTGCAAAGCTTGCCTGCAGTGGTAAAGCGCTGGACCCCTCCATAAACCTGTGAGGTACTGGCATGGATTATCCAGTGACTGTCCAAGGTCAGAGAAGTTGAGCTGTATGATGTGTAATCTGTCTTTTTTTCTGGCGAGGTACTTGACTTCTGCCCCAGTCTATCTGTAACTCCTTTGTACTGCACAGTCTTCTTCTTCTGTCTTGGTGCTTCTATGTTCTTGTTATTCTGAATTCATTGTTCTGTATTATCCATGTGTGAGCAGGGGAGCATGCACCTAATGTGTCTGAAGACCAAGAGGGTTTCAGGTAATTGAAAGAAAATTGGTTTTCCCTTTTTTCTCCACATGGATTTGTGCGCTCCCTCTCTTCCTCTCCCTCCACCAATCTCGTTAGGCAGAGACCTGCCCTCCCCTTTTGTTTTGCCTCTGTGCATGCTTGTTATCTAGTTTAACATGCACACTACTGGTCAGCCATCTCATCACAATTAACTGTAAATTAACAACGTGTCTATTGTCAACAGCACCACGTGTATGTATTTGACAGGCATGCAATGTATAGGGGTGAGTTTTCAGTCTGGAAACTGAGTAACCCACTAAAAGGGGTCTTTCAAGATCACAATCTTGAAGTCTTGAATTTATCAAGAAAGCGAAACTGTGCAGCGGTGAAATTGGTAATGAGAACAACTCAGTAAGATATTACGCTGCCTAAATTCGATCTTGCAATGTGCAACTGTTGTTAATCGACCCGCGCTGCTACAGACATTCTCTTCTCCACTCCTAGCGGTCGCATCCGTCAGCACATTGCTAGTATATTCTACCAGAGACGGTGTAATGAAGGGGCTCTGGATCTGTGCAAGTCATACGACTACGGACTGTGCGATTATTTCATAGGGTAGTCAAACAAAAGTAAACTATACATTTTGCGCAAAGCACATAATAACAATAACAAGTCATAATGCGAAAAGAGTACAAACTGTAGACAAGCTTTTCTCAAAGTGTGCAGTCGCGTTTAGTGATGATACAGAACATTATTTTTAATACAAGCGCACCCCTGTCTTCGAAAGAAATGGATAAGACCGCTTGTACATAAGCTACAGCAGACGTTTAAATGGGTATCGCTGTCGGCTTCTCTCTACGTAGTGGTGGAAAGCAGAAACTAACTGAGATTTCATAGACCATTTGCACAGACAACCTGATAACATGGAGTGGAAACCAATGGAGATCAATCCCGAGGTAGGGCATTTTACCTTTACTCATAAACCGTGATTTAAAATGATAGGTGTTTATTGTGAGAAAATGATGTATTCTCTTTTGCCTTTTGTTTTGCAGATGCTGAACAAAGTATGTATGCTGAGTCATTCAGTGGGGTTTTTCAGCCTTGGTCTTTGACTGGCGAGATCCAGTCATTCATAGAACACAACTGTTTTGTGATGTTGGGTGCGGTCAGATCGACCACCTGCCTATTTTTTTAAACAGAGCGATAGGCTAATTTAGAGGCTATTCTTGTATTTATTCAAATCAAGTTGCGTTGAGTGTTGTTTTCTTTTCATCTTAAATGTCCACTTGTTTGCATTATGAAGGTAATTGACGAAGTGCAGACAACTTAAGGTTTTTTTTTACTAGCCTATTACTAATTATCGCAATGATCAATACCACGTTAAAAATGCAGACTGCTTAACTATACAACCAACTGGGTAAAATTGATCAGCATTTGATGCTTAACAAAGTCGTAGAGTGCTTCAAAGGCTAATGTTGAATAGGCCACTGATGCTTTAAAGCAGGCCGTCATTTTCACATTGTTGGCCACATGGTTGCTGTCAATTTTGCAGATGCTGAGCAAACTGGGCGTAGGGTCGAGCTGGAAGTTCGTGGACATACTCGGATTAGAGGACGATTTTTTGACCTTGGTACCCTCCCCAGCTTCCGCTGTGATGCTGCTTTTCCCGTTAACTCAACAGGTAAAAGGGCGCTGGCCGCGTGGGATGGTTTGCAAGGAGGGCCCATGTCATGGGGTGACTTGTCTTACGTCCAGATTGGAGCATTTATTTAATATGTACTTACTGACTCATTTAATTTGGAGGATTTTTTGCAAAATGCAGCATGAGATTTCACAGCAAAAACATCCTCAGCTGTTTCTTTGAATGAAGTCAACTTTATTTGTCATATACATGTTTTTACGAGGTCGAAATAAAAATGAAACGTGTTGAATTTACAAGACAGTAATTGAACAGATATACAGGGAGGAACTGAAACAAAAGAGACACATAGTAATTGTATATGTACGTAAGCATGTATTGTAAAAATGGCGGAAAATGCACACAAAGTGATGAACTGAGATTAATTGGAAAACGTGTGGTAATGTCCATGGGTATGGTGAAAGGCAGACAGTGTGTGTGGAGGGTGGGGGTAGTAAACATTAGTCAGTGCAAGGTAAAGCATGTTGTGAGGTGGGCTGTGTTTTCAAATGAAGGACTCTCATGGCCTCGGGATAAAACAATTCATGATTTTTGTTGTCTGTGCCGCCAAGTGCTACTCCTGTATCGCTTGTCGGACAGTAACTGTCAGAACAGCTGAAGTGCAAGGTGTCTGTGTTCCTTAATAATACAAAGTGTTTTCTGCAAGTCTCATTAGCGATGCATGTCTGGGATGGTACGGAAACTCCTGTGCCACCTCCATGCACCCACCACAGGGATTTCAGGCTGTAATGAGAGCTCATCCCACAGCATACTGTGAAGGGATCTCAAGTCAGACATGATTTTGGGCTTCATACCAAACTTCCTGGATGGATACTCAATAATGTTAACACCTGTGATTTTGAAGTTGTTGACCCTGTCAACTTCAGCACCACAGATGTGGATGGGGCGATGTCTTTGATTTTGCTGCCACTGAGAGAAGGAGAGGTTGTTCTCCTGGCACCAGTTAGTCAGTGCCTTCTCCTCCTCTCTACAGGCTGACTCATCTTTGCCTGTGATCAGGCCAGAGATGGTTGAGTCATCAGCGAAATTGATTATGATGTTGCGGCTGTGTTTAGCAGCACAGTTACAGGTGAACCAGGGCTACAAGGGGGGACTGATTACACATCAGCCCTGCATCTGTGATCAGGATAATGGCCGTGGAACTGTAACTGCTACCACCAAGGGCCTGCTGGACAGGAAACTGAATATTCATCTGTCAAAGTGTGCCCCCAGCCCAAGCTTATCAAGCTCCGATAAGACTTTTGAAGCGATAGTTGTATTAAATGCTGAGCTGTAATCAGTGAAGAGCATTCTCAGATATCGGCTTCCTTTTTTTCAAGGAGGGTGTGAGCATCGTGCAAGGCGATGCCATACTCTATGGCCCTGTTTGGTCTGTGGGTGAACTGACGTGGGTCTAAGGTATACAGGAGAGAGGAGCAGAGGTTTTGACCAGTCGCATACCAGTCGCATAACCATTTCTTTAGGACTGATGTCAGTGCAACACGGCGGTAGTCATTCAAACATGTGACCACAGGATTTTTGGCTATAGGGATCATGGTAGTTGGTGAAAAGGAGGTGGGGACTATCTCAAAGAGAAGCTATAGATTTTGGTGAATACATTTGCCAGAGGGTCAGCACAAACTTCGAGGGCACGAACTGAAATCTCACGTGGTTCTGATGCTTTGTGTTACTGACATGTTGTGTTTACATGTCATTGGCAAGCCAGCTATATTCAGGGAAACACTGCCAAATATATTATAGAAAAGAGAACTTTCAAAAGTATAGATAATAAGGGCAAAGGAACAGGTACTTGGGAACTCTCAGCACACAGGCAGCACAGAGAGCCATGAGCCAGTCCAAATCAGACCCTGCTGTGTGCTTCTGGTACTGTATAAATAGATAGCATTGTAAAGGAAAAGAAGCAAGTACAAAAATGACAACAACAAAATCCTCAATCACAGAAGCTTTTTAAAGAAGTATTGTTTGTGTCTATATCTCTTTGCCAGCATGAAGCATTTCGAGAGACACAGGCTGTAGACAGGTCCTCTTCTGATGTGTACTTCCTGAAGCAAACTGTGGTGAACTCTTGTGGCACAGTTGGTGTAATACATGCTATTGCCAACAACCAGGATAAATTAGACTTTGGTGAGCAAAGACATGCATTACTTTATTGTAGTACAAAAAATAAATTACAGTGTAAATCAAAGTTGTATTTATCTCTTGTTTATTTTCTATAGTTACCAATATTGTATATACTATTAATACTTCCAAGAGAATTTCTTTGAATGGCATGTGTGTTTCAACAGTTTACATCAAAAGAAAAAGAAAAAAAGAATGACATTTGTGAAAATGAAATTACAAAAGAAAACAATTTCCTTTCCTTTTTGCCTTTCAGACAGTGACTCTGCCTTGAAGAAGTTTCTGGAAGCCACAGGCAGTATGTCTGCTGCAGACCGAGCCAAAGAGCTGGAGAAGAACAAGGTAAAGCACTGCTCTGCTTTATATCAGCTTTCTCCCTTTTGTTTATGAACAAACACTTTTACATGTAGTTTTCTAAGACTGCCACCACTATGGTTCTTGGAGAGCATTTTTCCAGTTCATCCTATAGGTGGCACTCAAACACACTGAACCCACTTGGGGCGTGGGGTGGATGCATGTTGTATTAGGCAAAACTGAATTTGATAGGGCAAATACTTAGCTTCTTTCCCTCTCTCTGCAGGACATCCAGGCAGCCCATGATGAAGTGGCAACTGATGGACAGTGCAGGGTATGACAGCAGTTCAAAACAATATTCTGTTCACACTTTGTCCCATTGATATTAATGTATTATGGTTATTTTAAGTGACTGCAGAATTGTTTAAACAATTTATTCACATTTTCCTTTAAAGAGGGTCTCAAATGCTTTTCCATTTTTTTTGGTTTGTTTAGTGCCTTTTGTAGTTTTTTTTTTGTGTAAGTAAATCAGGGCTTTGAACCAGAATTTTTTGCCAATTGGTTCGTTCCGAGCAGAAACAGAATTTTAATGTTTCTGGTTTTGGGTTCCACCATAAAATTGACGTTCCTGAACCGGTTAGAACAAAAAAATATCGTTCCCGGAACGGTTAATTACGTTCCTTGTCAGCTGTTTAACAACAATAGGCATATATTCTATATACTGCTAGTTTATAGCTATATTGTGACTTACATATATAGATCATTTATAATACAACCTTCATAGAACCAGACAACAATTGTTTCTTCAAGAATTGTGCTATTTATTGTATTCAAACATTTTGCAAAAATTATCAAAGCATGGACCATACCAGATTAACTTGGCTTAGTCTATATAAACAAAATATTGCAATTAGGCCTACCTTACCATATCCGCCAGGTATTGTTAACAAAAATGCCATTCACATTTATTGTAGACTATATGGCAATGAAAAACTTTCCATACCTAACAAAAAAAAGAATTCCCATACCATATGTCAGGTAATTTAACCAACAAAACATTGGCTATATGCGATTATGAAAGTAGTCAACATTTTTTTCCCATATAACAAAAAAATAGCAATTTCTACACCACACCCTTGTCACAAAAGCATAGACAGTCGATTTAATATTCGCAAGGCAAATATATCCTATTGATATTGTGTCTAAAACTAATTTTCCCCATACATCTGATGACGGTCTTCCTGCCCTCTCAATCAATGAACGTCTATCTTGAACGTCACAGGAAGTGAACCTCATCGGGTCATTGTAGGCTACCATAGACGTTAGGTTAGGAGACGAATGACTTTGATTCTAGACTATACAGAATTTTAAAAGAACGAAATAAACCGGTATTAACCGGTTACCATTATTTTTAAATAAGCGTTTCTGTTCCAGAACAAAAAAAATTATAAAGTTTCTGGTTTTGTTTCTGTTCCAAGCAAAATGCTAAAAGTTTCCGGTTTTCGTTTTCGTTCCTTGAACCGGTTCAAAGCCCTGAAGTAAATGGCATGCAGATTTAGGTAAAAGTGCACAGTAGGGAATCACTGTTCCACAGAATTTTTTTTGCATTTGTCTACAAATGCTGTTTTGCTGTTTCAGCCATTTTTGTCAGTTTTGTTCTGGTACAAAGTGATACCACCTTGCACTACAGTCCTTATTCAGTGTGGAAACAAAACGTGCCGTAAGCAGAACGACACAAAAACTTTGTCTAAGGTAAAGCATGCCTGTTGTTGGTGTAATCAAACTTCATTTTTTGTTTTAATCTTGTAGAAAGAATGAAGTGTTCACAACCAATCGAAACAGAGTGTGTGAGCTGACCAATGGCAGTATTTCAGACTGAGATTTAATAGAGTTGTACAACATGAAAAATACTATGTGCTTTGAATCATTGAATGCTCCTCTATTTTATCCCCAAACATGAACATTATAAATGGTGACAGAAGCATCTGAGGCCCTCTTAAAATGATACATACACTGTCATAATTGTTATTTTGTCATATAGCATATACAATGCCTACGTAATGGATTATTTTAATTCAGTAAGCAATAGCTACTTTCCCGAAACTGGTATAACATTATTGAATGTAAATGTTAACCACTTGCACCATACGTTCTTACTCCTGTATATCTCTGCATTTGCTTATGTTTTATCAGGTGGAAGAAGACAAAGTGAATTTCCATTTTATCACTTTTGTCAATGTGAATGGCCAACTCTATGAACTGGGTGAGTTTTTCCTCATTATCACTGCATATGACACAAAGAATGAGAATGCAACACAAACAACACTTGCACATATAAAGGATACATGGAGTGGGATGTATATTTTAGCTTAAGCACTAGTAGTAGTATTTAAATGAGACCTGTTTCACTGTGTACCACTTGTCAGCTTTTCATACCATATAATATTTAAGTTCAGGAACATTATATTTATAGTTATATTTTCTTTATTTTTAAGATGGTAGAATGGAGGGACCAGTGAACCATGGTGCAACCAAAGATGGCTCATTCATCGTTGTAAGTACCCGTTACATGGTAAATGCAGTCACATTCTTGAAACGTACATTTAAAAGCAAATAGCTAAATATGTCTTTCCTTCCCTCTCTCTCTCTCTCTGTCTTGCTATCTCTCTTTCTACTTTAAGGATGCAGCAAAAGTGTGCTGCCAGTTCATGAAGAGGGATAGCGATGAGGTGCGCTTCTCTGCAGTGGCCCTGTGCAAGGCCTGAGTGAAGCGGCGTCTGAAGAAGAACAAAGAGGGGAAAAAACTCACCAAAAAACACTCCTTAAGCACATTCGGCACTGTGCTGCACAGCACTTAGATCTAAGCTTGTACAAGCTTTCTCTGTTAATGTTGATACGCTGTTCTGGTGTCTGCTGTTTGTCTTGATCACTGTGGTCCAACTCTGAAGGCTTTGGCTTTTTTTCTTGTTTAAAATCACTCTTCAATCTAGTAACTGTAGTAACTGGAGAAATTAAAGTATTTCAGTGCACAAGCACCTGTGTAATTGTTATAGCATTGAACTGCCAACTTATCAATGATGGCCTTAGATCAAAGCAGACAAGCTATTTCAGTTAGCTTGCACTTTTCTTCATGGTGAACCAGTTAGGCTTCTAGACTGTTTTATGTTGCCTTGCACTGAAATGTCTGCCTGGAAGATGTGAATTATTGATATGTACTAGGGCGTAGAGACGGGCAGGGTGTAACTGCTGCAGCTGAGTTTGTTTGGGATTATCTCACTCATCATAAAAAGGCCCGAGCCCATAATGTGAGACTGTGAATGTGCACTCTGCCAGAATGTGATGGTGATTTTCGATTTGTAGGGATTTATCTGTGTTTGTATTTATTTTAATTTGCCAAACTAGATGTTTTCTCTGTGGAGTGAGGGGGGGGGGGCAATAAAGGCACTTTTCAGCTCGTGCATGTAAAAGTAGTCCATTTCTTCAACCTAGGTTTTTAAATCATTTTAATATAGCTTTCCCTTTATCCCGAAAGGAAGAATGTTGCCCATAGTTTGCTGTCGCCAGCAGATGGCGGTCTTATCGTTTGTGTCTTTGTGTTCAACCTAATTGCGTTGACTTATCTGTTAAAAAATAGTTCCTTTGGTTAAAATACCTGAAAGAGACTAGTAATTTATTTAGTAATTTAGTAAAAGGGTTTTATTATGTTTTAACTGAAAATAATACTTTTGTATAAATATGTAGGCTATATCAAATGTAGAACTTAGTCCCAAACTATGAGCAGCAGTGTTGCATTTGTGTTCATTTGGTTTGCACTTCTACACGTGGTTCCATTACAAGAAAACAGAAGGATAACACAAATGGGGGAGTAACGAAACCCCTCAGTTGTCCCCTTAAAATTCTTTAGCACCCTCCCGCTCTCACTTGCGCATGCCAGAGTAGCTTATGTCCCGCTTGCGTTTGCTCAGGAGCAGGCATTCGATAGCCTCACAGCTTGTCGGGGGAGGCGGCTGCCCGTTTCGTATTGGCTGCTGCAGGAGGACAACCTCTGGGTTTTAAAACTTTATTTTTAGCCATCGGTCAGACTGCTATTGCAGTCGCTTCAGTGGGCGATAGGAGAAGCTATCTTACTGCATTTACGGTCATCAATCAGTGAAGCGATAAGGCCACGCATGTTGGTACTGCTGCTCCTGCGGTGAGCGGACGGGAACAAGTCCTTGGGACACTGAACGTGTTCTCTACGTAACGGAGACGATACACCTGAATTGAAACCTGGACACAATAACGAAGCTGACGGAAGTTACACTAGGCGACACCATTTCAGGCTACTTCACCAGCGCGTGAAGCTGAGACAGGGTATTACCCATCCGATCTAACTGCAAACGATACCCTCTGCTGTTTGTTGGCAATGGCGAGTCCAGGGACCGATCTCGGCACCAAGAATCAAGAGCACAACCAACACCTCGAACCGACCCCGGAGCCTGCCTTTCAAGAAGCCCAGAAATGGATAGAGGTGAGTTGAACACGTAGAATAACCAAGAGCGAGATCTCCAAACCGACCATCTTTTACAACCTACCAAAACACAGCTGCTGACGCACAGGGATATGGTACTGAGGATGCAGCCGAGGAAATAGACTGGGTATGTTTATTTGCCGATATAATTTATCATAAATGTTGCAGGTTACCTGTTAGGAGGCAAGTGACGCATCATTGTCACTGGGCGCGTAGGCTATATTGTGTTACATTAAGGTACAGGGGAAACACAATGCGGCTGTCATGTGCAGTGGATTTCACTGTGTAGGGAATGCTTGGACAGTAATCGGACTAGCTTGCGCGCTTTTCTGCTCTTCGAGAATTTTTGTATCACATGGCACACTTAATTTTACAAGACGATTTGTTCATCGTATCGACTAATGCTTGCTACATAAGTTTAGAACAATTCTAAGTAGCTAAAGTCGCTGTGTTTGCCATAAAACAACAGAGAGAAATAACGCCAAGGGTTTCCTTCACGCTTTACCATCTAAGAATTGTGTTGTGGTGCATTTATGGTACAGGCAAGTGCACCAAACACTTCTTTCTCAGAAACGCCCCCTTTTAGAGGTGATTCTGGTTGCCATGGCACTGGGAGACAGTGAAGCGGACCTTTGTTTGTTCTGACGCCTTGGAAGGATGGATATCTGCCAAGCATGCGAGTCCACCCCTCGCTACCCTTTATCTCCTCTGCAAACGTACATACTTACAATTGCATCGCATGAAATTTAATCTCCACGCATTTCTGCTCCCTTGAGATCCCACGCTGTTCAATATTGAAACCCAGATAATGATATTGTGACCTATTTTGTTGGAAGATTGCTATGCCTGTATGTGGCAGAGGATTGGTGGCATGGGTGGTCACGTCACTTGCTCCACTTAGTGAAATGGGCCATGGTACAGTAAACCACTGGAGGCTGAGTCTAATTCAGATGCCAACCAGGATTGTCAGAGCAGATGACTCCTTTGATTTCCAGTGCGTCAGTGGTGCCTTTATTCATACTCAGGTGTTGGAAGATGATGGCTGGTACATATTTAGTTTATGAGCCTGCCATCACAGTATATTGAACCACAGAGTTATGTTGCACCCACTTATCATTCTTCATATCTGTAGAGTCATATTTATGCTGGAGTTGTGTGTTTGTTGGTGGCACTGCGTAACACAAAGTCAAATTAGTCTGACATGTTTTAGGTCCACTGTCTCCAAGAAGAAAATGACTGACATGTTCTCACTGAAAAAAGCAGGCACCTGTGTCTGCCAACAGTATTTATAGCTCTCCAGCAAATATAGCCCTGCTCCCTGCTGTCCTGGAAATAGCTTTGAAAGCATAGGAGCTCGAGCAACACACTCCTTAGACAAAGCTCCTTTGGAAACTGTTCCCATCACCTTCTGCCTTTCATCAACAGATCACTGATGACTTTACTTTACTACTGTCTCAAACATTGAAAAACACTTTGCTTTACTACTGCCGCAAACATTTAAAAATAAATAGGGAGATTCCTCCTAGACCGTTGTCTGCAGGCTGAGAATGGCTATGCCATGGAAACCACAGACATACTCTTAGACGGATAGTCATTACATTATGTTGCATGATACAACAGCCTGCCCCAGCTGTGCTTCCACAGTTCAGGAGTGACGGTGTGCCCTGGTGATGAATGGAACCAATTCCAGTGTGTGTTTGTATGTGTGTCCATGTGATTTAATGATATGTTTGACTCAAGTTTAGATTGTCAGACAGATTGATTTAGATTGAGAGACAGAATGTTGGCAGGCAGTCATGGTCCCCAAACAAATGTGTGTGTACTTTCTGTCACACTATTACACATGCACACACACACATACACACACACACACACACACACACACACACACACACACACACACACACACACACACACACACACACACACACACACACACACACACACACACACACACACACACACACACATTAACAGACATGTGTATCCTGTGTGAATAGAAATATACCGAAAACAGGATGTTTGGAAAACAGACTGACATGCCATATTGTTGAGTGCTCATTTTGTAATGTTCTTTTGGCATTTTGCCTTATGTTAAGACAGAATCATCAGAGCACATGTCAACTTTACCTTGGCGAGAATGCTTGGCCTCACTCCACCCACCCCCCACCCCCTTCTCGCTCTCTCTCTTTTCTTCCTGTCTTTATAGTATTCTCTCCTGTTCTATCTCTTCCCACCTGTTTGTCTTGGACAACGTGGAGGCTCCCTGTACCCCCTGTTTCTATTGGGCTGACAGGAAATGGAATTCTGAGTAATTGGATTAGGTCACATATGAAAGCATGAAGCTGGGGGTGCAGTCTGAGGTGTGTGTGCATGTGTGTGTGTGTGTGTGTGTGTGTGTGTGTGTGTGTGTGTGTGGTGGTAGGGGGATGGGGGGTGGATAGGTTTGAGGTGGGTGTGATGGGGGGTTTTGGGAGGTTTGGTGGTGGTGGTAGGGGGGAAGTGTGCTGCAGTGCTGCGTGGGTCCGGATGCATGACATTGCTGAGAGGTTCTGAAAACGTCTCACCTAGATCGGGTGTCACTGGTCGCCAGTCAATGCCACTGGTGCAGATACAAACACTGGCCGCCTGTCAGGTTACAGGAACTCCACCAGCCGCGCTACGTCTCATGTTGCAGGGTCTCAGCGGAGCCCATGTTGCACCAGTGGTCCAGATAGGAATTTCCTCTAAATTTGCAGAGCTACAAGTGTTTCAGCAGTTCCTTCACTTCAGGCCATTGCCGACGATCAAGGACACATGAAAATGTAGAAATAAGACAAACAAAAAGTACTTAAGAAATGGCACTCCGCTAAGAGTTGTTTTGGCGATCTTGCTCGAAGACTCCTCTGAGAATTATGGGATGCAGATGTCCTTAAACTGGCACAACAAAAATGCCAGGAAAGCAAAGGGGTGAAAGGTCACCTATTGATCTAAGTTGAGGGGCTGTATGAAGAAGTTATACTCTGTCACCTTTAATTGTAACCCAAACACCAGGTGAATGTTGCATTCATACCACAGACACTGACCCACATACACACATAATCCATGGACTTCAAAACAGGACACCCCTCCAGTTCACAGCTCCAGGAGCAGCACTTCGGCCTGGCTGGGTCGGTCTTTGATGATGGGCCGCCTGGCACTCATCAGTGTGGCTCGTGTGAAAGCCTGGGGTGCCGCTGCTGTAATCCTGTAGATATGATATCCTTAATCCTGCAGGAGTAGGGAGGCCCTCTGCTTGTGCTCCTCCAGCCACCCACCTCAACACTCAGTTGAGGCCATAGATTGTATATGAGACAGCTGGACAAACCCTCTGTGACGTCACACATAGACTTTCTTACAGACGGGATGAGGCATGAATTGATGGCCGTTTTAGCCAATTCATTCTGTGCTCCAAACCACCTTCTCACGGCTTCATTTTTTTAGCCTGGAACATTGCCGCTTGGTTGAGGCTCTCTCTCTCTCATGGCTTCAGTCCTCCTCCTCCACCCTCCACTCCCTCTCTGACATGCCAGCCTGAGCCTGAGTTGAAAATGGTCTCCTATTTTCCTGCCAGTAGCCGGAGACTGTAAGCGCTCTTAGGGCTGCTGTGGGAGGCATGTTCTGGTGGGGCCAGAGTGCTGAATGCAGGAGTGATAAATCTTTAGAATGCGCCACCTCTGCATTTGTGGAAGAACACAGGGTAACCATGGATACCATGCATGTAATCAGGCTATATGGGACTCAAGACAGGGCTAGCTGGGCATTACACTTTCCGCTGGACAAGAGATGAGATTCCAAGGTCAAAGAAAGTGTGTGTGTGTGTGTGTGTTTGTATGTGTGCAGCTCTCTCACTTTCTCTTTATTTCTCTCTCTCTCTCTCTCCTTCTGTCTCTCTCTCTCTCTCTCTCTCTCTCTCTCTCTCTCTATCTCCTGTGTATTTTTCTGGTGTGTGTGTGTATGGGTATATGTGAGATATGAGCTATGAGAGTATATGAGTCCTTATGTGTTGGTGTGTCTGTTGATCATAGAGCCGGACATTACAGATG
>CM050221.1:26502500-26505000 GCA_027475355.1 Coilia nasus
TTTCATCTGGCTCTAAACTTGTGTCCTTGCTTCAACATCTCGTCCTGTGCTCCAGATTCTTGGCATGGCTGCAGAGCTCCAGTCTTCATAGGGACTCTTCCCATCTGTGCATGTGTGTCATGCTATTCTTAGAGAGGTGGCTGCAGCTGCTCCCTAGGCTTGTCTTTCAGATTAATGGAGCGCTCCGTTTGCCTTCGTCTCTTATCCCCACTCAAAATCCCCTTTCCAGGTTCGAGCTCATCTGATTACTGCACGTCACATATTTTGGGGGTGTTACGTAATCACTGAATGTAGGAAGATGGGTAGGCTGTGGTGCGTTCATCTACCTGTGCGGTTGAAATGTATTTGCATGCTGGGATAGGGTCGGTCTTTGGAGTAACTCTATTTCATTGATAAAACAGTAGCAGGCAGTTGGGTGTATAGTACAACAGCATGCTTCAGATAATGTAACTCCTCCGATATGTATGTGTCTATTACTGTGGGTGAGTGATAAAGCATTTAAATGCTGGACCACTACCAGTAGTGACCATTATGGGGAAGGAAAAAAAGTGATATCAGTTCATTCAGTTTAATGCCATCTGTTGCTCTCCTCAATTCTCATTGTTCATAACATGTGCATGGGAAACAAGTGGCCACAGATGATATCTGATTTCTCACTCTAATTTGCATATTGACCTTGATAGTGCTCCCTACAGGCCTGACGTCACTGGGCCCCTGCCAGTGAACATTATGACCACAGAAATACATGCTCAATCACTCCTGTCACTTACACACACACACACACACACACACTCTGTGGGTTTGTGTATGTGTGTGGTTGTGTGTGTATATGTATTTGTGTGTGTGTAGGTGTGTGTGTGTGTGTGTGTGTGTGTGTGTGTGTGTGTATCTTGCCTATCTTTAATTAAGCAGAAGATCATGATTGTGGCCTTGGACATCCCTGTGAATAAGACTATATTTCTCTGTCTCTCACACACAACAAATTCTTAACCCTATCACAAATTCAGCCTTGACAGTCTAGCTCGTGTCCCCCTGGCCTCCTCTTTTCCTCTCATCAGTGGGAAAGCGAGAGCAGCTTGGTAGTTATTCTGCCTTTTACCTTTCACTTGCCCAGCTCATTAAGAAGATTACCTCTGTGCATGTGTGTGTGTGTGTGTGTGCGCTTACGTATGCGCTTATGTGTGTTTGTGCATATGTATGTGCTTGTGTGTGTGTGTGTGTGTCTGAGGATGTGTGAGTGTGTTTAATAGACAGATACAGTATCAGCTACACACATGCTCAGACTGAGAGGTTAAAGAGACGGGGATAGAAGGATAAGAAGACGAGGGATGGTGAAACAAGGGCAGCATGGCAGCTCCTCAGCGCCACTGTGGGTGCCTGGGCCCAGGGTGATGGCACAGAGAGGAGGTGCCAGGCAAAAGAAGGACAGAGTTGTTTAGTGCCCATGAGAAAGTGCCAGCTAGGAATGTGTGTGCCAGTGTTTGGGTCGCTGTGTGTATGTGAGACAATGAGGTGAATGATGTGGGGATGGATGGGATAGCTGCTCAGATGTGTATGCCATTACTAGAGACACACACTTATTATGTGTGTGTGTGTGTGTGTGTGCGTGTGTGTGTGTGTGAGGCAGAGAGAGAGAGAGAGAGTGTATAGAGAGATCGTATTTGCTATCAGTGTAGATACTAGGTAAGATTAATGCATAACGTCTGACTGCAGTGTAGATCCACTGCCCTATTTTAAAATGCTGCAATACACCTCTTACGCTCTATCTTGCTTTTAATTTCTTTTGCTCTTCTAACCTTAAATACATTTGTGAAAATCCTTTGAATGTGTTACAGTCAGGGAAGAGTTCTTTTGTGCTTTCTTGAAGGGAGAGTTTCCCTTTCTAGCCTCTTAGTTGCCCGGACAAGTCCTCGCCCTTTGGCCTGTGCCTGTGTGTTTCTATTGTGAGTTTGTGGTCACTCGGCCTGTACTTCTTTAAGATCCACTTTTGCCTGCTATCCCTGGCACAGACGCTCTCGTAATTTAGTCTCTCTTTGTAGGCTCAGATAACATGCTATTCTTCTGTGTTTGGCTCTTTTATTTCACCAGCCTTGCAGATATTGGTTATCACTGACTACAGTGTGCTTGTGCCGTAATGATGTATGTAGCTAGCTAGATTTTAAAGTAGCCTTGGTGGTGCTGAACACATTTGATCTTTCTGACCACAAAACCCATTCGAGAGTCTACCAAGCATGTGTGTGTAATGCTTTTGTACTTTTTTGTCACATCTCATACTACTTAGATAACAAGTAAAGTCTCTCTCCCTATATCCATGTTTGGGTGACAGACATGAATACAGCAACAGTACATCCCCTATAGCCACACCACATATAGACATGTAGGAGAAGTGGGTGCTTTTATTGTCTCCTATATCCACAGATCTCTTTTTCACCTTTTCACTGATTCATCTCTTGATTGCTCACACAAAGTAAAATACTTTATAAGCTGTCAAAAGCAAGCT
>CM050221.1:26510000-26517500 GCA_027475355.1 Coilia nasus
CTCTCTGTCTGCGTTATTGCCCTGCGGAAAAGACCTTAGACCGCATGACACTCAATAAATTAACCCTTTCATGTCAGTAATAGTAAGTCCCCACCCACTGACATTTAAAACTGCAATATACCTATCAGTCCACACCGTGCTAGCAGTAAAAATGCAGAGTTGAAAAGACTAACAGCTAAGTACACACCGTCATTCACGTATTCCTCTTAAAACTACGAATCCCACAGCAGAGCTTTTGCAGTGCTCTGTAGACATAGCTCAGAATGATGGCTCTTTGGGCTAAGATGATGTTGGGATGTTGTGGCTGCTTCATATTCGCACACCCTTTCCTTGCTTTTACGCAGGCCTCATTAAGGCAAGAAAGGCTCAGGAGTGTGTTTGGAATGACTGGCACAGCTCACCCACCCCAATTAACAGCAGGCTCATGTTACTCAGCCCTGGTGCCACTTTGTAACTCTAATTAGGGGTCGGGATTTGGACCACTTCGCTCTGAGCTTGGTGCAGGTCCAGGGCCTGGTTGGCGGACGCCTGTGTTTATGACAGATGAGCTTCAGCAGAAGCCCCCCAGACTCTTGTGCAAGATACCCTTTGAGGATGTCTGTGTGTGTGTGTGTGTGTGTGTGTGTGTGTGTGTGTGTGTGTGTGTGTGTGTGTGTGTCTGTGTGTATTTGTTTGTGTGTCTCTATGGTGAGAATATGGCAAGTGAGAACAAAAGCAGTAGATACGCCACATGTTTTTAAGCAGTAGTGCTTTTGTTTTGTGCTGTGATGAAACAGTGCCTGGTGGATGGTGTGGTTAATGCGTGACCATCACTGCAGCCAGACAGAGCTGAAACAGAGGCGGTTTTGTTTTGTAGTGCAATGGGGGTGCGGAGGTGGCTGGGCTGCAAGGGGGGGAGGGTGTTATTGTGCTGACACCATTTTTCACTGCAGCATCCCAAGCATTTGTTTAACCCCCAGACCTCTCTCTCTCTCTGTCTCTCTGTCTCTGTGTGTCGCATTTGAATATCCCATAGTATTTTAGTGTGTGCGTGTGTGTGTGTGTGTGTGTGTGTGTGTGTGTGTGTGTGTCTGTGTGTGTGTCTGTGTGTGTGTGTCTGTGTGTGTCTGTGTCTGTGTGTGTGTGTGTGTGTGCGAACATGAAGTGTTAGGGTTCAGCTGATTACAGCATGCCTGTATGTGCTCTGGTCAAGTAGCTCCAATCTCAGCTCAGACAGACCACCCACAAGCACCCTGAACACTCCTGGCTCTCTCTGCATGCTGACCTTTCACGTAAATGCGCCCTTTGCTCCTTAACCACCGTGCCCTTTCACCTGCCTCCTGCTCAAAATATCTAAAGCTTTAGGCCTGGGCCTGGGCCTGGGCCTGGGCCTGGGCCTGGGCCTGGGCCTGGGCCTGGGCCTGGGCCTGGGCCTGGGCCTGGGCCTGGGCCTGGGCCTGGGCCTGGGCCTGGGCCTGGGCCTGGGCCTGGGCCTGGGCCTGGGCCTGGGCCTGGGCCTGGGCCTGGGCCTGGGCCTCTGTCAGCTGGAGTTGTACCGCACTCTCTTTCCAAATGCTGTCTGCACCTCCAGCCAGTTTGTGGGGGACACAAAGCTGCCAAATTGGAAAGTGTGCCACAGTAATGAGCTGATGTGTGTAGGCCTTGAGAGTGGTAACATAACATAAAGCTGCTGTGGTTGAAGCAAGAAGTTCCAACCTGAGTGATTACAAGAATATTTATCAGATTATGAAACGTGTTGCAATAGCAAACACACACGCACACACACACACACACACACACACACACACACACACACACACACACACACACACACACAGACACACTGAGTGACTTTGGAGGAGCTGGGTCTGTTTCTATAAAGGACAATGACTGACCTCACTAACAGAGTCAGCTGTTGTGCTTTTTCAGGGATGGCAGCAGAGAATAACTCTATGAATCATCTCTCTCTCTCTCTCTCTCTCTCTCTTTCTTTCTCTCCCTCTATCTCTCTATCTTGTCTGTTCCCTCTCTCTGACACCAGTATCTCCTATTGTCTGATGCTGGCCCCGTGTGCCAGTAATGTATTCAGTATTCAGTTGTATAGTGGTTCATATATTTACTGCACAAAGTAGTACCAGCACTATCACTAGCATTTCTGATGCCTGATAAAGTGGCACTCACATCTCACTTCTCCCTTATTTCTCAGAATTTCAACTCCTGTTAACCCCACCTCCCCCCCAACTACCATCACCACAAACACACACACACATGCACACACACACACATACACACAGACACACGCACATGCACACACTCAGCTTCTCTGAGTGGAGGATGACAGAGCACAAGTTAAAAGGCTTAGGCTCTAAGTGTGTTAAATAATCTGGATTAGAGTGTAATGGCTTATAGAGCCCTTTCAGAACTTGTGCAGTCACAGCTATGCTGGTTGTGCAATACTTGTTGGTTAAATAATAGCACGTTTTCTTTCCTTCGCCCTGATGCTAAAATCAATTCATGGTCACACTTGTGTTATACTACTGTTTTTTTTTTTTTAATCCTTTACCAGAACACAACCAACTGAGAGCTACAGTATACCATCACATACACACATCATAGATACACACACACATATATACACACAAATCTTTCTGCAAGATTCAGACACACACTTCAATAGCACACCCTACTGTGTTTGCCTCTGTGAGCATGAAGGTTGGGGTCACTACAGTGCTGAGGGGTCCCTAGCTGTGTTTTGTAGTTGCCTACTCGATACTCAGCAGGGGTCCGATCCCTGTGGAAATGTCTAACACATTCAGCCACAGCCACAGACAACACAGTACAGACATTTGGACCAGAAATCACATGCTAGGAATACATGATCCAAATATTTTTGGAAAAGTCAATGACACGGCTTACAAACTTTTTACAGTCCTTCTAATATAGCAGTTATGGAAAAGTAGAAATTATGTTTATCCCAATTTTGGGACAGACACAGACAAACACACAGACAAAACACACAGACAAAACACACACACACACACACACACACACAAACACAGACACACACATTTTGTGGTAAGTGTTTGGAGGGTCTGTCTCAAAAGTGACTGACTGAAAAGTGAAAGAGTAAAGCATAGTTTCATTCCCCACCACTGCCTATTAGAAGTAATATATGGTCAGATCTTGTAACTCACAGTAATCAAGCGAAGTGCTAAGATGTTATTACTGATTTCTTTTCCTTGGTTGCAACAGAAATGGATCACAACAAGGAAGAGTTATGGTTGGGTATTACTAGTAGGGGTTTTGACTGGGAAGTTTTCAATTCATCCTTTAAAACAAAATGTTGCTCTAATACTTGCAAGAAATGGTACCAACTCAAGAAAACCATTGGATGTATAGTGTTGGTCCCTCTTTGAGTGGTGCGAGGCTTGTGAAGCCCATTGTTTAGTGTAGAGCCTGAGCTGTGTAATGAGTCACATGTGTCTCACTTCTCCCCGTCTCTCATCCAGTGGTGATGTGTGTGACAGGCAGAGTAAGTGCCTGTGTGCATCAGACAAGAGTATGAGGGTCCATATTAGAGATATGTGAGGTGTGTTACTGGTGACCTTGAGTTCTTCAAATTTTAGCACTTGATGTTATAAGGGTGTCATGTTTGGGCTATCTGACCTTGTTTGCAGCAGATATACATGGTGGTGCGATGTGGGTTGGCTTTCGCAGAAACATACAGAGCACACAGAAATGCACAGACTAATGCATACACTTGGTGACACAGATGGACAGAGAGAGTAAAAGAGACAGAAAGAGAGGAGTTGAGAGGGAATAAATCACAGCATGCAGAGGGGGGAAACAAATGCACAATTGATCACACAGTGCAGCATTATGAAGAATCCACTACAACCAAACTGTTTCAGTTTCCAAACCCGAGCAATTCATGGGTGAGGCTGTTAAATACCCTTAACTCCTCCGTACCCTCCGCAGCTCAGGGGGAAAAGAGCATGGACACAAAAGCACTTTAGAGGTTCACACTCCACATTAAGTCCCCTTGAGGACCCTGTACTTAACAGTAAATAATCTACAGACACAATGAAGTTTGTGAGGTTCGCAGTATTCTTATGTAAGTAGTACAACAGTAAGAACACTGAGGAAGTACAGTAGGATCTCAGAGATCTCGGCCTTAAAGCACAATAGCTGTATTTTGGTGTAGTTATTTAAGCTTCAAGCAGAGGTATGCAGTGCGATGAAATGATTTAACAGCATGCAAGTGTGTTGTAATTCCCTTGCCTGGGTGTAGGTCTCAAAAATTCACAAGAAAGTCTTTCATGGTTTATCCATGTCAATACACATTATGTGTATCAATTTAATCTGTGTTGATCACACTGCTTAGTAGTCATAATAGGCTTTGTAATCTGTGTGTTTCTATTCACAGGAAGTGACAGGAAGAAGCTTTGGCGACAAGGACTTCCGTGGAGGTCTGGAAAATGGCATTTTGCTCTGCGAGTGAGTGAGCCACTCCTATTGCACAGCCTATCTCAGTGTACACATGCACGATCCATCACATATAGCAGTGTTTTAAGTAAATTGTTCAAAGTTCACCTGGTTGGCGCACACTGCAATATTCACTGACTGAGCCACTGTAAATGTGACATGTTTGTGACATTGACACATGAAAAAAGGGAGTTTTGCCGATTGCAAAACTACCTACTACCCCCCTCCCTATCCCCACACCGCAGTTATAGTTACTGATTTTTAAAACCCAGTTAAGTGAAAAATGTGTTTGGTGCACTAACAAGCAAAATACATTAGGAAACTGTGTTTAAAAACAAGATGCCATGGGGTTGTATTTAGCACAGTATAGCTAGGATTACATGGATGGTACCTAGCACTTTGAGCTTGCATCCTCACTGCATCCCTGCAATAAAAGTTTGTAGAAAGGCTGTATTTTCAAAGTTTTTATTTTGGCAACATTGGTAAGGTAATCAGTAACAACTCTTTTTTTGGTATGAGGGACCTGGAGACAATATTATTTTCACTCTACTGGGTCATTAGTAGAGATTTTTTATAGTGTTCTGGCCCGCGGTTTTAGGAGGCGGAATTAGGCTGTTAATGTAAATTGACCAGTGTCTCCTTCAGAGAATTCCCAGCCAGAGTTGTGGTGGTCCCAGTCACAGTAATGCTGATGGATACTGATTTCCTCTGTTGTGGTTTCATTCACTCAACCACGGCCTAGAGTTCTCCCCACGCCACACATGCTTGTTGTTAAAGAGAAAGTCTTGAGCTTCAGAAATTCATGCGGCCCAAGACATAATTATGTCCATTCGCCCGTTTTCCTAAATACCAAGGCCCTGGTATAGACCAAAGTCACTTTTACTGTTTGTGCATTCATTTGGTGATATCCGGAAGAAAGCACAGGTTTTCTTTTGCTGTTAAGGAATTTAGACCCAACCAGCGGGTTGTGTGTGGGTGAGTGTGTGAATCTGTTGGTGAGTAGATGCTGGTGTAGGCGTGCCAGAGAGAGATGGAGAGCATGTGTGTTTGTTTTTTGTGTGTAAGAGAGAAAGTGTGTGTTCAGGACTACTCTGGAAACCCATAGTCAGTGCTGGACTAACAACAGTCTGACATCATCTCCCAGTGCTTCTTGTCTGTCATCTCATGTCTGTGGTCCCTGTGATGTGTAATATCCCAAATCCTGTTTGTCTCACAGACACTTCCTGATATGTCTTGTGTCTATACATTTCCCACCAGGAAACAAGATGCTCACTTCCTTTCCTCCACACATGCATATACACTCTAAAGCACACAGTGACACATGCACACACACACACACACACACACACACACACACACACACACACACACACACACACACACACACACACACACACACACACACACACACACACACACACACACACACACACACACACACACACACACTTACTGTTATAAATTAATGCACTAACACTTACTGTTATACATTTCCATTTCTTTGTTTCTTAAGGTTGCTGAGTTCCATCAAACCAGGGCTTGTGAAGAAGATCAACAGGCTCCCTACTCCCATAGCTGGACTGGTGAGGTCACTGTGTCTTTAAGCGTGTGTGAGTGTGTGTGTGTGTGTGTGTGTGTGTGTGTGTGTGTGTGTGTGTGTGTGTGTGTGTGTGTGTGTGTGTGTGTGTGTGTGTGTGTGTGGTGAGAGAGAACATTTGGGGTTGTTTGATGTGGGAGAGGTGTGTATTTATGATCAGGGCATATATGAGAGCATATATGGGTGCATGTGCACACATCTGCTACTGTGTATTTGTGTGTTTATTTATTTGTGTATGTGTAGTGATGCATCTGCGTGCGTGTGTGTGTGCATTTGTGAGTGTGTGAGTAGTGTGACTGCCCCCTCCCTGCTTCAGCTAGTGTCAAACCTGCTCTCTCAGCACTGCAGCCTGGGAACAAAACCTCCTCTGTCAGGGGACAATGTGTGTATGTGTGTGTGGGTGTGTGTACATATACATACATATATATATGTGTGTGTGTGTGTGTGTGTGTGTGTGTGTGTGTGTGTGTGTGTGTGTGTGTGTGTGTGTGTGTCTGTCTGTCTGTCTGTCTGTCTGTCTGTCTGTCTGTCACAGGGGAGAGAATGAGACATGGTGAGCTTATCTACTGCTGTTTGTGTGCCTGGGAGAGACAGGATAGAGAGTGAGCTGTGTATGTTTGATGCTGTTTGCACTGAAGCGTGTGTGCTCTTGTAACAGCCCTGGCTTTGTGCAGCTATTGACTCACTCACTGTGGCGGGCACTGAACTGATGTGACCTTAAGATCACTGAGCAGTGATGTCAGGGAGGATCTGGTGAAGAGCCACATCCTGGTCTTACTTGGTCAGATAGCAGCAGGATGCTTGATTTGTGCTGACCATAGCTGCACAAACACAGAAATGAGTGGGCATGCACACACACACACAGATAACAACACAAAGGACCTGCAGGAACACCCAGCTTTATTGCTGTCTGACACACACACACACACACACACACACACACACACACACACACACACACACACACACACACACACACACACACACACACACACACACACACACACACACACATATTCAGTCAGCTTGTTTTTTCTGAGCACCTTAAAGAGGGCAGTGGCTCTTAGTTGTTTTAATGAAATGTAATCATGATTTAGGAGACTACACTGATTAAAGACAACCCCGTAATGACATGTGTAACTGTTTTTGGCCCACTTTGAGATAGATAAAGGAAATTGAAAGATTTCTAAACACAGCCAATTTTATTTTGCCATAATACCATTGAGATGAGGTTTCAATATATTAGTGAGAATCAGCCATCATTAACGAATAAAAATTCAAATGTATACATACTTGCATGTGTGTGTGTGTGTGTGTATGTGCATGTATTAGTTTATGTCATAAGGCTTACAGAAGGGGGTATGTATTTACCATATGGCTGCTAATATGGTCATTTCCCATATATCTTTCTTTCTCTCTGCTCTCTCCTCCATTTAGGA